>OY728160.1:1210008208-1210608208 GCA_963277665.1 Viscum album
GTTATAAAATAAAAACCAATATTTATCAAAAATTCATGGGTTTTGACAAAAAACTGCTTTCAAACATTAATAAAAATTATAATGGTATTCATAAAAATTATACGATCATTTATATTCAATAAAAAGAAATTTATTAATAATATTTTATTGAAATATTATTTAATTAAAACATGAATTAATTCATGAAAATATATTTCTTAATTGAATATTTAAAAAAATAATATTTTTCTTTTATAAACTATTTACATAGTAACAATAATAAAATAAATGTATATTATCTATACAAAAATAGTGTACATTATCATAGTTCTAGGGTCTTGTTACATAACCTATTATAACACTCACATAATACCAAAGGGTTAGGTGTGCGAGGGTGACAGAATCTTGGGGTGGCTCAGATAACATCGTTCTGGTGGTAATCTTTATCAACTTCCACTTCTCACGTAGGTGGTTCCGTTCAAGCTTAATGTGTTAAAGCTCGTATTGGGCTTGGTCAAGAGTGAAGCCCAATGACGCCACCTCCTTTCCATGCTCTGACAAATGAGATTTGTATGGAGAAATTCTACTAGATGAGGCCATCTCTTCCTTGGTTTGAGTAAATTGGATTTGTTAAATCCCTATATTTATACTAATCATGTGATCACTGTTCAACGACTATATATGCTACATTAGCAATTCCTAATAGTATTTTGAAATCCAAAAACATAAAACCAAAGAAGGGCATATGTTATATAACCATTTTACAAAAAATATATTAAATAAGATCAAGAAGAGTTTCCATTAATATTGGTTTGGTTCATTAAAATATTCCACCTTTAAGAAATTTCACCCTCGAAATTTCCTTTTCCCGCAATAAAATAGATGCGGGTAACTCTTCTTCATCACTTCCTCCAATTCCCATGTTTCTTTTTCATGGTTTTGGTTTTTCAAAAAAACCCTGACATGGTGAATTGTCTTATTTTGTATAAATTTTTCCATATGATCTAAGATCGTCACTATCTTATCTTCATTGGAGAGTTTATTCTCCAATGGAACCACCTCCAGATTAAGTACATGTGATGGTTCATGTATGTACTTCCTCAATAGTGATACATGGAACATATCATTTAATTGAGATAGGTTTAGCGAGAGTGTTATTTTATAGGTCACTACTCTAATGTGATCAAGGACCTCAAAAGGGCCGATGTACCTTGGACTAAGCTTTCTATTATTCCCAAATCTCATGACGTTATACTTTGGGGTATGTGGAGGAATAACATGTCCCCGACATTAAAATCTATGTCTTGTTGAAGATTATTTTTATAGCTCTTTTGTCGAAATTGAGTGGCTTTAATATGCTACTATATGGTCTTAACCTTCTCCGCCATTTCTTCAACCATATCTAGACCTATGAGGTTTTTCTCCCCAACTTCATCCCAACATACTGGTGTCCTACACCTCTTCCCATAAAGGGTATCATAAGGAGCCATTTGGATTCTTGAGTAAAAACTATTATTGTAGAAGAACTCATCTAGAGTAATATGTTGATCCTATCCTCATTTTATGTCCATTGGGAATGCTCTCAAAATTTCCTTATGTGTTTGGATAGTCCGCTCAGATTGTCCATCTGTTTGAGGATGATAAGCCATACTGAATTTCTACTCATTATTTAGATTGTGTTAGAGACTCTTCCAGAACATAGAGGTGAATCTTGGATCTCGATTGGATACAATAGATAATGGTACCCCATGAAGCCTTACCACATCTCTGATATATATCCATGTGAGTTGATCCAATGATAAATCCTACATAATTGAAATGAAGTGTAAAGTCATTGTAAGATGATCTCCAACAACTACGATAGAATTGTTTTCTTTGGACGTATTAGAAAGTCAGATGACAAAGTCCATGGTGTTGTTCTCCCATTTCCATGATGGTATGGGTAATGGTTTCATCATTCCCTTATACTTTTACCTCTTAGACATCACTTTCTAATAAACCATGCACATTGATGTATACTCAATGATCTCCTTCTTCATTATTTCCCACCAATAATGCTCTCTGAGATCTCGATATGTCTTTGTATTCCCTAGGTGAATGGAGAAATTCGAACTATATGTATCATCCAAAAGTTCTTTCTTCAACTTCAGAATTTATGGAACACACAGTCTTGACCCAAATCTCACAATTTCATCTTCATTAACATTGAACTTTAAGGATTTCCCTTTTCTGATAGTTTCCACTTTCTTTTGAATTCCCACATCATCCATCCAAGCATCCTTTAACCGTTCTAAAAGAGATAGTTGAGAAATTATTTGTGAATGGATTTATGATGTTCCATTCTCTAGGATTCCCTGGTCCATCTTTATCAAATATAGTAATATTGGATCCTATTCAGTTTTCATCAATGATAGAATTACTAGAACCTTTTTTACATAGAGAATCCACCACCTTGTTCGCTTTCCCATGGCGGTAATGGATTAAACATCCATAGTCTTTGACCAAATCTAACAATATTATTTAATTCATATTAACCTCTTTCTATGTAAATATATACTTTAAGATTTTGGGGTCCGTATATATTTCACACTTCCCCCTAAAAAGTTAATGTAACCAAATTTTTAAAGTGAATATCACCGCAACCAAATCCAGATCATGTATTGGATAGTTATTCTCATGAACATTCAACTACATTGAAGCATAAGTAATTACTTTTTCATTTTTCATAAACACATAGCCCATACCCTTCATTGAAGCATCACTAAATACCATAAAATGTTCTCCACTTGTGGGTATTGTGAGAATGGGAGAAATGATAAGCCTCCATTTCAACTCCTTGAAGATTTATTCGCATTCATCAATCAATAAAAACTTGAATCCCATCCAAGTTAGCATGGTACGAGGGTTTGAAAATAATGATAAATTTCTCACAAATCAATGATAATATCTTTCTAACCCCAGGAAGCTACATAAATCCATTACTGATGGTGGCCTCAGTCATCCCTCAATTATAGTTGTCTTGGAGGGATCCACAGATATCCCATTACTTGTGATGATATGAACCACCAATGATACATCCTTCAACCAGAACTCACACTTGTTATAGTTTTCATAGATCTTTTCATTTTGAAAGGTCTCTAGTACAGTTCATAGATTCGTCAAATGATCATACATGGTTTGGGATTATATTAGAAAATCATCTATAAATACTACCACAAAATTGTTGAGGTAATATTGGAAGACTCTATTCATCAAGTCTATGAAGATTGTTGGAGTATTAGTGGGTCTTTAATTCATTACTATGAATTCATAGTGCCAGTATCTTGTATGAAAAGAAGTCATGGAGATATCCTCCTTCTTCACCCTTACATGGTAATATTCTAACAAAAAATCTACCCTAGATAAGTATTGTGCTCCACGTATATGATAGAATGAGGATACTTGTTCTTTATCGTGATTTTTTTCAGCTCATGATAATCAATGAAAAGGTTCATTGAACCATACTTACTCTTGATTAAGAGGACTGGTCCACCCCATGGTGAAGCACTTGGGCGTATAAATCATTTATCCAGACTCTCCTGTTGTTATTGCTTCATCTCCTCAAGATCCACAATATCAATTCTATATAGAGCCTTGGATGTTGGCAATGCCCTAGGTATAAGATCAATTGAGAATTCAACATCTCTTCTTGGAGGAATACTATGAAATTACTTGGGAAACACTTCAGTGAATTCCCCCATAATAGGAATTTCTTCAAGGAGGGTTTATTCCTTAGACTCAATCATCTAAGACAGATACGCGTTCTCATAGTGTAGTAATATCCATGCCTGAGATGATAGTGCTAAAGAATATTAATCTTCTGCCTTGCACTTGTATATAATCAGGGGTTGATTCCCTATATGGAGAGTGATTTACCTATCATGGAAATTTATGTTGGCTCTACATAAAGAAAATCCAATCCGTGCCGAGAATTGCATAAAATTCCACTGGAGGGAGTATGAAGAGGTTCACTGGGAATTTCAATTCACAAATTATTATAGGGGAGGATTTATATTCATGGGATACAATGATTGCACCATTTTCTATACTCACCGACATCTTAACTAACATTATTTTTGGTGGTGTTGGGATTGTTCTACTAAACATTAAGGATACAAAAGAATACATATAACTAGAATAAAAAAATTATATTCTCTATTAATGAATGAATAACTAACATACCTGTCACCAATTCATTTTTGGGGTTCATTTCAGTGGTAGTGATGGAAAAATCTCTCCCTTCTAACCTTGGAGGTTGTTGGTTGCCTCTGAAAACCCTTGACTTAGGGAACTGGTTTGAAAAGTTCCTTGGTTCATTGCAGTTGAAGAAATGAACAATGCATTGAAGGTCAAATAAAGGTTTCCTCTCATCTGTCATAGCAGTGGGTTTTTATTGTAGGTAGATAATTTCTAGGTTACCTTCTCTTCCACACATAAAGCATTTCCTCATCCCCTTTCGGCAATTTTCAGGGTGCTTCTTTCCGCACCATTGGAAAGTGGGGTGCTGGATTTTTTTAACCCCGTTGGAGTTATCCATCAGAATGCCAGAATTGAATTCCACCTTACGCTTATTATCACCATGATACCCCTGATATTAACCGATCTCTATTTTGGCTTTGAGTTCACATCTGAAAATTACCTCATAGCTATCAAAGTCACAGATCTCCAGGGATTTCAATTGGGTAGGTTTTATCCCACCAAATAAGCAGTCAACCTTGAATTCTGGGGTAATGAAAAAGCCAGAGGCATATCGTGCAAGACCTGTGAAATTTTCCTCATATGCTCTGATATATTTTTCATCTTTTTTCTTGAGTGCAAGGAAGTCCCTTTCCATCTTAAATCATAGGGTGCACTAAAAAAATTTGTTGAAAAACATCTTCTATAAATCCTTCCATTCCAATGCCTTGATCTCCTCCTCAGGATTTGTATTTTTGATCAATGTACACCATTGTTAAACATTACCCTCTATATTATAAGTATCCAGAAGAACCTTCTCTTGTTCAGAACATTGAATGGAGAATAACTGTTCAATGGATTTGATCCATTGTTCATCGATCAAGGGATCAGATGATACCTTAAAAGTATGAGGCCTTTTTGTCATGAAACCGTCGATTGTGACTTGTTTTTTCTTAGGGGGGTTGAATGTTCCTATTGAACCATGTTTCTATTCAAAAAATGAGTTAATATAGAGAGTATCGTGAAAATGCTCATGATTCCCACTTGCATCGGATTGGGCATCTCATTAGAATAGTCATCGCATCGATCTTCACATTGGTTGTTAGACCGAGTCCTCTTATTACCAACAATTGGATGCAATAAAAGTAAAGATAGAGGAAACACATAAAGGTTAATCCAAATATAAAAATGGATGACTTTTAAATTACTTTTATTTCCTTAAATAATGAATTTATAGGCTTCAATATAGGTTATCTGTGATCTACTTCCTAACATATATTATATGGGGCATTTTTTATTCCCTTAATTATGGTTTGTACTAAACTTATTAATTTACCAAAGAATATCCCCCTGGGTGTTGTAACCAAGAGTGTATCAAGGCCCATTTTCATGCACCAGTTCTCATTCATGTCTATCTCAATGTGGTGCTTTCGGGTTTTATCCCTAGGATACATCTATGCTAGAGCCGCCTCTGCCTACTCGTATCCAGAGAGGGATGTATTTTCTTGACAAACCACTTAATCAATACTCACAAAAATTTAGGGATTTTTTTCGTAGACTTAGTCTTATCCTTAATTCTTTTATTAGGGTTCTCTAATCCTAATCCCATAAATAACAAAACATATAATTTGATGCCAACTATAAGAACCCTGATTTTTATTACCCACTTATACATGATTTATTACATAAAAATCATGAATTCATAAAACATAGATGATCGAGAGTTCTACTACCTTTGGGGATTAGGAACATTAAATAACAACTTATAATATAAAACATAACATCTTTTTTGAAATATTCTTTTACATGACCACACATATTACTTCGTACTTAGAATTGTATGGGATAACCTGGGGACATGCATAAGAAAAGGATGAGCTATAAAGCCTATTAAGGGAGTAAAAATTAATAACATGAAGAATAAAGTACATGTTAGGAAATATTCATTTCAACAGATCATAAGAGATACAAGAACATAAAGGCATGATACAACATGATTATCATAACATGGAAATGTGGCAACAACATTTAACATGATGTTATCATGAGATAAGGCCCATTGCACATAGAGCAAGGGTAAAACCACATTGCAGTTGAACTATAATGAGTAAAAACTCATTGCACTTGACGTATCACGACACCAATCTCTACCTAATGCATTGGAGTGCTATCAGTGTGCACCCTTCTTAATCATTGCATTTCATGCATAAATGTGCCACATGGATCATACAACATGGATTCATTAAGCATTACAATTTATTCCATGAATAAGAGATATGAAATAAATAAACAAAAATATATAATCAATATGTAAATGTTCATTAAGGTGAATACCCTTTATAGATAAATGGTCATGGTATTCACTACACAATGACTTTTTCTTAGAAAATCGCGGTGCAATTTCAGCAGCATAACGACGTGACATAAGAATTCATAAAAATGGTTGATGAGAGGAAAATAGGTGTCTAATAATATGTACATGGAATGGATAGTAAGGGGTAACATAGATACATGTTCCAACACATTTAATGTAATTTAGTTTCACAATAAAAATAATTGCATGAATGTAAATGAGAAGAGAGAAATTCCTTATAGAATTTTGGCATGGTAACAGGTGTGGATTGGAGGCACTAATGAGAGAGAAAGAGGTCAATAATAAATTAAAACATGAGGATGGAATTATGGGGGAGGTGATAAATCATACCCCAAAAGTATTAATTGAAATAAAAAGGTTATAATAATATAAGAAATTTGAAAAAAAACGAGAAATGAAGAAAATCCCTTGGAAGTGTGATCCCAAAGGCTTGGGAGAGGATTGAGAGAGGATTCATGGGACCTTAGGGAACCTTATGAGGATTCTAAAGAGATTAGGGAAGAGTTTGATCGAGCTAAAAAGGATTTTAGTGAAGAGGAAGTGGGATCTTGGCTGGGTTTATATAAGAAAAGAGAGAGAATTATTTATTATTTTGGTTTTGGCCACCACAAATTAAACTAATAAAAATCAGAAACCACAAAATGGTTTTTTCCCAAGGTTTTTTAAAATGGGAAGTGGAAAAAATTATTTTATAAGGCCAATGGACGAGCTTATTAAAATATTAGGATTTCTTATGTGAAGGTGAGTCACACTCTCAAGGAAATAATTTTAAAAAGACAAAATGTTTTATAAGTCATGGAGGGTCTACTAAGGCTTTTAAAATAAATAAATAAAATCACATTATTTTAAGGGAAAACATATATTCACTAAAAATCCCATTTGTATTATTTTATTACATCACTATTTTGTCATTATGATGTCATAAAACACATTTTGTAATTAAATGGTATTTAATTTTACCCCAAAATTCGTTTGTCTTGGAAAATGATGGAAAATTATCAATTGGATAATTTCAACAACCAGATTCCTAAAATAATATTCATTTTATTTATTTTTTTTCTAAATATATAAATTTTTAATTTTAAAATAAATCCAGCATTTATCAAAAATTCATGGGGTTTGACAAAAAACGGCTTTCAAACCATAATAAAAATTACAATTGTATTCAGAAAACTTATCTGATCATTTATATTTAATAAAAATAAATTTATTCATAATATTTTATTAAAATAATATTTAACTCAAAAATCCATTATTTTGGAAAAATATAATTCTTAATTGAATGTAAAAAAATACATTTTTTTGATTTAAAAACAATTTTCAAAGTAACAACAATAAAATTAATGCATATTATCCATACCAAAATAATGTACATAGTCATAGTTCTAGGGTCTTGTTACATAGCCCCATATAACACCTGCATAATACATAAGGGTTTGGTGTGCGGTGGTGAGAGACTATTGGGGTGGATTTTATAACATCGCTCGTGTGGTAATCTCTATGATCTTCCACTTCTCACGTAGGAGGTTCCGTTCGAGCTTAAAGTATTGATGCTGAAATTGGGATTGGTCAAGAGAGAATCCCAAATACAGAACCTCCTTTACATGCTCTAAAAAATGGGCTTCGTATGGAGAAATTCTACTAGATGAGGTCATTGCTTCCTTTGTTTGAGTAAATTGGATTTGTTAAAGCCCTATATTTATACTAATCATCGGATAACTGTTCAACGACTATATTAGCAATAGTTTAAATTCTTAATGGTATTTTGAAATCCAAAAACATAAAACCAAATAATTGAATATGTTATATAACCATTTTACATAATAAGAAATTTAATTTGATAAATAAGAATTTCCATTAATAAAGGTTTGGGTTGTTACAGTATTTGTACCAAGATCTTACTCATGACAGTATAATATTTCTCTATAAGACAATATGTATGAATCTTGTGTGAGTAAATATAAATAAATAAAAAAACATTTCACGAAATAAAGATAACACATAAATGAAAAATTAGAAGTATAATAATGATAATGATTTAAGTGTGGCATTTAAGAAGATTAAGGAAGTTGATGAAGGAATGAAAGATAGATTTTTTTGTCCACATAAAATTATGATGGTTATATACATATAGGAAAAATAAAATCATATTAAATAAAAACTGAAGATACATTATTCTAAAGATGATAATAATGTTTAACATGAATTATCTTTAGATGGGGGATTAAAGTTTAAGAAGAAATGTGAGAGGTGGGGGAATGAATTAAATAGTACAAAATATTTCATGTATATATTTCCATCACAATAGGAGAACATGGAAAGGATGTTTCACACTCAATATAATGTAAATACATTAAAAACTGAATATAATTTGAACTCTTCTTCAAAAGACTAAACATATGAGAAGAATTATATTACAAAATATATAATGGATGATAATATGGAAAAAAATTAATCTAATTCTAAGTCAGAGAATACTAATTATAGACTAATAGAAGGTTGTTATGATAAATGTTACTTATAAGGAAAAATAAGTTTCTTCCATATTCCCATTATACCATTTTATCTAAATTGGAATTTACAGAATTTATGGAGAAGATGTATAAGATCATCCTGATTGTTTTGGCAGTTTTACAGTGTGAATAAATATCAACCATTGAACATTATCTTCACCATGTTGATAGAAGTATTCTTACTATCCAGGGGGACAAAAGTTGGATCTTACGTATGAGTATCACAATTTACATGGTAATATCAAAATGATATTCAAGGAGGAAAAATAATTTATACAAAAGATATTATACATTGGGATTTTTTTATATAGATTATTTTTTCGATGTGGTTATTAAGATGGGTGTAGGATTTATATTAATAAAATTAATCAAATTTACCCAGATATAAAAATTATGTAATGAGATTGGGGAATTTATTATGAAAAATAATTTATTTAGAAAACATTTTTCACATTAATTATACACACACATTTTCCACGTGAATTCTACCCACATATATTAGAGTAATCTAATTATAGAATCGTTTTTAGAGATTCTTGTTTCACTATTCCTCTATTGAATATTTTTTCTCATGATTCATTGATGATTAAAGATGAGTTGATATAAACCCTATATTAACATTGGTATTTTATTGTTAATAAGTGGGAGAATGAAAATTAAAATACATATAACGGGGAAAGATGTTTAGGAATGCATATTGGATTCAAACATGTATGACGTTTTTTGGGAATTTTGACAACAAAATCAATGTAAGATGTTATTAGTCTAATGGTGTGTTGGTTAAATTTGATGTCAATATATAAATATATATTGATAAAATAAGTTTCATGTAATTTTGGGTATAATAGCTACATCTTATATTAAATCTGCATCATAACTCAAATGATTATTTATCAATATTCAAAGTACTAAATATCATAAAGTAATTCATTTTTTTAGTTGATGTTGTTTAAATGAAGATTTTTTTTGAAATTATTGGATACCAGATGAATACTTACTAAAATATTTCATCATATATAGTTCTCTCTAATGAAGATGTGAATTAATGGAGTTGAAAATGTAAGAGGTTGTTTTGGGAATAGTAAATATCAATTGATCAATGAGTGAAGTGTTTTGAATAACATCAGAATGAGATTAGTGGATAGAGAATGTGGGTACAAAGATCAAGTAATAATGTTATGAAGTTGAAAACACCTCAATGTTTTAATTTAAGAATTATTTACAATATTTTTTACACAAATTTGATGATTGGGAAATACAATCAGACAATGAATTTTTAATCTCATATAAAGAAATATTATAGATGTTCTGGATTGAGGGAATATTTTCAATACTATCAGTTGGAGTGATACAATGAAGTTAATTGGATATAGAAATATATGATTATGTATCATATGGATAAATATAGATTTTTATTACACTGAATCTTGAAATGTTCATCGAATCAGGAAATGTGATGTCATCAAATGGATAATTACAAAGTCATCAGATAAAGAAATTTTTAGTCAATTAGATTGAGGGTTTTAAAAAGTTTATAATAAGATTAAGGTACATCCTATAGATGAATATATTTGTGCATACTCATAAAAATAAATTTTAATGTGTACCAAAAAGAGTTCATCAAACAAAGGACTTATTATGAATACATGTCTGAGTGAACTAGCATATGTTTGTACATTGAAAAATAGGTCAAGGAGCATTAAGAATTAAAGTCCTTAATTATGATTATTCTATGTTTTTTATTCAAAATTAATAAATCATGTAGATATTTATTGAAGATATGAATATAAAATTGGTTTCTACATTTAAGGATGTTCATATGATGATTATTTAATCCAAACATTTCATGGATTTGATGGTGGTCAAATGATGTTTGATTTTGGGAGAAAATTTAAATTTGATCCCACTCTCCATTATTAATTTATAGAGGAAGTTCTCAAAAAAATTGTAGAGATTTCATTCAGTGCTATAATTATTGTGTTTTCTAAAAATAGAGCATACGTTATTAACTTTCTATTATAGGGTAAATCATGTGTTTCCCCCAAAGATTATATGTTTTTATAAAAGACAACAAGTGTCATATGGAGATAATATTAGATGAAGAAGGATCATTGAACCCATGTTCTATGGAAAACGGATAATTAGACTAAGGTTCACTATATGGATTAAATTAGAAATATAAAAATATAATAATGTGTATTGAATATAAGTGTATTAGTCAGAGAACACCAAACATAGGGGAAGTTGATTGAGTTTACCAGATAGAGTGTGATCAAATTGACTTTTTCTATGGATTTTATCATTATAATATTTTTGAAATGTTAGTTTGAGTTTATCAATTTATTTTTATATTATGAGATTATTTCAACAACATCGAGATATTAATATATCTATTTAATATCTTAATTAATTTTTATATAGGTTATTGTTATCCAACTTGTATATGGATAAATTTCATCTAATGTAGAAGATATTTCAATAGTGGATCCAAAAAAAATGAGGAAAATATTATATCTTGGGGTATAAATATTTTATAAAAGGTCTTGTGGATGTGGTTATAACCAGTTAAGAAATATTTTTATACAAAAAGTGTAGTTGGAGGAATAACCAAGTATGGGAAATGAGTTGATTTTTGAGGTTAGAACTAGGGTTTACTAGAGGAACAATTACTAGGGTGTATATCTAGTTACTATATATTCCTTTGAAATCATAAAAATGTAATAAATAATCAATGTTACAGGTAGTAACCAACATGAAAAGAATTAGTTATTTGTGCCAAACCCTTTATATAATGTGTGTCGACCCCTCTTTCTCTACATTTACAACTTATTTGGAAAGGTTGAGAGATTTATATTGAGTGGATAAGAAATATAACATGTTTTGGACATTGTGTTATGAGAATAATTCATAATACAAATGGATGACTGATTCAACCACTCACCTATCTATGATATGACTTTGATACGGGAACATCATTTATGATATGAATTCTTCAGTTTCAAATTAGTTTTAAATTAAAACAAAATCATTTGAAGGCAAAAATTGTTTTTTTCTAGAAAACTATTTCTATGTGCATAGTTAGTTTTAAAATTAATAAATTAAACCAAGACATATTGATGAATAATTAAATGAATTTTATATATAGAATATTCAATAAATTATTTGAACATTGATCTAGTTGTTTTTACATAGAAAAGAGTGATGGTAAACTCGGTTTTGTGATTAAAAATGTATATTAAAAATGGATTTTTTGTTTTTTGTGCATTTATATTAAAATTAATTCATACCAATTATAGAAATTTAATCTTATATTAAATATTACATATTGTTAAATATAATTATTTATATAATTTAATAGTTTTAACTTTTTTTCATAATGAATAGAAAAAACATAAAATATTTTTGTTGTTGTTAGGGTTAAAAAAAGATTAATGGGGTTTCAACTACAAGATAATGGTTAAATGAATATTATACATGTTGAAATTATATTTCATGAATATATGTTAATATGATAATATCCTAACATAAATTACCTTATATATTGGATCCACATTCACAAGAATTTGACCATTTATTATTTAATTCATTTAAGTAATTCTATGTGTGTCAGATATTCTCCTCCTTTATTAAGACAATTTGAACCTTATAGAATGAATAATACCTACTCTAAACCTTACTATATTCCTATATGAATTTTTTATATATTCATCTCATCCTAATACCATTCTATCTAGTCTTATGATTCAATCCAATGGTGGTCTCTCTAAGAAGAGGTAATCATCTTACCCGACTATTTCAATGTTTATTTCTTCTCCTACTTCCTATAAATATATATTATATCCATCATAGAATAACTAATATCATATCATATATTTATTTACCTTCAATTATTATTATGAAAAACCATGATCCACCACCTTTCCATAAAATGTTAAATGAAATTATCGAGCGTACGTACATGTGTATTACAACATCAAGTTAGCTATAAGAATTATTTTCCATCACCGAATTTCATGGTTGGTTATTATGATGGATTTAATATTTTGTATGATATTTATTAAATAATTATTTTTATGCAATTATATTGTCTTATGTACCTTATTATCACCCCATCCATTGGAAAACCATAACGTTGCTCACTCATAAGTGAGAACTATAACCTCCCTGAAGGGATATGATTTTTTTCATTTTTTATTTACAAGAATGGAAACAAGGAAAATTTTAATGAATATATTTTAAATATATAATATAATATCTATTATTAAAATTTTAATTCAAATTTACCTTTCTTTCATTCCATCCATCAAAAAGTGAAAACATCCCCAAGTATATATGTACATAGTACTGTCACCATGATGTGATGTAATTCATTTTTCATAAAAAACATATATGAATTGAAATAAAAGTTTATATATTGAATACATATGGAACTTATTCTATGTTAAATATTAAATAGGTGATAAAACCAAGACCAAGGGTTATGTTTTAGAACCATTGAACTGAAACAAACAAGGAAATGTAACCAGTTTTTACTCTGAATGCTCATTTTAATGAGGAAATTGTTAATAAAAGGATAATTAGAAATTATAAATAAATTATGCAAAGTTTTTTATCTGTAAATATGGTTCTAAAAAATATTTAAAATAAATTTATATTTATTATACATGATTTTTGAACGTTTATTAAGAAAGGATGGACTTGAGGAATGGGATTTATGTTATAAAATCGTTTGTTCTCAAAATTTTCTATACTAAATTATTGTTGAAGAATATTCTATAGATATTCTAATTTTTATACCTTATATTTTATTATAAAATTTATTATTTTTATATTTTTCATGAAATAGTGCCATGTTTTGATATTTCATACTTAAAATTACTGAGAAAGTGTTTTAAAGAAAAACTGACCTTATTTCCTATTGGGTTCATATATAATTTCTTCAATGTCTATATTATATATAAAATATTTTCAAGAATGTTTCTAATATTATAAAAATAATTATTTGATTCATTTATAATTTTATTTTTCATTAAATTAATAGTTTAAATTTATTCTTGTTCTTATATTCTAAAAGTGGTAATTTTTACTGAATCTCTAAAAAGAATTTTTGGTTTAATATATACCATATGAAAATATTTTCCTACAGTTTTTAATACTGTTTTCTTTGAATAAGATATTATATTTTTTCCTGTTTCATTTAAATTTAATTTTTTTTCCCTAATTTGATTCAATATTTTATATTTTAAATATATTTTTTAAAATGAAATTTAGTTTTTCCTAAAAAAAATTCTACTAATATTTTAAATATATTCTCATCCATGATAACATCAATTTATGTTAATTTTTATTCACTAAGGAGATGATCCAATGATACCATACTTGTGTTTCTATGGATGGATATTATTTATTAGGATGCAATTTTGATGAAACCCATTTTCATTTCCATAGGTCTTTCTACGATGAAAAGATAAATTTTTTATGATCTTATGGAATCCATATGAATGAATTTTCATCATGTTCCAGTTAGGTCTGTTATAGCCCTAAAATTATATGGATAATGGAAATTAGATATCTAATTTGATGACAATGATAATAATAGTGATGGTTTTAAATAGATGTGTCCACATTTTGATGCAAGTGTATTGCTAATTGTCCCCATGCTCACAATATTATACGTGGACATGATTGTGAATTTCTATGTCCATATTTTATTTTAGTAGTAAGATTGATTCTAGATAAACTCACAATAATATGATTATACTTGATTTTTAATATATATTTTTACAATATTACCATTTTCTTATGATTCCAAATTCCTATGTTATACTCTTGAATGGTATTTAATAATTTGACTCTATCACTAATTATGCTTCTTGATATAACATGATTTTATTGTTTATGATAAATTATTTTCTTCGTATTCCACCATTATATTAAGAACATGAAATTTATTATGTCATCTTATCATTATTATCACATTATGCATCTTATGATTAATATCATCCATGTTTACCCTTACCAAGCATCATATTTGACCATTTATTATGTTTTCCTTCCACATGATTTTATGGATTGATCTATGTATGATATATCCAAAAGGGTATGAATATAAAGATATTTTCAAAAAATGATAAATATGTTTATTATATATCTAGTATTTAATGACACTAAAACTTTTATAATCCTTGTTCCTGTAGAAACAAATTATGTATTGAATCTTCATTTAAAATTATGTAATATTTAGGCTTGTTATGCTTAGGTAACCTCACACTCTTCTTATCACTTTATATGTATCATGGGAACAATATTCCATTAAGAATTATTCTTTTATTTGTATAATATATGAACTTGTCATTCCTAAAATGATGAGTCAACTTATAGCTCAACATCATTGACACAGCTCACATGATAATGGTCATGGTGATAATGGTAAAGCTAGTGAACATGAAATAAATCATGTAAAAGATTAAATCATTGAGAAATTACTAATCTTTTTTACAGTTCATTTGTAATATTTAATACCTAAAACATTGCCACAAACTTAGTTATTAACATCCCTTAAAAATGAATTCTCATGTGTCCTATTTTTGGAGACACTCTCAAGAACACCCGATCACCCAAGACACACTCTAGTGGATGGATTAGGCAATATAAATATGATCACCACCTACTATATATTCTCTCTAAATAGTTCTAAATTTATTTAATTTTCACTTATTTATTATTAATAAGTCTTTGACTAATAATCACATATTATCATTTTGAAATGGAGTATATAATTGATTTGGATGTCCTACCATTGAAGGAATCAATGAATTCAATCTAAATCAAAGAAATATAACTTTTGTTATAGGAGATCATAGTTAGGGTAATATGTATCTACTATGAAATGTAAAAAAGGACACAGGAATGAGGGAATCCATATTTAATATATATGGTCTAATATGGATTTCCTTTCATGAGAGTATGGTATATGGGATGAAATTCACATAAATATCCAACTCATTCATTATTCCCAACCAGAACAGAGATAAAAATAATGAATATTCTTCCCATATAATACACATTTTCATATAATGTAACCAAACTATCTCTGAAATATATAACCTACCAGCCTCATCTATAAACTAGGTATTATTAATTATAATGAAATAAAAAAATTATACACTAGTAAATAATCACCCATATATCATTATGGCTATGAGGATACCTAAATAACCCATTCATGAAATCTATTTACACATCATTCCATCTCCACTCAGGTAAGGTGTAGAGGATGAATTGGAATCAAAGGTCTTTGGTGATCAACCAATACCTACTAATAGTTGATTTACCATAAATTAAACCCTATAATATCCCTCCCCATCCAATATTACAGGCACTGTATTTTTATGTTAGGGTATATCATGATCTTCCCCATGGGAATAACCCATACTGAGGTGTTGGATCTCACTTATGATCCATATATATTCTCATATAGACCATAAATAGACCTCACACATTAAGGATTCCATAATTATCATAGGTAAAATCAAGTGGAATATCCCCCACCATATATATTATCTCATAAAATCAATTATTATGAGAGAGATAGCTAACCCTCTTTTACTTTGTTATGAATTGTTGTAGCAATGCTAGGGGTAATGAATATTACCCCTCCCAGAAACTCATAGATTTTAAAATAATCCAATATATTCATAAATTCTCACTTGGTACAATTCTTTCACATGAAAACAACATGAGTCTTTCTAATTATAACATCAACCAAAAAATATCTCTTATAGAGCTTTTATGTGATCAAAATATCAATGGACAAGATATAATTGACCCACCTTATCTGTTAAAAGTTTATGCCCTTTTGTAAAATTATATACATAAGACTCTTGTTGTTAGTGTAAAACACAATCCTATATCAAAAAAATGATAATTTTACAAACATCACAATTCACACAACCAACACCAACTATCCACCATGAGAATAGTGGTTCCATTATTCTGTCCATAGCTTCTAGGACCTGTAAGATACTACCCAACCATTAATAATGAAAACTTCTCTATGAGTTATTCCATATGCATCCTATTATAATAAATACTCTTTTCCAAAGTAGGTAAAGGCCAATATTAGTGTATTCATCATCATTAAATTTGACTAATGGAAGACCATAACACAAGGATCATCCCACTAAAAAAAACTCAAATATTGGGAATAACTATCATTATCACTAAAAATTAAGATAATTTTACAATAATTATCTTATATTAGTCTTTAAAGATATGATATATGAACATCATAAATATATTTTTCTCAGTACCAATTGATAAAGGCTTTGAGATCCTAAATATATACTGATATTAAAATTTTTAGTATAATATTCCCCATGAAGATAAACTCTCTGATCTAAAAATGGTATTTTATTGAATGGAATAAAGGAAATGATCACATAGTGTAATCAAAACAATCTCTAGATAATGACCTCATTACACCTATATCATGGACTATAATTTTTTTTTTGAATGTGTACAACTAGAAAAAAGTCAATATATGGATGAAATATCCAATTTCTCAGGGCCTTAAATAGAACGAGTGTGTCCTCCAAACCAAAAAAAATATAAAATCTTATAAGGCATTCCTTCTCTTTTTAGATATATGGGGAATATCAACTAGCATAACCAACAACTATGGATATATCAACATGAAATTTATCTTGGTAAACCACATGAGTCTCCTCAAATAATAAAATAATATATATATATATATATATATATATATACGGGGAAGAGTATTTTGGTTATTAGATATCCATTTGCTTTATTTTTGATAATTCTCAAATAAGCATAATAAATCATCTCCCATTGTGAAAATTAAAATAGATGTTCCCAATGGGGAATGGTTTGTTGACTAAATCCATTACCCTCAAGGGCTTATAGATGAACCATAAACACTCTATTATTAATAGTATATATCCAGAATGGAATAATGTATATGGACTCTACACCATGAATAATAAAAATCATAAATCCAATCTCTCTCTGAGGTGGATATGATAATAATTATTCACAAAAAAACGACATGAAATTGGTCAATTATGGTCTGAAAGAAAATATTTCATATCTCCTCCTCATCCAAAAACTAGAATTCAATAAATAAGATGAATTTATACCTTTATACCATTGATTTTTGGATAGAATATCAAAAAATAACTGTATAAAAATTTTCATAACAATTACGCTAAACATGCCATACCTGTATTCAACAAGATGAGGGAAGGGACAACAGATTTCCAAACCCTTCCTTCCTCGAGTTGAAGGAGATATAATGACCCCTGAAACCCACCTTCAATAAGTCCTGGAGTGGAAACTAGAACCAAGGGTATAGAATCAAACACAAAATGGAAGGCATTAACCTTTTTATTTAGTAGCATTGGGAGAGAAGATAGTAAATCCCAAACAACACCAAAAACTGGAGGTAAAATTAAAGCCAAAACAAACCGTTCCGATATGCATGTTCCAAAAGTAAGTTCTACAATGTTCAAGAATACACCTAAGGAAAGTACCATGGAAAAGAAAACCAGCAACAAAAATTGTCGCGACATCCAAACCAGTATGGTCCCACATGATCCCCGAAGTCCTTCAGAAAACCTGAAAGAAGTTTTATATACGAAGGGTGAGTATACAGGTACACTCAATAGGGAAACCCAAAATATCTCATTTACAAGTGGGGAGGCATTCTACTGCTCCATGAGAAAAGGAGACAACTGAAGCACCTAGCACGGATTTTATCCACCCAACCTCACAAAGCCACACTCCCCAAATAATGCAAGTCTAGTAAAGTAATTGAAATAGAAAATCAATATTTTGGTACCCCACACCTCTTTCTCACTAGTTATTAGGACATCCTATGCTTCAAAACCCTCCTGACATTCTCACCGCAGTCCCACTGCCATCCCCCGCCCGCACACACCTGGGCTACCACAAGCACACATCCCGCCCACAAACACCTGGGAAATAACAACCACACGTAACCCTAAACAAAGAATCTTGGGCTATAATGGACTTCAGGCCATCACAGCATACCTGAAGATTCATGGGATATTAGGTAAAGGGAGCGGAAAAGGATTTAATTACCACCCACTCACAGTAGTGTTGGGAAAAAACACCCTCCCCCATGAAATGGGGGTGTTCGGTACGAAGTGCTCAACTTGTATGGGACATGAATAGGAATCATAAAAAATAAATTATAAATATAGGTAACATACACTCATCCCATACGAGGGGCTCCAGAACCATCTCATATAAAAACACCCTAATTACTATTCATTCATAAGAAGCACCACAACCATAAACATGTCACTACTTATTCCTAAAAAACAAATTCCCCATTGAACCCATTATTGTTTTCATATTCAAGTGATTCTATTTTGATAATTATTAAATACTGGGAAACTAATAGGCGTATACACAAGCCAAGGAAGTAAAAACAACCAAGCAGTAATTTAAGCATTCACACACGGTTCTCTTGTAAAGTCACAACAAAAAAGGGATTAGTGTAATCCCTCAAAGTAATGGAACTGAACCAAGACCCAAAATATAGTCCCACACAACCTCATATCCACAAACCAACAAATGTAAAACAACATAGGATCACATCCCCATCCACATCACATCACAAGCAACAACCGTAAACTTCACCAGAACAGAGCAATGGTGTTTTCAAAATTGAATATGCCATTCGTTTAGTCCTGTTTTCCTTTTTGGTTAATTGGGCTAATCACACAAGGATTATTATTCATTGGTAATCCATTTAATCAACCATGTTTGGGTGATTTACCAGTTTCCATGATACATCCATTCAATCACATAAATATCCAAACAAATAGAGGTTCATTAGTGTGCAAGAAAGGACCACAAACGGCCATGATTTCTAGTAGACATAAGCCCAATCAATTCACAACATATAGGAAGAGATGAACGAGTATAGTAGAATTATCAAACACACCCTTTAATTCTTAAAATCCATTTATTATCTTCGTTAAGGTTTGGTTTCATCCATCCTCATAGGAAACATTTTCATACCCATACCGCATGATACACATTAAAGAGAGACGAAGAAAGAACCATACTTGGATGATCAACTATCAAAGTTTTTCTCCTGGATCCAACAACTGGGGATGCGTGACTTGTAGGGGAGGAACTCAGAGGACTCCAAGAATGTGTAGGAAATGCTCCAGTACAAGTGCACCACTGGCCTCGGGAAAGGGGACTCCAAACTCACCAATGAAAGAAATAAACCAACCAATAAGAAGAAAGAAAAATTTTACTGTGATAAAAAGGGTGAGATCTTGGAGTTATGGGACATGAAAGTATTGAACGTCTATAAATGTGGATCATGTTTTCACTTTGTGGTTATATGGTTACACACAATGAAATTAATTGTTATTTAATAGTTCTCATCAGAGGGGTGGCCAAAACAGATGTGCATTAAATTATTTCATTTAAAGAGAGGAAAACGTGTCTGTTGAGGGTCACCCCATGCCTAGAGGATTTACAACATTGGTTATGATGCAAAAAAAAACATTGAACCACTTCAAAAAGGTTAAAACACTTAAATGTGGTGTTATAGGAATAATGGGGATGGAAACCCTTACACCCCTCTATGGGCGATTGGTGAGACTGATAGGTGAAACCGATCAGTGGTGATAATTGGGTTAAGTTGATCCCATGACGATGATACCCTAAAGATAATTGGGTGAAGTTGATCCTATGAAATTGATCAGTAAAACTGATCTGTGAAACCGATTGGGTGAAACTGATCTGTGAAAATGATTGGGTGAAACCAAATTGTAAAACTGATTTGGTGAAACGGATCTGTTAAATCGATTTGGTGAAAGCGGTCTGTGAAATCGATTTGGTGAAACTGATCTGTGAATCTGATTTGGTGAAACAGATCTGTGAAACTGATTTGGTGAAACTGATCTGTGAAAACGATTTGGTGAGACAGATCTGTGAAAATGATTTGGTGAAACTGATCTCTAAAACCGATTTGGTGAAACCGATATGTGAAACTGATTTGGTGAAACTGATCTATGAAACAGATTTTGTGAAACCAATCTGTGAAACCTATTTGGTGAAACCGATCTGTGAATCTGATTTGGTGAAACCGATCTGTGAAACCGATTTCGTGAAATCGATCACTGAAACTGATTGGGTGAATCCAATTTGGGGAAACTGATCATTGAAGATGATCTGTGAAGCAGATTTGTGAAGCTGATCTGTGAAGGTGATTAGTGAAGCTGATCAGTGAAGCTAATCTCTGAAGCTAATCAGTAAAGCTGATCAGGGAAGCTGATCAGTGAAGCTGACTTGTGAAGCTGATCTGTGAAGCTGATCACTGAAGCTGATCAGTGAAGCTGATATGTGAAGATGATTAGTGAAGCCTATCATTGAAGCTGATTAGTAAAGATGATTTGTGAAGCTTATGATTGGGACTAATCAATGAGTCTAGGACGCCCCAACACTTAGAATTTGGAAAAGTAATGAACCCAGAGGGTCTGGGACATTA
Organism: Viscum album; assembly: GCA_963277665.1. Taxonomy (NCBI): domain Eukaryota; kingdom Viridiplantae; phylum Streptophyta; class Magnoliopsida; order Santalales; family Viscaceae; genus Viscum; species Viscum album. The sequence goes on from OY728160.1 coordinate 1,210,029,849, forward strand.
CATCAGATTCCCCTCAAAAAATATTCTCGCCCTCCAGAAAACAAGAGTAACCCAAACAACCCCTCTATAAGATACCTCTTTGGGACAAACCACCCCAAACAGCCATAAAAACCCAAGGATCATATTGTCCTGACACACAGATCAGGGAGTTCTTTCCTCCATGTCAAGAAAATATCCTCTTTGGGCGGCACTGACTTGCCCGCATGGGTTTAATCGCATCCACCTTAATGTGTCTTTATTAGGGACCAGGTCCTCTCTTCCCCACATATCAGGAATTTTCATAAACATTCACACGGTAAGGAAACAAAATATCTCATAAACCAACAAGGTCAGAATTAAATCACACCAGGTCACAATAACGAGAACAACAAGGAAGGCTTGGAATGGAAACTCAAAACATCTTTGGGTATTTAGCACGCATTTGAGCTTCTTGCTCCCTTGTACTCTCCTCGAGGCCATATGCCTCAAGAACACCCGAACCAAAGGGATGGTTCATCCACGAATCACTTTCACCTTTTGATCCTCGATCCTCACTGGTCGCTCCACAAACGTAGCATCATCCCCTATATCCAACTCTCCCTAGTCAATGACATGGGATTCATTGTGTAGATATCAATGAATACGGGAGACATGGAAAATGTCATGGATACTTTCTAACTGAGGTGGGAATAACAGCTGATATGCCACCGCACCAACTCGCCCCAACACTTCGAAAGACCTGATGAACCTATGAGGGAGCTTTCTCCCCTTACTAAATCATCACTACCCACGTCGTGGGGAAACCATCAAGAACACATGGTCTCAAACTCGAACTCCAAGGGCCTCCTCCTACAATCAACATAAGACTTCTTCCAGTCCTTTTATACCTTAATCCACTCATGCACAAGTTGAACCTTCTTTTTTTTACTCTGCACTACCTCTAGGACAAGAACAACTGCCTCCCCAACCTCGGTCCAACACATGGGCAAATGAAACGACCTCCCGTAAAAGGATTCAAATGGTGCCATACCAATATTAGAGTGATAGCTATTATTTTATGCAAACTCTACTATGGGAAAATTTCATTTCCATGATCCCTCAAAGTCCAAAAAACATGCACTTATAATATCCTCCAATGTATGGATGGTTCGATCTGTCTTCCCATCTGTCAAGGGGTGGAAAGCGTTGTTAAGTCATAGCTAGGTTCCAAAAGCATGCTTCAATCCCCTCCAGACTCGTGAGGTAAACTCTTCATCCCTATCTGAGACTATGGAACTTGGAACTCCATGAAACCACACGACCTCATCCACATATCTCCATGCTAAGGCATCCACCGTACTCGACTCCTTGATCACCAGGAAGTGAGATGACTTCGTCAGCCGGTCTACCACTACCCATATAACATGACAGCCTCCATCAACCCTGGGAAGTCCTACAATGAAATCCATCGAGATTTCATCCCACTTCCACTCGGGGACATCTAATGGCTGCAAAAAACCTCCTGGGATGCGGTGTTCATCCATCACCTGCTGACACACCAGGATCCTTGCCACGAACTCTTCCACTACCTGTTTCACCCCGATCCACCAAAACTATTCTCTTAGGCCTCGATACATCTTGGAAACTCTAGGGTGTACCTCTACGAGTGAGTTGTGGAACTCATGGAGAACCCCCTCTTGCATTATCCCTTGGATAAACAACTTCCCTCAGAAAAGCATCTGATTCCAACCATCCTCTTACCACCCTTCCAGAGCATTTCCTTGGTTAACCTGATCACGCATCACTTAACTCTCTATGTCTCCCCACTGAGACTCCTCTACCTACTGCAATAGAGAGGACTGCACTATCATCTGAAACAGACAACCTATACCACCATCCTCCTTTACATCCAGGTGTAGGGAAACAAAATACACTATTTCCTTCCAAGAATCCTCAGATTCCTGAATAGCTTCCCCCCTTAACTTCCTACTCAAGGCATCAGCCACAAAATTCCCCTTACCTTCATTGTATGAGATCTCAAAGTTGTTGTCCTGAAGAAACTCCACCCACCTTCGTTGTCGCATGTTCAGGTCCCTCTAGGTAAAGATATGCCTCAATATCTTGTGGTCCATGAATACCACAATGTTCTCCCCAATGAGGTAATGCCGCCACAAATTTAATGTGAACACTACCGCTAAAAGCTCTAGATCATGGGTGGAATGGTTACTCTCTTGGGGACATAACTTCCTATTCCCATAAGATATCACTCCCCATTGCTGCATAAGAACAAAACCCAGGACAAGTCCAGAAGAATAAAAAAATACCTCATACAACACCCCTTACTCTAGAAACCTGAGCACTGAAGCACTAACCATCCTTTCCTTTAGATAGCTGAACGCTACTTGACACTGCTCACTCCATATGAAGGCCTGGTCCTTTCTGGTCAAAGCTGTCAAATGAGTTGCAACTCAAGAGATTTCAGGTACGAACCTCCAATAATATCCTATCGGACCTAGAAAACTATGAACCTACTTCACATTATTGGGTTCTTCCCAAGAAAGAACTGCTTTAACATTTGATGGATCAACTGCTACCCCCATGATAATACACAACATTTCCAAGGAATTGAACTTCTCGTGTCATTAACTTACACTTTTCATAGAGCTGGTAAGGTTGAAGGATTTCCAAGACCATCCTGAGGTTCTTAGTCTTTTCTTCCTATGATCTTTAGTAGATGAAAATGTCATCGATGAACACAATGACAAACCAGTCCAGAAAATCATTGAAAATAGAGTTCATGAGACCCATGAACATAGAAGGTTCATTCGTAACAATGAAAGGATTGACTATGAACTCAAAGTTCCCACACCTTCACTTGAAACTATTCTTCGTAATATCACCTTACTTCACCCTTAACTGGTGACACTTAGACTGCATATCGATCTTAGAGAACCAACCCTCTCCCCTCAGTTGGTCAAAGAGATCATCTATCCTCAAGAGAGGGTAACAGTTCTTGACTGTTACCTGATTTAGTCTCCGGTAGTGTATGCACAATCAGAGACTGCCATCTACATTCTTCGTGAAAAAGACCAGAGAACCCCATGGTGACATGATAGGTCAGACCAAACCCTTATTCATCAGATCGTCAATATGAATCCCTAACTCCCACAACTCAGAAGGCACCATCCGATAAGGAGCCATTGAAATCGGATGGGCACCGGGTTGTAAGTCTATCCTGAACACAACATCACGTCGAGGGGGTAGAGTCACAACCACCTCATGAAAAACATCCAAGAACTCTCTAACAACTCTCAGAACATCCATCATCTCAGCATCCAATGATTCGGTTGAAAGCTCAGACAAATTAAAAAGAAGTGGCTCCACACGTCGTCTACCCACCTGAAAACTCCTTTCACCAACAAAATCCACACTCTAGACATCCTCATTGGAGAAGATGACTATTATTCAGAAATAGGCAATAACAGCATGCAGATAAAATATTCAGTCAATGCCTAAGATAACATCTTATGGCCACATTTTTAGAATAAGAAGATCCCCACTAGACTGATGCAACCCTAACATCAGTGTGCATCCTCGAAAAACAGCAAACAGGCTGGTATGAGCCCCAACTGGAATACTCAGCAACAGGGGCATGTAAAGTCTCTCTATTTCTAGTCCCAAGGCATGGGCTAGACCAGGTTTAACAAAGGAGTGTGAAGATCCTAAATCAAAGAAGGCACATAAAATAGTGCTAAACAAGCTAATCATACCTTGAATGACTTATGGACCTGCTGGAACTACTGCCTCTGTGCTGTGCAACAACCCATGCCCTTATCCTCTGCCCCTTGACTGTCGGCCGCCACCAAGACCACGCCCTGCTAAAGGTCCTTGAGGAGAACCCTAGGGTCGGCCTCCTCCTTCCATGTCTACTCTCAGAGGAGCGGGAGCTTGCCGTCCCTGCTGCTGCTGTGGAAAGTGCTTGGTTGGAAACTTCTACTGCTGAGGTGGGTACTGAACCTGCCCACCCCCACTATACTTCACTATGTTTGTGCCCTAATTTTGAAGGTTCCCATAGATCAAACAGATTAAGAACCTCGATCCTGGGCCCACGAGGAATGGGAGAGGACCAGGAGATCGAAACTGGAACTGCTGGGGTCTGCTCCCCACTAGTTGAAACCTAGAATGCCCTGACACTGGAGTCCTTCTTCTGACGGCCTTCCCCTTTGACAAGCCCAACTGGATCCCCTCTCGTGGCGCACCTCCCAATGTGTGCATCCTTTCTACCACTTCATCCTTCTTCTGAACCTCTATAAATGTCAGTAGGGTGAAGGGAGTAACAACATACTGAAGAGAAGGACGGAGTGCCTCCTCTAAATGTCTTTCCGGAGACTCCTCATCCAGAAAAAGGTCCAGAGAAAAATTAAGAAGATCCTTGAACCTAATTCCCAGCTCCCTCACTGACATTCTCTCACACTGAAGGGAAAGTAGCTTCTGCCTCTTCTCCGCCTTCTATTGTGGAAGAGGGGAATTCCAGCTGGAATTACCTCTCAATGTCAGTCCCAAAACTTCAGCCTCCATCTTCTCCCTAAGATAGAGAGTCCACCATTGAAGCACTACTCCATGCATCTGGCTTACAGCTAGAGGAACCCAGTACTTCGTCTCTGCTTGGATCAAGCTGAAGGATATCACAAGCTACTAGAGTGATCTCTCTCTGTCCATGTCTGAGACGCTACCCTCGTACTTCCTGGGGGTCTGTCGCTAAAAGGATGGAAGCATCCTCTGCCACTGGTCATCATCCTCCTCTCAGTCATCCCTCTACTGATCAGCCAAAATATCCTTCTGGGCCTCAATCTCCCCCACTACCCGTGGTTGTCATCTGGGTTCCATAACTTCAAATTAAAAAAGGAATTCCTACACCTGAGTAGTGTAGAAAATTTATTCTAAATTTTTCTTAAACATTTTATTCATTTAATTTCAAAGACCACCCTAAAAACACAAGAACACAAGTCATTATGATTCATGTACCTTTCCTAGGGTCTCTAACCTATAATCAGTGTAGTCTTACATGGTTTTTTGGTAGGTCCTGATTCCGTACATCAGATCACAGGGGGCCCTAAAATCCCGTGTCCTAGCCAGTCTTCCCTGGCCTATTTCATTCACCAACATTGCCTAACATTGTTTCCCTAAAATCCCATTCAATCCTCACTGTGCCTAACCCTGAGCTCCATCCTATCTCTCAACCCTTTTCCTTTGATACCATTCTATAACGAACCCCCTTCTCTAAGATGAGGGAAGGGAAATCGGATTTCCAGACCCTTCCTTCATCAAGTTGAAGAAGAGATAATGGCCCATGAAACCCGCCTTCAAAAGGTCCCGAAGAGGTGACTAGCACCAAGGGTATAAAATCAAACACAAAATGGATGGCATTACCATTTTTATTTAGTAGGATCGGGTGATTAGATTGTAAATCCCAAACAACAACAAAACTAGAGGAAAAAGTAAAGATGAAACAAACCATTCCTATATGCATGTTCCAAAAGTAAGTGATACAAAGTACAAGAAAACTCCAAAGGAAAGTACCAAGGAAAAGAAAAGAAGTAACAAAAACTATCCTAACGTCTGAACTAGTACGGTCCCACACGATCCCTGAAGTCCTCTTGGAAATATGAAAGATGTTTTATATATGCAGGGTGAGTATACAGGTATAATCAATATTGAAAACCAAAAGCTCTAGTTCATAAGTGGAGAGGAATTATAATGCCCCATGAGAAAAGGATAAAACTAAAGCACCTAGGAGGTATTTTATCCACCCCACCTCACATAGGCACACTCCCCAAATAAGAAAGGTCAAGAAAAGTAATTGTAATAGGACATTGATATTTGGGTACCCCACACCTCTTTCCCACTGGATATTAAGACATCATACACATCAAACCTCTCCCTCCATTCTCACTGTAGTCCCACTTCCATCCCTCGCCCGCACACACCTGGGCTACCACAACCACACATCCCGCCCACAAACACCTGGGACACAACAACCACATGTAACCCTGCCCTGAAAAATCATGGGCTATAATGGACTTCATTACATCACAGCCTACCTAAATATTATAGGGCTACTCAGGAAAGGGAGAAGAGAAGGAGCTAATTACCAGCCACTCACATGAGTGTTGGAAAAAACACCCTCCCCCATGAAATGGGGGATGTTCGGCACGAAGTGCTCAACTTGGATGGGGCATGAATAAGAAACATAAAAACTAAACTATACATATAGGTAACAAGCACTCATCCCATCCTAGGGGTTCTAAAACTAGCTTATATACAAACACCCTCATTACTATTCATTCATAAGAAGCACCACAGCCACAAACATGTCACTACTCATTCCCGAAAATAAAAATCCCCATTGAACCCATTCTTGTTTTAATATTCAAGGGATTCCATTTAGATAATTATTCACTGCCGGGAAACTAATAGGCATATCCATAAGCCAAGGAATGAAAACCAACCATGCAGTAATTTAAGCATTCACACCGGTTCTCTTGTAAAGTCACAAAAACAAAAGGGATCTGTGAGATCCCTCAAAGTGCTACAACCAAACCAAGCCCCAAAATACAGTCGAACATGGCCTCATATCCACAAACCAAAAACTTCACAACAATATAAGATCTCATCCCCATCCACATCACATCACAAGCATCAACCATAAACATACCCAGAATAGAGCAATGGATTTTTCAAAATTGAATATTCCATTCATACAGTTCCATTTTTTTGTTTGGTTAACTGGGGTGATCACAAATGTATTCTTATTCATTGGGAATCCATTTACTCAACCGATTTTAAGTGATTTATCAGTTCCCATTTTACATCCATTCAATCACATAAATATCCAGAAAAACAGAGGTTCATTAGTGCGCAAGAATGGACCACCAACGACCATGATTTTCAGTTGACATAAGCTCATTTTGTTCACAACATATAGGAGGAGATGAAGGAGTACATCAGTATTATCAAACACACCCATTAATTCTTTAAATACATTTAATATCTTTGTTATGGTTTGGTCTCATCCATCACTTTAGGAAACAATTTCATACCCACCCCACATGATACACAGTAAAGAGAGATGAAGGAAGAACCCTACTTGGATGATCAATGATCGAAGTTTTTCTCCTGGCGCCAACAACTGGGGATGCATGAATTATAGGGGAGGAACTCGGAGGACATCAAGAATGAGCAGGAAATGTCCCAGCACATTCGCTCCACTAGCCTCGGGAAAGGGGACTCTAAACGCACCAAGGAATGAAAGAAACCATCCAAGAATAATAAAGAAACATTTCTAGTGTGATAAAAAGGGTGATATATTAGAGTTATGGGATATGAAATTATTTAATGTATTTAAAGGTGGATCATGGATTCACCTTGCGGTTAGACGATTACACACGAGGGAAATATTTTTTATTTAAAATTTCTCATCGGAGGGGTGGCCAAAACAGTTGTGCATTAAAAGATTTCATTTAAAGAGAGGAAAATGGTTCGGCTGAGGGTTTCCACACTCTTATGGGATTTAAACATTGTTTATGGAACTTAAAATAGCATTGAACCACATTAAAAAGGTTAAAAGACTAAAAAGTGGTGTTACGAGACTAATGGGGAAGGAAACTCCGACACCCCTCTGTGGATGATTGGTGAGACTGATAGGTGATACCGATTGGTGGAGCTGATCAGTTGAAGATGATCCCACGAAGCTGATTGGGTGAAGTTGATCCTATGAAGCAGATCAGTGAATCCGATCTGGGAACCCGGTTGGGTGATACAGATCTATGAAATCGACTGGGTGAAACCGATCTGTGAAATTGATTGGGTGAAATGGATCTTTGAAACTGATTAGGTGAAACCGATCTGTAAAACCGATTTGGTGTAACCGATCTGTGAAACTGATTTCGTGAAACTGATATGTGAAAATGATTTTGTGAAACCGATCGGTGAAACCGATTTTCTGAAACCGATCTGTGAAACCTATTTGGTGAAGCCGATATGGGAAACCAATTTGGTCAAAATGAACTGTGAAACCGATTCAGTGAAACAAATATGTGAAACCTATTTGGTGAAACTGATCTGTGAAACTGATTTTGTGAGGCCGACCTATGAAATAGATTTGGTGAAACTGATATTTGAAACCGGTTTGGTGAAAAAAATATGTGAAACTGATTGGGTGAAACCGATATGTGAAACCTATTTGGTGAAATGGATCTCTGAAACCGATTGGGTGAATCCAATTTGGTGAATCCAATCTGTGATGCTAATTTGTGAATATGGTATGTGAAGCTGATCTATGAATCTGATCAGTGAAGCTGATCAGTGAAGCTTATCTATGAAGCTGATCTGTGAAGATCATAACTAAAGCTGATCAGTGAATCTGATCTGTGAAGCTGGTCAGTGAAGCTGATCGGTGAAGCTGAACAGTGAAGCTTATCTTTGAAGCTAATCAGTGAAGCTGATGGGTGGGACTGATTGATGAGTTGAGGACACCCCAATACATAGAATTTGGAAAAGTAATGGACTAGGAGGGTATGGTCCATTACAAAACAGATGTGAAAGAAATTGGTAAATTATAGTAATCGATTTGATCTGGATAATGAGTTAGCTAATCCATTATTATAGATGGTACAACTGCCATGTGGCATCATCACACTCACTACAAAGAAACCCTAATAAATAAATCAACATAGGGACTTGACCCCAGGACCGAAACCCCAAACCCCATCCCTACATGACACCCCAACTGCCTAGAAGGGGAAGTGAGTCAGCTAATATATTCTAGTGAAAAAATCAAATATATAAATTTCTTATATAAACAAATCCCAATGACACTCATAACCACTGATGTTGATGGATTATCTTATACAACAAAAAAATCCTTAGATTTAACCCCTGAGGGAGTTTAAATAGTCATTATCCAAGATATATAATCAATAGATAACCTATAACTCTAACCAAATGAGTGAATATAAATAAGTGTGATGCGCACTTCTCAAATTAAATATATGTTATAGTCAATATCACAAGAATCATACCTCAAATAGTAGACTATACCTTAACATGAACTGAAGGATTAAAACCAATAGAGGATAATCATCCAGGGCATGTACTTGCACCCTAAACTCTTATCAACTAAATACCATAATGAGAACTACCCTATAACCTCTATGTTTTGGAAACTCATCCTTTATAATTCCCCTAATAGCCAAAAGAACTATAATTACTACACATTTTTAAGGTTGTTGATCCATCTACAAATCCATAAGTGTATAAATTACCACCACAACTACCTGTTTTATAAGAAATATAAAGAAATAAATTTAGATGTCATATTTCCCACATAAATGAAAATTTTGAGGTGGTATTTGGCATTATGATGATGTATTCTCCACTCAACCGCAATGATAAAACATAATAAGAGTCCTCTCTAATTAGTGGGGTGATGTTCAATGAATCTAAGTTTCTTTCCTATAACCACTCAATAGAGAATCACAAAAACAAAATTCCCTTCCACTAAAGGATCCATTCACGGAACTAGAATATATACCAAACTATCCTTGAATAACCATACCAAACAATTTCAGCAAAAAATGAGGGTATAGTTCACAACCTCAAAAAAAGAAACCAGATGGAAATTGTTCAAAAAACATCTATCATATGTCAAAATCCATCTTTAAATAACAAAATCCAACCAATATTATCACCTACTAACATTCTCAAAAAGTGACAAAAATTGGTAAATTTAAAAATATGATCTATTATTGAAATACTCCCATGAACAACATGACTAAAATTGTGATCCCTATCACACCTCACAATATTATTGAAAAACAATTCAAAGAAAAGCTTCTAAAATCATTGAAGGATATCCCCTCATGTGGGGCTTCATAGTTTGAGACATCATACCAACACTTTGATGGTCTTAATAGAATATCCATTATGGGATTTACCATCCTCCCAATGGGGAGTAATAATCTAATAAGTGATTATCTATAGAATCTTAATCCAATACTATGCATCCAATGGTCTACACTAACATGTAAAGGAAGTTAGCCCCATCATCTTGAGAACTCTTGTAAAATATGGCATGAAAACCCCAAATTTCAGAGCTCTTTGACCGATATAATAAAAATTAAAAGTAAATTCACTTAGATATAAAAATAAAAATTTAATACCAATGAAATTGAGGTCTCTGACATAAAACTAGATGGGGAATTTTTATCCTTACATTCTTAGTGAAACAATAGAAATTGCCTTCATGGAATAAAACTATAATGCTAAATGCATGACTCAAAACACATTTATACACCTATTCTTGATATCACAATTTAGGATAGGTTGTGATATTCATTGTTTCTTGCTAATTGTTACACATTCCAAACTATATAAGGTTCTCATAGAAGAACATATGATCTCTTTTCCCCATATTAAAAATTTACTGGGTTAATACAAATACACATAAGATTCATATAAAAAATCACCATGTATTAACAACAACAAAACCAAAGAACATGAATCTAGACAAGTAGAATACCCTTATTAAAATCTATTGGAAAACACTATTTAAAAATTATTGATATTTTAATGTATTTTCTATTCTCTATAACCATGTAATAAATCAAATAGAATTATATAAATATCGACAAAATTAGATGTTCCAAATATGATGCTAAAACAAATACCCTTTTCCCACCTCATGCCAAAAGAAAAGCAATTAACTATAATCACACATCATGTTCATTGAAAATATTAAAATAATAACATTTTATAAAATATTTCATCCTTTATAACATGGAGTATCCCAAATTAGGGTTTAGTTATACCCAACTTATAACATTTTGAACCTAGTTACATATGATGATTCCTCGAGCCAGTCGGTCACATGACCTCAAGAACTCCTCTCTGTATGTCAGAGGCTTCCTACTAGCAGTGAGGGTCAGACACGTCATTCATGGGGAGACTATTCCCTCTTTTATTAGAGTAAAAATATAGTAAAAATAATAGAAAATAGTAGAAGAAATATATACATACCAACAAATGACACCAACAACTCAAGATAAACAATGCATGAAATACAATATCCAACTGAATCAGAAAACATACCATACCAATGTATGTGTGATGTGTATGAAATAAATACCAAATGAAAGACACTAGTGACTCCCAATAGGGTCTCTAACCACATATAGTTCCCTCTTCTGAGCTCCATCCCCAACTATCAATCATACACAATTCCTTTCCGCTTGACCTATCCTAAAGCAATAATCTATTTGGGTGCCCATCAAGCTACCTGAGTAGGGTGTGTGTACAACCTAGTAGGCCATCACCAACGATGTCTAAAATAATTTCAATAAAATTCTATATGTAATTATATAAATAAATAAATATAATGAGTACTTAAATAGTTTATCACATTATTAAATATTCACTGTGTAATTACATAAACCTCGAGGTTCCTGAAGACACCCAAACCGCAATACCTACTTCGGCCTATGTTTGAATCCATTATATACCTAAGGGATATCAAAAATTGAATTACAATATTATAATTATTATTACTGGGCCTAATGATCATGTTACCATTCACCATGTTTCCATAATATACGATACATCGGTATGGTTATTCCCTACAACACTTTCTCACTCTGATCCAAAAAACCTATCAGATGATCTTCAAAGGATTAATCAACCTCAAGATCAACATCATCAACATCAATCACATGAGAAGGGTCATGGTGATTCAACCAAAGTAGTGATAAATGTAAAACATAATTCACAACACTATATTTATATGGAAGATCCAATCAGTATTCCGCTGATATGATTCTCTCAAGAACCGAAAACGGTCCAACAAACATAGGATCCAACATTCCATGCCTCCTTATCCTATGGTGAACAAACCTAGGAAACAATAAAAGGAACACACGATCACCCTATGTAAACTATCGGGGTTATATTCTTCTTTCTACATATGACTTCTTCCTACTATGAGACATATCCATAAATTTCCAAATAAGTTAAACCTAGTCCAACATCTCTTACATGAGACTTGGTCACAACAAATCTAACTCACCTACCTCCATCAATGATAATAGTTATTTGCATGCCCTATGATAAAGTTACTCACATGGTTCCATCTGTATCATTTACTAGTAAAAATTTTTATAGGAAAACTCATATAAGGGAAAGTGATTCTCCCAAGATCTATCAATTTCAAGCACACACAATCACATCATATCCTCAAGAACCTGTATAGTAGGCTCTGACTTCCCATCTATCTATGGGTGGAAATCCATACATAATGATACATGTGTACTAAGAAATTCATGTATTCTCTTCATGAAGTGTGAATTAAAGAATGAATCATGGGTTGAAAAAATATTTTGTGACCCCCTATAGACATACAATCTTCAGCATGTATAAAACTCCCAACTGCTTCATTTATAAAGTATCCCATATAAGAAAGAAATGCACTACATTTTGCAGTCCAACCACAATAACACAGATAACATCTTTCTTCTTAAAAATATTAAGATGACCTACCTCAATATCCGTTATCACGCCATCCCACTTCCATTATATATTGGGAAATATCTTTAGTAAGTCTCCAGGTCATTAATGCTCTTCCTTAACCTCATGAAAGGTGTATCATTGTGTTATCAACCATTCTATATACTTTTTCAAGCTTGACCACCAAAACTATCATTGTATGCCATGGTAAATTTTGGTCACACCTAGATCTACCACCCACTTTGAGGCTTGAAAATACCACATGAGCTCCTATTGCATGCTCATAGTCATGAAAATCCAATTCCTTATAAATATGGTGTAATCCACATATATGCTCCATTCTATAGGTAACTCTACACCTTCATGGATTACCCTAAGTTTGAACAGTTCAAATCCTCATACTACCTATCTCATATTCATCTTAATAGTGTTGATTCTACTGATACTAATATGAGGGTTATATTTTATTGATGCTCTTGAACCACTACATGTATCTTAGCAAGTAAGTTAATCACATTTCACTTGGCACTAGACTCCTTCATTTCTCGAGTCTAAGTTTTTCTGCTCAAAAATTCAACTACAATGTTTCCTTTTCCATGCGTACATTATAGGTAAAAATAAAATGATTACATATAATCAACCCATATCCATTTCTGAATATTCATTTCCAATTGAAATAATATATAACTTAATATATGGTGATCGGTAAACACTAAAAAAATTCAAACCCAATAGATAATTATGCCAAAAATTAAAAACATAAACAACTGTTTCTAGCTTGAGGTCGTGCATAGGGTAGTTTTCTTGTTGTGGACTCAACTATTGAGAAACAATCATCACAAATAGATCTTCATACATCAACAAAACTCTGATTCCTATACTTGAATCATCATAATAAACCACATACTCCTCACATGTATCTTTCCATATCAAGGATGGTGTTGATGTGAAGCACTTATTTAACTTATGAAAGGCCTTATCACACAATTCTGAATTATGAAACATTATACCCTTTTTTATCAATCATGGAAGTGGTGATTACAAATAGAAATGTCCTGGATGATTCTTATATAGTATCCAAATAACATATAAAGAAAAAAAATATAAAAAAATGTTCTTGGAAATATCCCAATAATATACACACTAAACCTTCTCTAGGTCCACAGACACACCTTCCTATGAGATAATTTTCCCAAAGAAGTGTACCTAATCAATCCAAAACCAAAACATAGATAGCTTGGAATATTGCCGATGATCTCTCAGAGCACTCGAGCTGATGTTAAGATGTTGGGACTGATCATCATGAGTCTTAGAGTACACCATGATTTCATCCACTAATAAAACCAAAAATTGAACCAATTAGGGATGGAATATCTTGTTAATCACGTAAAAAGACAAGGCTAGTTCATTTTTCAACTGAAATGAAATTATGGTGAACTCAAATAGGCCATACCTACTTCTGAAAGTAGTATTCGGTTTATCAGAAGTCCGGAAACTCAATCGATAATACTCTGATCTCAAGTCAATATCCAAGAACACACAAGCTCCTTTAAATTGGTCAAATAGGCTGTTGATATGTAGAAGATGATATCGATTCTTCATAGTCATCTTGTTCAAAATCATGTTATAAATGAAAAAATTTAGGGTCCCATCAATCTTTAGTTCAAACAACATATGAGAACCCATATGCACTATAATCATATGGATAAATCCCTTTTCCTCCAACACCTATAGCTGAGTCTTGAGCTCTTAGAGCTTATTCAATTTCATTTTTTACGGTGGAATAGAAACTAGTTCATCTCTATGTATGATTTTCGTAGATAATTCCACATCTCTATCAAGTGGAATCCCCAAGAAGACATCAGAAAAATCATCCTGAAACTATTACACAATAGGTGTAAATTTAACAATCTTCATACTATTGTCTTCTAGAAATAAACTAGCATCCTGGGCTATGAGGTCTCTGAATTGCTGAGTAATTGGTTCTGATCGACCTTCAGGGATATCCCATTCTCCACATATAATGTAATTACCCCTCTTATGATATGTAAAGGTAACTCTCATGTGGTAACAACAAATATGGGATCGGTATTTGAATAACCATTCCATACCCACAATTAAGTCAAATCCTGAAATATCTAGGATATAGAGATCCCAAGAAAATGGTATTCCTCAATCCCAAGAGAATATACACGGTAAAAATAGATTTTTCTAGACCGTACTCCCAACGGTGTATGTATTTTCATTTTTGCACATACAAACTCCATCTCCTGGCTCAAAATGTTTTAGATTTTTTAGATATAATGGAATGATAGGAACCCATATCAAATAGTGAACTAGATAATGTAGAATATACAAGAATAGTACCTCTCACTATCGACAGTTGAGGCTTTCCATCCACAATATTAGGGTACACTGCATATAGTGGTCCTTCCCCTCTTCCATGTGATGCAATGTGACTCCCCTAAGTTTAAAAAATATAATAATATGGGTCTCTTTCCCAGAAGCACCAAGCCCACCACCTCTAATGCCTCATCCAGTAGAACACTAGGTGACTTTCTAATAAGGTGTTGAAGATTCCACCCCCAAACCCATTATCAATCTAGATCCACCACTACTACTGGTGTAAAATAACTATAGAAAGGTCCCATGTAGCCAATTTTTTCCCATGGCCACTCATTTTTTCACTGTTATAGAAAAAAAATTCATAGAAATTATTCATTCTCCTAGATGTTGTACCCCCTAATGATTCAGTAGAAAAAACCTATCCATCATTGGAAGCCTCTCCAAGGTTCCCCACATCTATGAGAGCTTGATCCACTACCTCAGAAAACATCTTTAGTCTAAAGATGTTTACTTGAGACTTAATCTCAAACTCAACACCATAAAGAAAGCATCTCACTATATCTATCTCATCTTCTTATAATGATATTGAAAGGGCTGCAGAACTATGAAGTACCTAGAATATCCTATTATAGACATGTTACCTTGATTCAGTCTCATAAAGACTGCTACTCTGTCTTATCTCTACATCTCTAGATAATAGTTTTTTAGGAACTTATCAAAAAGGTCATTACATAGCATGTTGTTAGGCTATCCTGTCGATGATTGAACATCCCACCAGTGTTTCACCAATATTTGTAGCATTAAAGGGTCCAACATGACCCTCTATTTAGCATGGGTCTCCAAATAGTCATGTTATATATGTATAGACTCATCCTAGAATGTAACTCCCTCAGGTTAACCCTATCCTGTAAAATTCAAAGGGGGATGCATATGAAACTCCCTCATTAGGTAAGACATAAAATTCTCAACCCACCATGGTCCTCCTTCCAAAATTTTCATTAAGTAACTGAAGTTATCTCGAAACTTCCCCCTGCTTCCTCACCCAACACTAATAGTGTTGCATGTTCTACTACTGAATGATCATATCCAGACATATCCTCATGTCATTATCTCAAAAACTGTCATCATAGAGGCATAAATCTACTAATAAAACATGAAAATCATGAAATAATTTAGAAAGTTAACACATTTATGTAAGAGGGAAACAAAAAAAGCTATAATAAGTCTTTTTCCAAACCTCTCCACATCATAAATACTGAGATAGTACTACTACCCTTATCCATACTATAGATAGGTCCTAGTTAACAATGGTGGACACATTCTAATTTATCAATTTTCTCCTTTATACACTTGTTTAATCTTGTTTTTCATCATTTTATCATTCTCAATTTCATATTAGGCACCATTTTCAATTATATATCAGAAGAAAGGAAAAATAGTTCATGATCAGCAACTAACCCAAACCCCATTTTCCTATCGATGCCTAAAATGATGCATGCCTCATGTAGTCTTAAGTTCAAATAATTCTTCATAGAGACTCAACTATCATTCTATTTTGATCCACGATAAAATTCATAGAAAATCACAAAAACAAATTTGCACATCACAGAACATGTTCTCCACCCAAGGTGAAATAATATTCAACTATAACAACAAAAATAAAATTCCCACCTAGAGTACTTGGTTTTTACCATATACATGGGTCTACAACTCCCATGTCTAATATCATTATGAAGCATTGATTATTTATTGTCTCTTTTCATCCATTCTTAAATAATAGGAAAAAAGAAAAAAATGAAAATTGGAGCTATAATACCACTTTGCATCATCCTGACCTAGGTGCCACATGATAGTTACCTAAGTAAGTCAGGCCCGTGACCTCATGTGCACCTCATCATATTCCAGAGTCTAATTACTAGTATCGGGGATCTGATAGGTCATTCATGGGGAGACAATAACATATTTTATCAAAGTTAAACACCAGAAGAAATAATAGACATTAGTGTAAGTAATATATATATATATATACAAACCAAAAAATGATACCAATAAATAGAGATAAAAAATCAGGAAAACAATATACAAATAAACTAGAAAACATGACATTCCATTGTATGTGTCAAGTGTATAAAATGAAAACCAAAGTAAAGAGACCAAAAACATCTAGAAGGGTATCAAACGCCATCCAGTTCTCTCATATGAGCTCTATCCCTAAATAGATATCTAACACAAGACCATTTCTATTAACATATACTACATCAATAAAGTCTATTAGAGTACCAATTAGGCAACCTGAGTAGGGCATGAGTACATCCCTTCATTGTATGATGCCTACTTTTCTTGGTAATGTAGCACATTTCCCTGAATAAACTGAAACATTGACCTCAACTTTTTTTATTTGAATAAATAAATATAATTCACGATTAAACAGTTTTTCAAATTGTTAAATATTCTCTATGTAATCACATAAGCTCTCAAGTTCTCAAAGACACCCAAACCTCATTGCCTACTTCCACTCATTCCAGAATCCATTCTATCCCCAAGGGATATAACAATGTAATTTTCATATTACCATTATTTCTTCTCTTCTAAATGACCTTGTTACCATTCACTATTTAATAATGCATAATTGGATGAGCATGTTACCATTCATAATACCTGTATGAATGTCCTTGTTACCATTTACATTTTAATAAAACATAATTTAATGGCCATGTTTCCATTCGTAATACATGGACAAATTTATGTGATACCGATTTCCATTTAATAACACTAATAAGAAAAATAATAATATTAAACGTATCTCAACCACCATTTATTAATTCATCAATTAATTAATCATACTCACAATTTCAATATCTCATAATTAATCTTCCATTAATTATCTCATATCATGAAATCACAATCTTATAATTAATCTACCAAAAATTATCTAAAATCATATATCTCTATATTTCATTATTAAGTCATCATTCAATTATCTAAAACTAGTTACCTCAATATCTAATAATTAGTCCCAAGATTAATTATCTAAATCCCATATTCCTAAGTCTCATAATTAACCCTCCAATTAATTATCCAAATGGAAAGGCCCTAAAACCCATGAGTAATTCCACAATTAAGCCTCAAAATGGATATCCACTTAATCCAATGATTAACACCCCAATTATTCTTGAATTTCAAAAATAAACCAATTAATCAATTTTCCGTGTTAAACAACAAAATTTAATAATTCAAATTAAGAAAGAAAGCTAGAAATCCTAAACATGCATAAACATATAAATATCATGATCATGGGAATTGAATATAAGACTATTTAACTCAATTCATTGAAAAAAATCACCCAATAGAAATATCCAAAATTGGGCAGCGCAAGGATGTAGATTTAGATCAGTATCTCAAAACCTTAAATACTAATTAACGGAATAAATATCCTACCAAACTAGATCTAGATCTATAATCATATATCAAGATCTCACAATATCTATATATCTAAAAAAATGGATAAATTTCATTAAAAAATGAGGGAAGGAATGATGATGAACAAGAAAGCATCTATTTGAGATCGACATACTAAGAGAGGAGCATATCATTGATTCGGGCCTTGAATCTCAAAGAATAGAGGTCATAGAACATTCGAATTCCTATAAAAATCTATGAAATTTCCCAAAATTTGGTTGGTCTGAGTTTAGGATGAATTGGGAATGCTTCAGGGGCACGGTAAATTCTATAACTAATTTTTAGGCATTTAAAATTTCAACACACGACCTCCTGGGAAGGAGAACATAGTTTTAATTATCTATGCACTAACCATACACTTGTTATTTTAATGGTGCAAGAGTTCTCATTTATGGTGTATAGTTTTCCAAATTGTGTGCCATCCATGTGAACCCTCACTGTCTACGGATGCATAGTTATCTAGGATGGGGGAACGATTTACTCTAACTGTGCCCCAATAGTGCACAACCCTATTTCCTCAAATTTTTATCAAAATTCACCCAAAAAATCCATGTTATAACCGAAAAAGTACTAAAATAAGGAAAAAATATTACCTAAAAACACGCCCAGGTGAACTCTATAAAAAGTTATGATCTTACATAGGTTTTGGTTCAATATTAAATTACAATAATAACATATCACCAACTACCATGACTGAAGAATAATGAAAATAAAAAAAAATTCAAATACTACTTTGAAACGACCCAGACCATCCTACAAAAATGGAGACCAAACTAGTTGTTTCTCATAACCTAAAAATGCCTCCCCATATTCCTACGTTTATGATCTTTTAGTGATGCTATTTTAGTAATATGGGTAGACTATACCCTCTGAACTTGATAAATTCAATAACTACAGTGGCATTAATAATAGATCAATATCAAAAAAATAATATCCTAATCTAGACATTATAGTTATTATCCAACATTAAAAAACATACCATAGGATATAACAATATATTAAGCAACTATATAGTCATACATGTTATGA
The DNA here is from genome assembly GCA_963277665.1 of Viscum album. Lineage (NCBI taxonomy): Eukaryota > Viridiplantae > Streptophyta > Magnoliopsida > Santalales > Viscaceae > Viscum > Viscum album. Next base: position 1,210,049,196 of record OY728160.1, read on the forward strand.
ATGAGATAACAATATCACTATATGGTTAATCATATAAAATCAATCTAAAATATACGAAATAAAGGGGATGACTAAAAAAAATACCCCAGTTTTGAGGAACCAATCTATCTTATCCCATATTCTATCCCACATACCATTTAAAAAATCAAATAGAAGGTCATTATACTCACCCACTTATATGATCATGAAATGTTCATGTATATCAGGATTTTTATTCTAGGAGTGATTAAAACTCACTAACCGACACCAACCATGTTCTTAAAAAAATATTCAATATATAATATCATATATATTATTTTATGATAAAAATAATATTAATAAACAATGATAAGAGTAACCATCACCTCAATAATTATTATACCAGCCACATAGATAAGAACTATACGTATTTTTACCAATGTCAATAAGGTATTGAACTAATAAAAAATACATTATAAAAAAATGGAATATTTCCAACCCACTCATAGTGTGAAATATCAATTTTCAATAAGGTTTTTTATAGAAAAAACCCATTAGTATTAGGTGTATTATTTGGGGGAATAATGATTTCAAACAAAAAGGGTTTATTTTCCAACAATATTTCAGTATGCAATAGTGAAAATAAAATCCCATGAAATATATATATATATATATATATATATCATGAAAGTGGGAATAATTTCCCATGAAACATACAATAATTTGTATAATTGAGCATATCAAACCTTGATTATAACCATATCAGTATAATTAGGCATCTCATCCAATTAACTGAAATTATAACATATGGGAATAACATAAATTTCTGGGGAAAACATAAAATCATTATTTACCACCCATGGAGTTTTTATGGTCTTAGTTCTTTGAAATATTTCCATTATATGTTTTAGTCCTTGGATATTTCAACAAGAGGCTTATAAGAGGAATGAGGGGAGTTAAGATAAAATATTAGCTACAAAACATGACTATCTCATGGTGGTTTATGTTACGTCATAGAGTATAGTCAAGATATGAATCCAAGATCTAGACAAAAAATGAAGTGTACAGACTCAAGGGGAATTATTGGGTGCTTCATACAATTTCAGTACCCCTACGGCATGTGAGGTAGGATGTGACATGGAAACCTGGGAGGTACTTTTAAGTGGTTCTACTTTTTTTGGTGGTCACTATGATTATTATATGAGTTATGGCATATACACCTTTTAAAAAACTAGGATTTTGGGGCATATTGGTCACTTTGTGCCATGTCACTTTTCCAGGTTTATAGTATTTAATACATAGCACGGGCCATGTTTTTCGGATGTGACATTGAATAGATGTATTGTATCATGGAATCTTTTTTTATGAACTATATTTTCATTGGCTAAGTAACTTTTTACTATAATGTAGGGAATTGTGATTTGGTATTCTAAATTCTAGTGTTATTATAAATCCCCAAACACCCTTTGAAATTTTCTTTCTCAAAAAATTTCCACCTAATCCCTAGGAGACTACAGGTTCACTTTGAAGGTGTTTCAAAGACCTTTCAATTGGGATTGATCTCAAGCTACCTATATCAGACATATGGTCATCTAATGTGATTTTTCCTTATTTTTCTGCAATTATATTCTTTAAAATGATTTCTTATATCATTATATCTTTCCATGATATGTTCTTTTATCTCCACTGATCTCAATGTGTTATTTTGATTTTTTTTGGAGTAGTTATAACATGATATCTTTCGTGGGATATAGTTTCCTTATAATAGATATGATAAAAAAATCTACATTTTTGTTACATTCTCATTTAAATAACATTATATACTTAAGGTAGGTGGTTAATTACTATTACTATTTTTATTTTTAGTCATAAAGTTATTATGTTTTCTAAATTTGGATAATATCATATTTAACTATAATGATGATTAAGGTAGATTAGAGAAAATAATTTGTTTTTGGTTATAGAAATGACAAGTAAGTATTGCTCGATAACAATTTTCCTCTTGAATTGATATATATTGTTCTATATATGTTTATGATATAGTTTGACATGGATTTTATGTCTCTAAATCGGGTAAATAAAGTAAATTTGATAATTCTTATAAGTTGGTAATTCTTGATTCCAAAATAATCAAGTGTAATGATAGTTTTTCACGGATCATTATTATAGTTTGGTGGAAGTCAAGATATGTTATATTTTTTTAATTAAAAATTATATTCCATATAGTTTTATGAAATAGGATTTAATTCATGAATTAATATGAAAATATCTTGTAATTTATTTATAGGTGATTGCTTTTTTCAGTGGTTGTAAACTGTGCAAAATGAATCAGTTAATTCAAGATGGTTACAAATTCTGTTTTTGATAAAACAATTATCTAGGGCCAATCCATACTGGTTGATTTTGAATGGGGGAGTAATTCATTTTTTGGAATAGATGACATGTTTACTTATTTAGTTTCTTTTAGACTTGTTTGAGTTCCCTAGATTTGAGAATTTTGATGCAATATGATGTGAACATGGGATGGATGATGATATTGTGATACATGGGTGGGGGTTCTTGGGTTTCTGGTATTAATTGACACCTAAGATGGATGGATTCTTTCTGATATGAATTGTGGTATTAGAAATAGAATTTTAAATTATGGAATTAGGTGGAGTTGATATTTACTGTTATTTTTGTGTAGACTTCTTGGATGGATTCTTGCTCATGATTCTATTTTAATGGCTGGATGGATGGGTTTTTTATTTCGACATTCTATTACCCAATATTTTTTTAGATGTTTTTATTGTTTTATGGATCATTTATTTTATAGTAGGAAAACTTTTGAAGTACCTGTAAACCTGGAATGATAATTAATGTTGAATAATTTAACCCATGAGGTTAGAGTGTTGATGGAATATAAAATAATGATAATTTTGGAAGAACCACTGGTTCAATTTGATTAATCATGGGGGGAATGGTCATGGGATGGTAAATAAAATATTTTATACATTTTTAAAATATTGGACTAAATTATTTAAATTATTTTGAAATATGTATATGATGGTACGATATCTAGTCCTTAGTGGTGGCAGTTGGGTGTCTGAGAGATGAAAGTTGTAGTTGAATATACGAATAGATTATTTTCTATATTTTGGTTGTTATATATATAACTTCTATATGTGGTGAATTTTTTATGTACTAACCTGCCCATTTTCGTTTTGGTATTGACCCCAGTGGACTTTGGTGGCTGTTTTCCCCAACCATAATGTTGGTGAGGAACAAATGGTTGACTTCCCCCTCTTTTCCAACTCTCTTCTCTTGGTAGCACTTTATCATGTTGTGAAAGATGGTTATATTTCACATATATTTTTTATAGGGATGGAATGTATTTTGTTTATTTCATATACATATATCTATGGATATAATATAGTAAGGATTATTATAGGTATTTCGTGTATGGACTACGATGGCCAGAGGTACAATACATGACATACAGGCTGTATTGGCTCCATAAAACACCTCATTTACTATCAAGATATATTTATTATAAAGATATGATAGTATTAATGGGGTGCATGAAATTTGATGATATTATGTGGTATATGTGATGCATGTTACGAAACTTGTTTCCCATGTTTCTTTAGGCAGACAAAAATTTTATATAGAGATCAGTCATGATGTGTACTGTTGAGGCAGAGTGAAAACTAGTGGAGAAGTGGTAGTGGGATACCATAATTCATATATATTGAATATTATCTGATATCTTATCTGATATACATGGTGATATATTTTTGGAGAGTCTGGTAACTTAGCATACCAAATTAGGGGATGAGTTAGCTTCACTTGTTTATTCACTAGGCTTTAGTATGCTTTCTTTATCATTTTCATGAGAGGCTTTAGGGAGGATCCAACAGAGAACACATGTTATTATAAAACTATATATACATATAAACTATATTTTAGGTTCATATAAGTATTTAATAAGTTGGACCAGACTTTACTAGATCATGGAATTCTTCAGGAGTTTTTGGGCTTGGATGTCACTATCAATGATTTAATTTTGATACTTGAAGTTTATTTTATAAGTTAGTAATTATATAAAATTATATTTATATATTTGTGATTATTTATTTTTATCTTGATCAATACTTGTTTTGTGGTTTCATCTTATCTCTCATTACACATTTTATCATAGGGTAATTATTCCAATTTGTGTGTTTGATATACTCTAAGTGATTGTCTCCAACCCGTGGTCTGTTGGAGGTGGTTTTTGAATGTCATTATCTCCATTATTTCATTTCTACCCTATTATGGGTAATATTGGGGGGATGTAGTCATTATAGAGTGGTATCAAAGCTTCATGTTGAAGGATAGGATGGTGTTTTGAGATAGGAACAAGTGCGAGCTGTATGGGTTTTTTGGAAATAGTTGTAGTTGATCCTGGTAAGTATTGAAAACAAGGGATAACTACTATGAAAGAGGCATTTAGGTAATAATATGATCAGATTAAAGGAAATTCGTGTTTAAACATCCTATGAAGATATGTGACATAGGTGGTGGGGTATATAACTAAGAAAGAATAATGAATCATTATTTTTTGGTCTTGTGTTTGAAATGGATAAACATTGGGTTTAAGTTATACTGTAATTATATAATTCATCTTAAATAATATACATTTCAGGGTTTTTTACATAAATATCTTTTATTTTATAAGTATGGATCTAATTTTAAGTCCCTAAAAGAGTAATACTTAAGGTCTCTTGTATGATGTTCTAGTAGATCACTACATAGTTGATGTCAAATAAGAGAACCTTTGAAGGAGGAAACTTCATGAGATTCAGTATTAGTGTCTAAAAAGTTACGAGGACTCTGTTGTGGACATAGTGATCAAAGTTTGGTTGGATGAGGTGGAGATATCCTTTAGATAAATCCGTTCATAAAAGGAAAATATGGTTTATTTAGCGATTGTGATGTTGGGAAGCTTATTAGTTGTGGTTCTTATTCATTGAGAATCATAAGGAGTCTAGTGTTCCGTGGGAGAAGTTGTAAGATCTCGAACTTATGGAGGTATGTGCTTGCTTAAATTTTATGTTTCAATATCTTGTTTTGGGATTAATGAAATGTTTCCCAAGGGTGTGAGGGTCCTCAAGGGTGTTTCTGGGGTCTGATGAATGAAAGGGAAGGAAAGAGTAGCTTTATGGCCATGCTGCACTTTTTGCACACTGTTAGTGCTAACCATGTAGGGATAAGAGAAAAGCATTTATCTTGAGGTAGTATAATTCTACATAGTTGGTGCATGGTTAGTCAAACCTTTTGGAGATCCTCAGGTAACTATACGACCTCACATCCCTTATGCAACGTCCTGTGCACAATTTGTGCTTTGTTTGAGAAACAATTTGGGTAAACCATGTGGCCTAGTAATGTTGGAAAAAAATTATAAATATGCAATTATTAGATTTCAAACCCACAAATTATTTTCACCCCTCATTTACTCCTTCAAACCATACTTATGAAATAGAGATTCCAAGGGCATCCAAGGGTCATTATCCTTCATCTCTATGTCATTTAGAGTGATGTCAGTTGCATATCGAAGCTCTGAGAATGATTAATCCATCTATGGATTCTATTTTTGGTTTAGGGTTGGAATCTTTCTCTCATCTCCATATGAAGCTCTAAAACATATATTTTCTGGTGTGGTCTAGGTTAACACTTTAAATGGTTATTGAATAGGGATCTAAGGGTTCGATTAGGAGGGATTTCTTCAACATATTCAATGTAGGCGGTCAACAAGTCACATCCCTTGGTATTTACATAGATGTGTGCATGTCGGGTTATATTCATGTTCTATCCTTGATGTGTTCTTGGTTTTGTTTGCATGATTTTTTAAATTAGAGTCTAAATAACTAATTTAACTCCTTATGATCCCCATGGGATGCATGGAGGACCACATGTCCGATGTAGGGCCACCCATGGGGTGTTATGGCCCTCCCAAAAGTAGTTAACAGATTTGTAAAGTGCGAAATTGACTTGTGATTATGTACCTCCCAGGAAGAATTTGAAAATTGGTTAAAGTGTTTATTGAGAATGGCTTATGGGTCAATGGTTCTAGTGTGTGATAATTACAAGGGGATGTTTCGGCATGGCATGTAAATGAGTTGAATGGGATTAATGAGAATGTGTCAATGAGTCATGTTTTGTACTTGAATACACATAGTGAGTAGGAATAGAGAATGGAAATTTGGATAAATTTTTATGTGATATAAATGATAAATGTGTTAATGGATTGTGGCATAGTATTTATTCCAATTTTAGTTTTTATTGTTTTTATATGGTTAATTATGTTGGATATGCTTGGTTGTAATGTGGTTACGTGTCATAAATAAATAATAATATTGTGAACATGGCTTGGTAGAGTGGAGTGTTGACACGAGGTTATACACCTATAGGTCGAGTTTGACAGTGGTACTAAACTTCACCCCTCAATGAACGAGTTAGGTAAGGGGATAGATTTCTATTCCCCTAACGGGTTCATTCCACATGGACTTGGGTTTTGAGGAGAGGATAATGTGTTTGATGTGATGTGGTTCCCTAGTGATATAGGAATTGATTTAATCCCATATTCCTTGCGGTTTTTTGAACATGCATAATCCATTAAACACATGATATAAATGGTTAATTAAGCACTAGATGTTATAAGTATTGAATCTTGATCTATTGGATGGTTAAATTAGGGGAAACATGTTAATAATGGATACCTAATCTGTATTTTATTTACTGGTTATTATTTAGTTATTGAATAAATTATCTATTTAGAATAGAGATTTTAAATACACCATTGGTGGTGGCCTACTAAGTCATACTCACACCCTGCTCAGTCCTCCTTTGGGTACCTGTGAAAATTTCATTGTTACATGTCAGGACAAAGGAAAAGGGCTTTTTCTTGGGAGTTGAGGTGGGAATGTGACTTGCAAAGTTGAGGTTCTATACCTGTAGTCTGGAACATTTTTGGGATTCCATAGTTTTATTTATTTTTGGTTTTTCCATTCTATATTGTAGCATGACATGACATATTTACTATTGTTTGTGGTTTGTACCCAGATTGGGAGATGGCTATTTAGACATTTTCATTCGGTTTTTCCATGTTGTTTCTGCTATTGTTTATATTTTTTACTGTGGATTACTATTTAAAAGAGGGTATAGTCTCCGCAAATTACTTTTAGACCCTCACTTCTTGTGGAAAACCTCTAGCATACGAGGAGGCTCATGTGAGGACATGTGACGACTTGTCTCCGGGCACCCAGTTTGTGGCTTCCTAGTTTGGCACGTTATAAAGTGGTGTCAAAGTAGGTATTTTCTATGAAAGAATATTTGGGGATGATATAAAAGATTTTAGGAAGGTGTTGGGCCTTGGAAATGATCTCGTTCTTGGGAGTAGTAAACCCATGTATGAGGGAAAACCCAAGTAACATGGGGTGGTATTATTGTTCTTTTTGTGGGTTATTACATTTGATGATATTTCACCATCAGGTGATGCACTTGTAGTGTGATGTGATAGTTTTATGATATTTTTATAATGGATATAATTAATGTAGGTTGTGCATTCATGCATCATTCTAGGCACCTAATTCCATATGTGGCATGCATCATGGTAGGCACACTCACATGTGACATGTGTGTTGGACATAAAGGGGTAGGATGCATTTGGTTACATGAAAGTATTGAAAATGGTGTCTAATGAATTAGGAAAACGGATAAAAGTATTGAAAAATCTTAAATAATAATTAAATAATTGTTCCTTATAAGGGGTGGTAAGTGAATTAAATAGTTGTTGATATAAGTGGTGATGTGGTATAGAATGCAAGGCTTGTAATTGTGTGATTTAGTTACCCCGTGTTAGCCATGGCCTTAGTATGGATGGTCAAGGGTAGTGTCTCATGTATGATCATGATTATTTGAGTGGTGTATAAGAAATGGTTTGTTATGGATAGTGAAAAAAATTATTTATATATTGTGAAGACTTTATGTTCTGTCTTTTAAAGCTCATGTTTGGCATAGTATAGAAATTCCAGAACAGAGACATGTGGCAGTCGGGTGACAAGAGGATGTTGTTGAGAACACTACTCCCGTAGTAGGAAAAGATAATGTGGTGATTCATGAAAATATAAAAAGAAGAGTTCCTTGAGCACATTTATCATTTTATGTAGATGATGTAATGGGACACATGGAGGGTTGCACCGAGCATGTTTGAGGTGACCAGGGAGTTTCAACTGCAACACTATCCAACAATTACCGGAGTGGGTGGGGCCGAGGTAGCAAAGTTCTAGATAGAGTCTATCTAGAATATTCTTCATCATCTAGATACTCCAATCAAGAATCAATTCTAGTTAGCTACCTATATGTTTAGAGTCCAGTGAAATTATTGGTAGGAAATCATTGTTCAAATAGAGTATGCTAAAGGAATGATGTGGAAATAATTATAGGAAAATTTTCTCGAACACATCTATGAATAATACTTGAGGTAGGATAAGTCTAACTATTTTATGAGTTTGAAACAAGGGGAAATATTAGTGATGGATTATTCTATTCATTCAATTGAATTTTTATGCTTCATTCCGGCCTGGAAAGAGATGAGGTGATTGTGGAAAAACGTTTCCAAGATGGTATGAGACCTAAGATTATGTCTTAGGTGAAAAAATTCCATTTGAAAAGGTTTTCCAAGGTAGTGGATGAAGACCTTGTATCAGAATTAAACATGACGGGATATTTAGGTAGTGAGCTTATGGTGTAATCTGGGAGGATAAGTGGTGCTGATTTTGAGAGAAGGAAGCATCGTTTTGGGAATATACATTAGTGTGGAAGTTCATAGAGTAGTCAAGAGAGGGGGCCAACCTCTTAGGGTGGTGACTAGGTATTATGTTATTAGTTTGGTAGGATAGGTTACATGCTTGACCAGTTTCCCTAACCACCAGTTGAATGCCAATTGTGCAGTACTCTAGGCCACGTGAAAGGTTCTATAGGATCCCACAATAGTTGGGAATTGATGATGTTTAGAGGAAGATGTCGAGTGTTGGTAAGGGGTCAGTCACCAAATATCAAGAAGGATGTTCGAGTTACAAGGTTCGTACCATAGGGTCGGAGGATTTGGAACTTCAGGGTGAGAACATCCACACCATCAAGGAAGTGTAGTGAAAGGTACTCTGGTTGGAGCCCAAAGTAGAGGGGAAGGTCATCTCCATGAAGTTCAGTCTCCACCTGGAGTTGGTGAGGCTATACCATCTACCATTCAAGGTATTATTATTCTAGTTTACACACTCACTACTTCTATATTTGATATAGGTGGAACAAATTCTGTTATTTCTTCATAGTTTGTAGTTTTTTGGGTATAACCTTTTAATGTGCATGTGGAGTTATGTCCATTGATACACCGTTGGGGGTGCGAGTTGAGAATATCAGACAGTTTAAAGGTTATTTTTTAAGTGGTTGTATATTTTTTCCTATGGGATTTTTTTACTCTTGAGATGTCAGGTTTTGAACTGATTTTAGTTATATATGGGTTGGTGAAATATAAATCCCATGTTTATTGTTACTGACATAGGGTAACATTCAAGTCTCTCAGGGAAAATATTTATGTCCTTTATGGTGAGTGGGATGCTCAAGCATGCCATGCAGGGTTAATTTTCTTACAGTTGGGAGAACTCATAGTACAAGGGGATTTACTTATGTTGGATGAAGGAGGAAGGTAATAAATAGTTTTCCCTCCCATTTTGGACCTATTATGGGATGTTTTTCCCAAGTATTTCTCAGGGCTACCACCTAATAGGAATGTTGAGTTTATAATCAAGTTGATACCAAGGGTTGCAACTAATTCCATTCCACTATATCGAATGTCACTGATAGAAGTCAAGGAAATGATGGTTCAGTAGGAAGAGTTAGAAAAAAAATGGAGTCATTCATCCGAGAATGTCACATGGGGGGTCTCTCTTGATATTTTCTAAGAAGTCAGATAGATAATTGAGTTTATGTGTTGACTATAGAAATCTTAATTATATGACAGTTATAAACTGGTACACACTTCACAGAATTGACCACCTTTTTGAATAACTGAGGGGTGCCTTAGTGTTCTCCAAGATTGATTTGAGATTGGGATACCGTCAATTGAGGGTGAGACCTTCTGATGTACTATAATCAACATTCTAGTGCATGTAGGAGTTGTATGATATTTTGGTGATGGAGTTCAGACAGAAAAATGAACCATCAATGTTCATGGATTTAATGAAATAAATATTTAACCTATACCTAGATTAGTTTGTAGTTATCTTCATCAATGACATATTGGTGTACCATAAAAATATTTACAATCATTCCAAACTTCGCAAAATAATCCTAAGTAAACCAAGAGAGCATAGGATTTATACCATGCTATCAAAATGTATGTTCTAGAATAATAAATTGAATTTCTTAGGCCACATCATTTCTGGGTTAGGGGTGTTAGTGGATCCAAAGAAAGTGCTGGTTGAGATGTCTTAAGAGTAGCACAAGAATGTTTCTCATGTGTGGAGTTTTCTGGGTTTGTCCAATTATTATTAAAGATTCATTAGGTTTTTCTCTCATTTGGCAGTGCCACTATTAGTCTTAACTAAGTGGGGGGTTATGTTTTCACGGTCAGAGGAATGCATGAATTATTTTTAGGAGATGAAGAATCTGTTGACTACTACACCGATTCTAATCATACCTGAGCCATGAAATAGGTACACCTTATTTTGTGATCATTCGGTGTTGTCCATGTGGTAGTGTTGATGCAGGATGACCGGGTTGTAGCATATGGGTCTAGACAGATGAGGCCTCATGAAAACAATTACCTTACACGTGATCTTGAGCTAGATATAGTGGTGTATTCCTTAAAGTTTTCGAGGAACGATGTGTTGGTACATCGGTCACTACAACAAATGCCGGTCCTAGCGGCGGTTTTATTCCGGTTTAGCGGCGGTTTAAACCGCCTCTATATTGTGTGGCGGCGGTTTACAAAAACCGCCGCTAAGTTTGGCGTCGGCAATCTATTAGCGGCGGTTTTTTCGATTCTGCGGCTGTTTTAGAAATGTGTCGTAGGTCCGTCATTTAGCGGCGGTTTCTCTTCATTTAGCGGCAGTTATATGGGTATCTTATTCGCAGCGGTTTTAACCGCCGCTAAATTCAGGCGTTTGATGCGCCTATTCTGCGGCGGTGAATACCGCCGCTAAATATCAACATAATATTTAGCGGCGGTTTTAACCACCGCTAAATGCTCACAGGTATGGCATTAGCGGCGGTTAAAACCACCGCTAAATGTTGAACTGGAAAAAAAAAATATTGGATCTGCTCCACCACTGCCCTAAATTTTCCAAAACCACAGCCACATCTCACCCGTCAGCCCCACATAATATCACATCCACACATATTTGTAATGTACAACAGCTTACAACATTATTAAATTACCATTTCATATTCCATCACTAAAAGAATACTACCACAAACCACTACACACAAAAACCAACATCCTCATAATAGTGACCATAACATCTCTTACCATAATAAAAACCATCATTAAAAACACCATCCCTCATAGAAAAAACCACACCATAACAAGAAACATGTATCTCACTATGAGAACCAAATTCACCCATAACACGTCCACAATTAAAAACAAATTGTGAAACCAAAATTGTTGGTTCCATCATACTTCAAACCCCTTAAATCCCACACAAAAAAAGATGAACAACAGACAACCAAATGTACACAAGAATATATTTCAAGATATATGAAGACAATTTCACATTAATTCATCATCTCATGTGGTTGTTTTTTCATAATTATCAAAATTTTCAATGTAATTGATTCTTATCAAAATATACCTATTATTCCTTTTTCGATGGATGAGTTAAAATAATCATCCAAAAGAAGATTTTATAAATAGACAAATAATACATTCAGGAATCACAAGGAAGAAGAGAATGATATTGTGGAATAATAATGAAAAACCAAATATATAGTAACCATATTTGAAATCACGGATCACGTAAAATCCATTTCAAAATCAATTAGTTATTTTTTCTTTGATTTATCTCAATTACCCACCCACATGGAGAAAACCACGATAATTTCATAAATGGTAAAATTAATAGAGATTAAGGACACCCTAATAGAATATACTATAATTATTTCTACACAAAAAAATGGAAATGAGAAGGAGATGTAATAGCCTATATATACCAAGGTAATGCTTTGATCAGTAACACAACCCATTTAGAGAATGGAGGAATAATGGAGGGGGACTAAAAACAACATCAAACTTCACATCACGGTGCAATCAAATGAAGAATGGTAGTAAAGAACATACCTATAATTGCATGTTTGGGGAGTCCATGTCCCATATAGTGGATCTAAAAAATTAAAACCATATCTAAGGATTGATGAAACAAGATAAAAACAAGTTAATACATAATATATAAGGAGTCCCCTAATTTAAGATTCAAAATTTAATTTACCAAACGTTATTGGGTTGTTATGTTTGTCAAAATTCCATTTTTTTGTATCATCAAATTTGGTTTCATTTAAATGATGGGTAATTGACCATTTAAAACCATGAATCATGATTATTTCAGTAATGTTGGGATACATGGATGATATTGTGAATTATACAGTGGTATTGAAATGATCCTGATCTTCTTTTATATTTTCTATAACTATTAGGATATTTTAAGTCATGCATTACACCACACTAGAAAAATATTTTTTTATTCCCTTACATAGACACATCACAATGTAAAAGTATACAACATCCAACACAACTCATAGAATATATACACAAAAACAGATGAATGATGTATATTTTTATCGGAAAACAAAAAAAAAGGTGTTTTATTCACCCATAATGCAACTAGGTCAAAATTAATGTTCCCAAAAAATCCCACAACTTATTGAAATTCAATTCCAGATTTCCATCGATTAGGGGATTGAAATTCATTTTAAAGAGAGTTTAGGTAATGGATGGATTCCATATTCCTCCCAATAATGATGATATGAAATAGGAATTACATTCTAAACAATTAATTATGGTATCATGGGGAGTCCTAAAACCTCATCCATGTACAATCATTCTTAATAATGTATTTAACTGGACTCCTTGATTTCTATATAATGTTATGAAATCATTATTCAATATATGATCACATATCCTCCCTAATATTGGGGATACATTGTGACCATCACAATATTTGACCCTCCACCAAATGGATTTAATGATTGTATACATAAGGAAACATGAGAAATCAAGAAATTGTTAGGACATGAAAATGTTTGGTGGCAACTATGTGTCATAAATGTTACATATACAAACCAACTGTTATCATACTTGTTCAACACATCAACAATACTACTACTCATCATCTGATACTGCATCGTCACCCTCTCCACCTTCATCTCCACCACCTGCTGCCACCTGTAAGAACATTATATTGAAAATTAAATATTGTTGCATATTTATAATAAAAATTAAAACCAATAAAAGTTTTCAAACTAAATGATTTTGATTTTTTTGTGATTTACCTGCTCACCACTACCCGATGCACTACCACCGGGGGCATATCTGCTCATATGATGACGTATTTCAAGCAACTCTTTCTACAAATCAGATATCTGATTCCCCTGCTGGTGAACTGTGTTTCGTAGAGTAGACATCTCCCTCTGAGCATCTTCAGGTATGAAATGACTATAACCAGGAGTAGATGAGGTCAAAATCCCTGATGGCATGCGAAAGACATCAGATGGTACGGGTCCCAAACCCATCCCGCGCACTCTACCAGGATGCTCCTTCCCAAGGACTTGACCAGCCGGGTCATCCTGGGAGACTGAGTAGGATTGCCCAGGATTGGCATCCCATATTTCTTTAATTTTTACCTATAAATCAAATATCAATATATATTAACACAGTAAAAACTGATATTAAGTTATTATAATAAATAATTGACTTCATACCCCAACTTCTCTGGCAGGTTCATTAACAAAACTTCCATCTGTTTTTTTATGAACATCCAGCCACAGTTCTGTTCGGGATGCTTCATGCCCTAAACTCTGTGACTGCATTAAACAAAGATAAATCATCAATCAAACATGTTAAATAGATAATATTATCTTATAAATATTTAAACTAATTAAAATATTACCAATGACATTCGTCTTCTTGAAAATCTTTTTGAACCCGCAGTGTGCGGGATTACCTGCTTCGCCCGGTTTGAAGCATTCTTTCTTGAGAGATCCTGAAATAAATAAAATTCAATTTAACAGTATTGTATTCAATGTCTATCTCCTCTTCATGTACATGTATAAATATAAAATGAGGATAATATAATAATATATATTTCAATACCATCTGCTTCTCATCACGATGTCTATCGACAAAAACCTTCCACTATTCTTTCGGTACCCCACTGGGTATCTTCTCATACATCTGCTGCACGGTCAATGAAGAATCGTTGACATCACACCACAACCTCCATTTGAAATCTTTCCATTTTTTCCAAGATTTTTCAATGTCCACTTCTGTGCTATCACATCAGCAACGGTAAAGTGGAAGAACATCTGTATATAGAAATTCATTTTGAATATATTAGTAAAATGACATTCAATTAAACCATAAAGTAATAAAATTACCTTTATATGAGAATCATAAACTTCATTTTTCAAGTTTGGAGGCATATGCCTCCAATCATCATATGAAATAGGCAGGGAAACGGGCTCTGCTGCCAGCTGACCTATAATCTGACCAAGTAAACCTACGGCGTCATCTGTCGGGACCCCAGAAGAATCAAATGGAACCACTATCTTCTTGACATGCATGTTCCAAACATCAGAACTTTTTATGTCTCTTTCCAAAATTTCATTATCTTCATCTGCAATGAGCAAACAATTACTATAAACAAAATGCAATAAATTTATTTAATTAAAATTTGTACTTATGACTGCGACCCTCCAGAATGTCCGTGATGAACTGGAGGGGGCGTGTCGCTGCCCCGCTGCTGAAGCTCCTATAGGGGGAGGCGATGACTCATCCTCTAATGAGGCATCCACTGATGTTGTCAGAGATGGTGCAGGGGGAGATGATGCCGTGGGGACAGACGGATCGTCATCTGTCGCAGACGAAGAAGGAATAGTGTACCGCTTCTTCCTTGGCATTCATGTCATTTAATCAAATAAAATTATGTTCAGAATATATATTTCAAAAAATTTATGCAGAAAAAAAATTAAAAATGATAATAGATGCCCAGTATTAAAAAACAAAATATATATAACAATGATAATGAATGACTACAGAAATGAAACAAGTAGTTGCTGAATGAATAAATAATTGTACATACAATCACATTCCCCTTCAATCATGTCAGTTTCCTGCTCCATTGCTTCATCCACTTCATTCATCCTTGCTAGACCAATATTTTCAATATCATGATGGACAAATAATTCTGCTTCCTATTGTTGATGAAATTCAATTGCATAGGTCAAATCTTCCACTTCATCACCCATATCATACAAATCTCTTTGTATTACGTGAGTAACTACACTCTACCCTTCATCCACAACATCATTCACATAATATACCATTTTTGCCTGCGATGCTAAGATATATGGATCATGCAGTTCACGATCACCAACATCCATCAAGCGAGAGAAGTTTACAGAAGTAAATTGCAAGGAATCTCTTTTAACACCTCTGATAAAATCGACCCATTTGCATTTGAATAAAACAACAGAAAAATGCCCGTGGTAGTTTAATTCAATAATATCATGCAGATTTCCATAGTATTCCACTTCAGCAAATGTAAAAATACCACTATTCTTTGTTTTCAAACCCACTTCTCGATCGACTGTACGAAATCTAAAACCATTCACATTATAAGCGTTGAACTTTCTGACTTGTTTTATAGGACCTCTAGCAAGAAACTTCAAATCTTCTGAAAAGTCAGCTCGAGTATCAGTATTCTTGATCTGAAAAAAAAAATTTAATAGATTTTCAAATTGTATGTGTCAAAGTAATATTCGTATTTATTGCAATATTTATAAACTTACACGTCGTGCAAACCATTCTACCAGCTCTTTATTCACAGCTTTCGTTATATCTTTTTCATTTCGTGTTCGGCTTCTCATTCGTCTCTTTGTTTGTATCCTCAACTCTTCAATAAATGGATCTGTAATTTCACTATTCAGCAGCACATATCTATGTGCCTGTAATAATTCCAATTCAGTTAGTGTCGCGTATGAGGTCCTCCCAACTGATCGGCCAATAGCAGGAAATATTTTTGATTTCTGATGCATTTGAGATTGAGTTGATGTGTCGTCAACACGTCCAACTCGAGTAAATCTTGTCCCAATATCATCCAAATATCTGGAACAAAAGGTGAGACACTCGTCGGCCAAATAGCCTTCAGCAATAGAGCCTTCTGGTTGAGCTTTATTTCTCACTTATGCTTTCAAATGCCCATGATATCTGTGAAAAATAATAATAATATTATGCATTTATTTAAATGCCAAAAAATGTTTACTTAACTGGAAACATATAAATAAAATACCTCTCAATTGGATACATCCATCGATAATGAACGGGGCCTCCTAATTTAGCTTCGTCAACCAAATGCACAGTTAAATTCATCATGACAGTAAAAAACGATGGAGGGAATATCATCTCCATTGCACAAAGGGTCAATACAAACCTCTCCTGTAGGTTGTCAAGCTGAAATGGATGTAGAGATTTCTCACATAACTGTCTGAAAAATGTGCAAAAATGGAGTACAACAGCAGTAACTTTTTCAGGTAATAATGTACGCAATGCCAATGGTAGTAACTGTTGTAACAAAACATGTGAATCGTGATTTTTCAATCCATATAACTTACGATTCTTCAAGTCAACACACCTCGAGATGTTACTCGAATACCCATCAGATACCTTCACATTCTTTAAAATTTAAAGGAACGTATCTTTATCCCTATTTTTCAATGAAAAAATGGCCGGAGCATACTTTTCATTCTCATCTGGCCAGAGATCACGTTTTATGTTCATTACATGTAAGTCTTTGCGAGCATTGAGATGATCCTTTGACTTTCCATGCTCATTAAGTAATGTGAAAATCAAATTATCACATACATTCTTCTCAATATGAATCACATCAAGATTGTGGCGCAAAGAATTAAATTCCCAATACGGAAGTTTGAAGAATATACTTTTTTTCTTCCATTGTTGCGTTCTGATTTCACTTGACGATGCACTTCACACTCGTTTTCCACTATCATTCAAATGATGAACCTTCCCAAATTCTGTTTTAACATTTTCAAGCTGTGTCAATATTTCAGAACCGGTTAACAACTTTGGAGGTGGTCTACGATCAATGCAACCATTAAATTTTGATTTGTTCAGCCGAAATCTATGAGATGCATCAAGAAATCTTCGATGGCACAAGAAGCACCATTTTCTACTGTGAGGTAGCCGTTTGGGCTCGAAATAAAAGTTACAAACGGGACAAGCCAAACCCGTATAAGTGTTCCAACCAGATAAATTCCCAAGCCCAGGGAAGTCACTAATGGTCCACATTAAAGCATCATGCATTTTAAACATTGTTTTAGAAGAAACATCAAATGTCTCAACACCGTTGCTCCATAACTCCTGCAATTATTCAATCAAAGGCTGCAGGTATAAATCAATATCATTTCCAGGCATTTGTTTTCCAAGAATAATCATCTAAATGATAAAAGATGTTTGTTGTATACACATCCACGGAGGCAGATTATAAGGGATCAAAACTACTGGCCAAATGCTATAACTCGTACTCAAAGTCCCAAATGGGTTGAATCCATCGGCAGCCAATCCCAATAGAACATTCCTAGGATCAGCTGAGAAATATGGATGTAATGAATCAAATGTCTTCCATGATTGGGAATCTCGTGGATGTCTCATTAACCCATCATTGTTATTATCTACAGCATGCCACTTCATGTGTTCGGCGGTTTTTGCTGACATGAATAATCTTTGCAATCGAGGCTTCAAAGGAAAGTAACGCAAAACTTTTGCAGGTGTGTTCCTTTTCTTCTTCTCTGTGAAATTATGTCCAATCATACTTCCAACATCACCCTTTGACTGCCATCTAGAAGAAGAACATTTCTTACAATTCTGTCTACTTGAATCCTCTCCCCAGTAAAGCATACAATCATTGGGACACGCATGTATTTTTGTATAATTCAGACCGAGCTTGTTAACAACTTTTTTCATATCATAAAACGATTCTGGGATTTTTGCTTCAGGAAATGCATCACGAATCAATTCCAATAACATGGACATTGCCTTATTTGTAATTCCACAAAGACATTTGATATGGTACAACTTCAGTAGAAATGAAATCTTTGAATATTTCAAACACCCACTATACAACTCTTGATTTCCATCGTCAACTAAATCATGAAATGCATTTTCCTCACTGAAGTTTTCCCTTACATTTGGCTCCACAGAATCAAGAGGATCCAATGATATGTTACAATCTTGATCTACTTGTATTACAGTCTCAAAAACATCACTTGTCACGTTGCAATTTGTAGCACCCTCTTCTGGTTGTTCTGATATGTTTTGATGCTCATAGTGGTGTCTTGCATTGCCGAATTCATCATTTATGAGGTTTTGCATTTCATTTTCCATTGTTGAAGAACTTGGGACCTCATTCTATGGATTAAAATCAGTCCTCAATCTTTCTGTATTGTTTGATTCTCCATGCCAAATCCAACAGAAATATTGCTCAACGAATTGCTTCAGTATTAAATGTTCATAAACTTCATCTCTCTTCAACCATGTTCTAAATTTACATTTAGGACATGGACATCTTATTCTCCCTTCAACGGATCGATTAGAAATTGAAAAATCTAAAAACCCATTCAAACCCTTAACATATTGAGATGTGTTCCTCAGTAATGTGATCCAGCTTTTATCCATGTATATCACAATGTGCCTACACAAAATATACGATAGTGTAAGATTACAGAAACATAATATAATAAAGATGAACCATTGACCATAAAGTATGCATAATATAATAAAGATGATTCATTGACCACATTTACCATTTCATACCAACTGAACAAGTCTGGTCCATAGGAGACAGCGTCAACACCTTATTGAGGAGCAATAAGAATATCGGGATACACACTTATCATAACACCATCGATCACACATTTATGTTGCCTCAAACAATACCCCTTTGATGTGTGATCGAAACTGATCATAATGCATTTTAAATCATGTTAACTACATTCACTGAAACCATTTTCACAATGGGTAATGTTTGTTTTATTGTTCTAGGGAAATCTAAATGGCCACATTTAAGTAAAATTTAGAATATAATTCATTTAATCATGAGCCCATATAATGTGATCCATAAAAAGTATCCTAGTTATCTTTCTAGGATAACAAAAAATACACATCATTGTAAGCGTCCATCAAAGGTGATCCATATGATGAAGCCTTTGTATCACTTTCGGCATGGTGTAAAGCCTGAACTTTTGAGATCTTCCCATGTATATCATGTAGGGGTCTGATTGTCTCTTGTGGAATGGTATAAAAATCTATCCCTAAAGAAGGTCACTCATCCAGAGAATCAGGATCACTCCTTGGTAGATATGTAATATGCCTCATTTTCTAGTATAAGGAATTTTATAAAAGAATCAAAGTATCACTATTGGGGTATTCAGAAAACAAGTAACCTATGAGTCCATTCATGGAGTTCAATATATGGAACCAAAGTATATCTCAAGGAATACATAACTAATTTGATAATTTAATTCCAACAAATATAAGAATTGTCATGTTTAAAAGCATTCCACATCCAAGTCATGCGTATGTTAGATGCCCATTTCCGTGTTACTTTTCAATTATAAAATAATAAGGTCAATGTACTTAAGTATTTCAATTATAATAATTTGAATAATATTAATAATAGTGAATGGAAATTAAATTTCCATTGCAATATCATTCCACTTTCCTATATTTCCATTAAAACATCATTCCACTTGCCTATATTTCCATGTACATAATAAAGTATTAGGGTCCAGGTGAACATTCATAAATAGTAAACACACTATATGAACATTGTATAATTTAGGCCATGCTATCATTAGTGACACAAAAAATTATTTAGTTCCTTCAATAAAAGGTATTAAAACCCCACTTAATTGATTGTTTGGTCATTATGGAATAACATATTGGAGTGATATTCCCATTAAAATTTCATTAATCAGCATGTTTTCATTTTATAAGATAGCACACCTCCGCATGATTTTTTTTAGAAAATAATTGGTTACATAAAAGAATTCAAGGAATGCACACTTAAGTTGTGGTAAAAATTTGAGGCCTAAAACCATCAATGATTCTAATTTAATATACAATGGACAATGAAATTAGGGAATTAGATTCATTATATTATACTATAATAGACATAAACCTCAAAAAATGAATTTTTATGTGTTCAATGGTTTTTATTTACATTATGAATCTCAATTTAGGATACGTATTTCCTGCCAAATTAAATGATAAAAAACTCTTGAAAATTTTGAACTAGTAAAAAACACAGGATGATACAATATCTCCGCCTTAAAAATTATGGTCCCTGAGAATCCTTGAGGAATAGATGGAAAAAAAATCCTACATACTTAGGTGATAAATATTTATTCAAATAGGCATGTTTTACATCCAGATGCACAACCCTCCACAAAGAATACCCTAGGCATACGATACATGAGAAATTAAAAATCAATAAAAATCTCGTATTCCTAACTGAAACATAGAGACTATGCATTACCAATTATTTAAAATGGATGATTTGATCATTTAATACTATCATTAATAATTCAACCTTTGTTTCATCTTAACATAAGAACTAGTATTTAAATTCCAATTCTGATTCACAGTATCTCTACTATTAGAACATTCTAATGAACAAACCCTTTTAGAATTAAAAATATGCCTTTGGCATGGTTATATAAAATATGTAATGGTCTATTTCAAATCAACCTCTTTTAGATTTGTTAATACTAATTTTTATAAAAAAACATGGTTGATTCACACTCTACTCACCTCAACTTAACAGTGTTCCATGAAAAAGTTCCTCAATGATAGAAATTAATGAAGAGATAAGAAATATGTTGATCCATAGCTAGATGATAATTTAAAAAAAACACTCATCATAAATAGAAAACACATTTCATCTAGAAATGTGATGCCGCCTCCTCCGGTACAATATTTTTACATCAAAGTTATCCACTGGAACTCATACCCAACTTCTAGTGATGTCCCGAGCTAAAAATTTCACTTATGTTTTCATGTCACAATACAAACATGGAAATATTTTAAATCTAGTACACATCGATTCTCGCCATTAAAACAACCCATCCAAGCACAAGATGAAGTTCTCTATATTGATTATAACCAACTTCACCCAACCATGCATGTTAAGACCAAACAAACTAGCTATTTTTGACACTTTTAAAGAAGCTCAATTTCACCAGTAGACACATAGTCTCTTTCTGAACACGATGCATCGCTACTAGGGAATTATATAATTAATTAAGAATAACCAAATGAGTTCCAATTCAGCAGTCAATTCATCTAGCAGTTTATTAATCAGTATGTCATTTCAATTATGTGTTGTCTAGAAAACACTGATACTTTTTACAAACTAACCAGATATAAGTCATTCAAAAACATCACTGACCATTTCAAAAAATTTCATTCACTATTTCCTCCATTTTCTAAGAGGATACACTAAAACCATTTCAAAATGACTCTCCCCACCATAGTAGTTTCCAAGTTATTTCTTACTATCAAAGGGAACCCATCCACCAGAACACTCTCCATCGACCACTTATCCTTTTTCGTGGACATGGAAAACATGAGTTTACCGATATCCAATTGGAAAAGGGACATCACCTACCCTCATATAATCACTCTAAATCACATTCATGTTTTATGTATGCGTAATGCTCCACAAATAAATTCTCACGCACACCATTAGCATCAGGAATGAAAACCAAAAAAACATATCAGCTTTTAAACATACCTGATCCTCTTATAACATCATCCTATTCTTTGATAAATGTGATATTTTCATTAACACCTAGGTTACTCTTACTTGGAGATGT
Source organism: Viscum album (assembly GCA_963277665.1). Classification (NCBI taxonomy): domain Eukaryota; kingdom Viridiplantae; phylum Streptophyta; class Magnoliopsida; order Santalales; family Viscaceae; genus Viscum; species Viscum album. Next base: position 1,210,071,339 of record OY728160.1, read on the forward strand.
CTTGTGATAAAAAAATAATCGCTCAGGTCTTAAACAATTACCACCAAACTCATATGGTTCATTTTACCTATTCATTAACTGGAATTGTACTATGTGTACCATAATGTACTACATTGAGGTTTCATCAATAGAAGAGAACATCACCTAATACTATAAATAATATTATCGGTCCTATGAATCCCTATTTATAATGGTTCATAAAAAGATATTATTTATATTTTTATTAATTTGTATGTCTATTAATCTGGTCAATGACCTCCCGAGTTATCCACTAGTGAAAAAGAAGAAGGTTCACATCAAAGACAATGCAGTTTACCATGATGTGAGAATGCATAAACATCTAAAAATGAGAATTACATGATAATAACACCCATAATATGGTTAAACAACATATGAACATCCATAAAACTCACTTTGGGGCTGAGGTCGAAGTGAGAAAGGTCGTCGGGAGAAGGGGGTCGCGGGTTGCCGGTCGCAGGCACCGCCGGAGGAGGTCGCGGGGTCGCCGGAGGAGGTCGCGGGGTCGCCGGAGGAGGTCGCGGGATCGCCGGGGGGTCGCGGGGGGCTGCGGGCGAGGGTTGCAGGAAAGGGTCGCGGGGGGCTGTGGGCGAGGGTTGCAGGGAAACGGGGGTCGGGGTAGGGAAGGGTCGGGGTTTTTTAAAAAAAACAAAGGTTTAGCGGCGGTTTATTAAAAACCGCCGCGAAACGTATTTCGGAAAACGTTTAGCGGCGGTTTTGTGAACCGCCGCCACAAAACCGCTGCTAAACACTGTTTATTTTGTAGTGGGTTCATAATATATAATGATTATAAAATTCTCAAGTTGATATTGTCCCAACATCAAATGAATTCTCAAAAGTGAAGGTAGGTTAATTATAGGAATTTCATTGACATTGAGTTGTATTATAGACTAAGAAATGGAATAGTGTTTTGAATTCCTTAGGTCAGATGACTCGGAATCAGGTGGTTCAGGAAATTAACTCATAATTGAGAATAATGGATTTCTTTGCCGGGATACACCTAGAGGTATAGGATGGGCATGTGAAGATGACCCTTAGATCTATATAAGTTTAATTTGTTCTTTTAAACTAGATCAAGGAGAGTCGGTTGATGGATCTAGAGTGTCTATCTATGACGGAAAGTCTTAATGGTCAGTAGTCACCTTATGGTTTTGTTTTTGGTATAGATCAATTGTTTATGTTTAGGTTCTTGTTGTGGGGTTTATATGTGTGGGAGAAGAATTATTCCCATGTTACATGCATTGAAGTGGTATGTACATCCCTGTTTGACTAAATTGTATTGTGATATTTTTCAGCAGTATTGGTGGATAGAAATGAAGAAAGAAATTGTGGGTTTTATGGAACAATTCCTTACCTATAAACAGGTTAATAATAAGGATCAACACCCATGTGGGTTGTTACAATCATTTACCATTCTAGAGTAGAAGTTGAATTACATAATGATAGACTTCATAGTGGTTCTTATGAGGACACCTCTGAAGAATGATGCAATTTAGGTAGTTTTGGATCAACTAACTAAATTGGATCATTTTTTCCGATCTAGGATACTTTCATAGTGGCTCAATTGGTTGAGTTATATGTTTTAGAGATAGTATGGATTCATGGTGTTCCGAGAAATATCATTTCAAATCATGATTTACATTTCACATCATGCTTCAGACAGTGATTATAGAAGGTTCTTGGTACCAAGGTGTATTTGAGTATGGATTATCACCCACATAAAAATGGCCAGTATGAGCATAGGATTCAGGTTTGAGAGGATATGTTAAGAGCCCGTGTTTTTGATTTTTGTGGATTTTGAGAAAAATAGTTGTCACTTGCTATGTCTTCCTGTAACCACAGATTCTAGGATACAATTTATATGGTACCATTTTAGGAACTCTATGGGAGACTGTGTAGATTTTTATTTTGTTGGTTATAAGCTAAGAAGTCTGAACTATTAAGACAACGTCTCATCTAGGAGATGTTGGAAAATGTTATATTGATTCTGAAGCACATGGAAACATCTCAGAGTAGGAAAAATTCATACGAATATCAGAATCGTAGACCCACTGAGTTTGTGTGGGGTGATAATGTGATTATTTTGGGGTCTCCAAGGTAGGATCACTATCGAATTTGGAATAATGGCATGTTGACACCCATGTACGTAGGGCTATTTGAGAACTGGGAGAGGATTGGACTGGTGGCATACTGATTTACTCTTCCATAGTGGTATAGTGGGATGAATTATGTTTTTCCTAATTTTAAAATCTAAATGTATCATCCTGATTCGTATCATGTGATAAATGTTTATGATTTATTGCTTTAGGATGATTCATCCCTTGAGTAGAATTTGGTTTGTATTGTGGATCATAATGAGAAGGTCTTGTGGGGAAAGTTTGTGTATTTAGTTTGTGTTTTTGGAAACACAAGAATGTTCAAAATGAAATGTGTGAGAGGGAGTAAGATATGTGGATCCAATGTCCCAATCTATTTTCTTCAGAAACATATTGATGCTGAGGTGGGTGTCTTGAGGATGACCCGTTATATGGTGGGGAGGTTGTAATATCCCGGACTTTGTGGAGGTATGTCAATGATTAAATTTTTGGATTCAATCTCTTGTTTTTTGGATTAATGAAATGTTTCTCGGGGGTGTGAGGGGACTTGGGGGGTGTTTAGGGGTTCAGGGAATGAAAGGGAAGGAAATAGGAGGTTTTTGGGTATGTTTCATGGTTTGCACAAGGTTAGTGCTAACCATGTGATGGTAAGGCCAAATAGTGAGGCTTGTGGCAGTGGAATTCTGTATAGTTAGGGTATAGTTAGTGAAAACTTGTATTGTTTCCTTGGTAGATATGCGAACTTACCTCCCTTAGGTAGTGTCTTGCACATGGTTTGAAAAATTTTGCAGGTAAACTGTGCGGCCTAGTAATGTTTGAAAAGAATAAAAAAAAATCCATTCCAATATTTTATATAGTCACCTATTTTTCACCCCTCATTTTCTCAATTGAACGCTAGTGATGAAAAATATCTTCCAAATGAATTCAAGGGTGATTATCTTTCATATATTGGACTTTTGGAGTGCCATCAGTTGTGGATTGAAGCTCCGGGTATGTTTAATTCCTCTCTTGATTTTCTTTTTGATTTAGGTTTTGCATCCTTCTCTTATCTTCATCTGAAGCTCTAAAACCCTTCTTATGGTGAGATCTAGGTTTAGGCTTCAAAGGGTGGTTCGATTGGTATCTAAGGATTCTATTAGGAGTTCATTTGTTAACAGATTTTGGTAGGTGTTCTACATGTCATATCCCATGCTTTTTACATATATTTCTACAAGTGGGGTTATGTTCATGTTCTCTCCTTTATGTGTTCTTGGTTTAATGTGAAATATTTGATTTAATGGGTGTCTAAATAACCAATTTAAATCCTCATGATCCCTATGGGATGAATAGAGGATAACTTGACCAATGTAGGGAAACCCATGGGGAGTTCTGACCCTCCCAAACATAGTTAACATAAATGTAATGTGTTAAATTGACTTCTGATTAACTACCACCCATGAAAATTTTTCAAATTTGTTAATGTGTTGATTAATAAAGGATTATAGGGTCTATTTGTGGGTAAATACTAGGGAATAGTGTGGATTATCATGTAAATGGGTTTAATTGGAATGTGTAAATGAGTCATCTTTTCTATATGAATATGCTTAGTGAGTAGGCATGGGGAATGAAAATTGGGATAAATGTTTATGTGATATAAATAAAAAACGAGTTAATGGATTGTGGCATAATATTGATTCTTATTTAGTTGTTATTTTGGTGATATGGTTAATGATATTTTCTATTCCTTATTGTAATTTGGATATGTGTGGTGAATAAATAATAATCAATTGCACATGGCCTGTTAGAGTAGGGTATAGACATGAAGTTCTATGCCCATGTGTCAAGTTGGACAGAGGCTCTAAACTCTAATCCTCAATGCATGGGTTAAGTATGGGGAAGGAGTTCTATTCCCCTAACAGCTACATTCCACTTGAACTGAGTCTTCAAGGTAAGGATAATGTGGTTGATGTGATGTGTTTCCCTAGGGAGATATGACTTGATTTATTCACATATTCTTTGTGGTTGTTGAGAATTCCAAAGCCATTAAAAATATGATATAAATGGTGAATTATGAACTAGATGTTATATGTATTGAATATGGATCCAATGGAGGGATATATTTGGGGAACATTATTAATAATTTATACCTGAATTATCTTTTATTTACTTGTTATTATTTAGTTCATGCATGAACTATTTGTTTAGACTGCATATTTTGTAGACACAGTTAGTGGTGGCCTACTGAGTTGTACCCACAACCTACATGGGTCGTTGTTTTTTACCCAATAAGATTTCATGGTTTTTGGTTAAGACAAGGGAAACAGCCGTGTTCTATGGAGTTAAGATAGCAATTAGGCATGCATGGATGAGGTTCTAGATCGGGAGACTGTACCATTTTGGGGATTCAGTATTTTTCAGGATTTTAGGTTTCTTTCATTTGGTACGTTATCATGAAATGACATATTTACTATTGGTTGTGTTTTGAACCCAAATTGGGTGATGGAAATTTATGCATTTTAACATTTTTTCCATGTTTTTCTATTATTGTATATGTATTTGTAGTGAATTACTCTAGAAAAGAGGGTGTAGTGTACCTACATGAATTTTAGACCATCACTACTAGTCAGAAACCTCTAGTGTAAGAGAAGGCTTGCCTGAGTTCATTTAACGACCTGAATTTGGGTACTAGTTTGTGGATCCTGGGTTGTGGACATTATAGAAGTTATAAGAATAGTTTTGAGTAGATTTTATTTCAGAAACTATGAAAATGTATTGTCTTTTAGATCCTATTAACCTTCATTAGTTGAGTTCCAATGTGTAGGAGTTTGGGATCCATTCTAGGAACATCCTCTTAAATGCTTTATACTTGTTTCTAAATGTGAACAAAAGCACGAGTCATTCCAATTAGATTTTTCATATAGACATCTTTCATCAAGTTAACTTGAGGTGATTTTTGATAGTAGATTTCATTGAGAGGATTCTATGCAGGAATAGATTTTCATGATAAGTAATTCATTATGATACTCCATGTTGTAGTGAAATTATCTAGGGTTACCATTTTTCTATAAGGAAGTATTTTTGTATAGTCATGGGTAGATCCTTTCCCTTATCAGGAAATTTTTATGGGGGTGTACCTCTCATACCACTTACATTGTTTGAAATATATGTTTTTCTTGTAGTTTCCATGGTCATTAGAAGAAATATAACATGACCATTTTATAAAGGTATTCTTTGAATGGTTTTTCCACTTAAGGATCCACCATTTCAACAATTTATGTTATCGAAGAAATAGTGGGGTGCTTCAGTTTTCGTCCTAAATAGGGGAGAAGGGGAAGGTAGAATAGATCCCATTGATAGTGATTTTCCGTAGTGAGTAGATGACATCCATGGGGGATACCATAATTAGGGTTAGAGAGGAAATGGAATAGGTCTTATCCAGTTTCATGCTCAATAGTTAATTTCAACAGATGAGCTGAACCTCATTCAAGATACCCTTTATTTGTTTTCTACATGGATCCATTCTCTGTTTGATTCCGGATCCATGACCACCTTTATACCACCTATCACATCATTTTATTTGGGAATTTAGGTATTGATAATTTATGTTCTCTTTATATTCATGATTCCAACTAGAGATCAATATTATCTACATGAAGTAGGTAGAGAATGTGTGCTAGTTCAGGTGATGCATGACTCTCTGTTAGACATATTATTTTTGGATATATCCATACAACATCCTCTCTGGTATAGATTGGTTTTATTTAGTGAAAACTATCATCGATTTCCATAAGAGTGAGATCACATTCTATGAAACTAAAAAATATTTTTCTATGTTAGTTGGAAACTTATATCCATAGATAGGTTAAATGCATATTCTATCCTTACCTTCCTTGACGAAATAGATTATGATGAGTTTATTAACGGTTTAGATGATGTTTTCTGTCATAGTTATAGAAGACTACCTCAATGTATTTCTTGAGGAGGTTATATCATTACCTCCCCCGCATGTGATCATGATCAGGATAGAGATAGAGATTGGAGATTCAATGATCTAATTTTATTCATATAGGATTGTTCCTTTAAAATTGTATGTGCTTTTAGAATATCCAAATGATCTTTTGTAGTGAGGTTTGTGTGTCCATGTCTATAACATTGGGCTGAGAAATTATATTCATAAATAAAGATCATGTATTTTTTTTTTATTTTTTGTATCATTTATCATTACTTTAAATAGGTGACATTAAAGAATCAGTACCCTCTTCAATGGATTTATGATTTGTCTGATCAGATGAAGATCCATATATGATAAGGATATACTTAGATTCCAATAAAAGATGAGGATATTCCAAAGACTACTTCTCAATGTGGTTTTGGGCATTTTGAGTTCATTTTTTTCATTTCGTGTGATGAACCCTCTAGCTCTATTCATGGGTTTGATGAACACTTTGTTCCAATAGTTCCTAAATATGTTTATGGAAGTTTTTATCAATTGCATCCTTCTATACTCAACATATGAGTAAAGGTATGTAGATAGTATTTCAGTATTTTCGGTATCTCTTTATCATCAATATATATTCTGAAAAATATTTATCTATGAGTTTTACACTCGTTACGTCTGATTAAAGGGGCATGTTCGGTACCAGTGTAGAGTAGTCATAAATCCTTTGGGGATCATGGTATTTGTACCTGTACGAAGCGAACAATAATTTTAAATAGGTGCATATTTTCCTAAATATTTTTAGATATCAAAACAGTCTTGTACCGAAATTTTCTATGATTGTGTGTCCTATAAGAGACTTAGATAGAACAAATCAGAAATTATTGTAGACCTACTAATGTCAGGTAGCTTTTGAGAACCTAAAAGAGAATTCATTTAGCACTCCAACACTTACTTTTCTAGAAAATAGTTTTCAGTCAGTGATTTTTACCATGCTTCATTCCTTGTCATATGTAGTAATCATGTTGGAGGAGGGATCAGTTGTTTCTTATGGTTATCTATAGTAACAAGAACGTGAATTTAACTATTCCACATGGGATCATGAATTTTTCACTAATTATTTTTTCTTTGTTTTTTTAATAATACTACCTTATCTATGTGTGTTTTTTGGTTCTCAATAATCCCTAAATACTATGTTATAAATATCCTAGTGTGACCATAACTTGTGATGGTGAAAATAGATGGAATTATTACTATACTATGACTTTATGATTTCTCATAAACTTAGGAAGTGTAATTTTGTAGTTGATAAACTAGTTATAATATTTTTAGTGATGTTTTGAATGATTCTAGAGTTTTTTCGAGAATGGTTGAAGAGATCATTATGATGAATCTCCATGTGGGTAAATTTGGTAGAAAAAGATTACTTTTTAAGAAGATTGTGTGGTTATAATTTGATTAGTAGGTAGACGAATCTAATCTACTGGATTCTAAGGTGGAGTTCTAGACAGATCATGTTGTCTGTGAGGATTCTCTTGATGGTTCATCTCAAGATGATTAGTATTATGAGCTATTTTAGGGGATAATTTTCATTCCATATTTGATAGTTGAGGTAATTCTATTGAAGTTACAAATCTCCACATACTAGTACATTATAGTGTGACAATTTTATAGTGATTATATAGGCATGTTTTTTATGGCTTGGGATAAAGCATGTTGCTATAGAGTTTGTAGCTCAATGAATAGTATTCTAAAAGTTGAATGTTGAACACTATGTTCCAAGTGGATTTCACTGGTCATTAAATATTTTTCATTGATTGTGGGAGGACCTTATGATAAAATTTATCACTGGTTTACATTAATTTATGGACGCTTTTATTATATTTGGGTTGTAGTGGAGTGTTTGAAAAAATTGGATCACTTCTTATCTATTCAGTAGTCAATCCTAGTGGAGGTTTTTTAAAGGAAGTATTTGGAGGCAGTAGTGAGTCAACATAGAGTTGTAAAGAATATCATCTATTATCAGGACACATATTTCATCTTTTGGGCAAAGAAATATCTCTAGTATTCTATTGGACTTAGTTGTAAATTTAAAAAAATTCTTCATCAGTAGATAAATAGCCTAAAAAAGTGGACCATTGGTTATGTTTTCTTATAAAAAATAGATTCACACCACAATTTTTATGGAATCATTTAAATATTTTTAATGGCTAAATTTATGTTCTCTGTTTTATTGGACTATAGTTTGGGTAGTAGGAATTTTCAAGTAAATGAATGAATGTGATTTTAGTGGTGATTTCTAAGACAATGAAATAGTGTATGATCATCATGTTTTCTATGTCAACCATAGTTGAAGACATCTATAATTTGACTTTTGAGATTCTGTTTTCTTGATGGAGACTCATAATTCTGCAAAGTTAAGGTTTAAACATTGGAGTAATATTTCTCCCATGTTTTGGGGAACACATGAGGTATTACCATATATTGCAATAATAAAATATTTCTCAGAAATTCCCCCATATATTATCTAGATTAATTATTTATTTAAATTTTAATTGATTTTCCATTATCATCATGATTCTTATCACATCATCAAGTGGGGTGAGATCAATGTTGATGATGATGTGGCCATTGAGGAGCAGCCTATAATGATCCAAGAGGACAAAGAGAAGGATTTGTAAGAGTGTGATATTCTACTGGTTCATATCCTTTACCAGCATTGTTGCATGGAGTTGAACACCTTAGAATGTGATTTTTCTATATGTTCTCAGTATCACATGTTTTTTTGTTTTTAATATTAGTTTTTTATGATATCTATTGATGTTGACTTTCATCAATTTATGAGATATATCTATATTCTATGATGGTTTTTCATGGCTTTTACCCTATTTAATAGGTACATCCCTCTCTAGATATTTTTTCATGGTTTCTAACATTATTTCATGATGTGAGAGGAATTTTCCCTAGATGATGATATTATCAAGAGGTTTATCATGGGGTGGTTGTTTGAGTGACCATATTTCCTCACATTCTTTTCAGGCATGGTTTTAAATTCTCATGGGTGTGAATTTTTTTAGGGTTATAAGGTTTAAGGGATAGAATACTTGTAATATTTTTTTGTGTGTTTGAGGTGTTGGAGGTGAATACATGAGGATCAAAGGAGGAAGGAGGGAAGATATGTATAAATATTAGCTACAAAGTGAGACTGAAGGTACGATGTGTATGCTATGTTTTTTAAACCTGTTGGTATATGAGTTTATGATATGGAAAAAGTGATGCAAAATAGATGTTCAAGGAGAATAATTGGGTTCTCTTCTAATTTTTTTAACAGTATGGCATGGGAGGAATGATAAAATTTTTAATCTTAGGTGTTATTTTTCTAGTTTTCCATTTTTTGGACACTACGCCAGGGAGATAAGTCGCGATGTGGCCTCCTTTTTGGAAATTAGTGTTCTGGGTTGTAACAGACCTTTTTGATCATGGTATTTTTTTTGATTTATAGGATGTATGGCTTAGACTATTCAACATTTCTCAAATGCATCTTTTAATAGATTTACTATGATGTGTCCCCATTCATTACATTATAGAAATTTCCTATGTCATCCCCTTTGTATGATATTGCAATGTGTTTTGTCATGGTTTTCTAAATTAGAGTTTTCCTATAATTACCCAAACCCCCTCCAAAAATCTCATTCTACCAAATTTTCGACTACAAAACTAGGTGACTAGAAGAGATATTTCAATGTGATTATAATCCTGTTTGATTGTTTTTGATCCTCAATATCCCATGTTCAATCTATGGTGATCCGAGGTTAGGTTTCCCTATTTATCTTCTTATTTCACCTCTGATGTGTTATTTTCCTCCCATTATATATTTTAATGATATGGAAATTGATCACCTTCAATATCATGGAGTTATTTTTATGTTTGTTTTCATGGTTGTGGCATGACATCGTTGAAGTGTTGTAGATTCCTTATGAGAGAGATGATTATAGAAATGTGTTGTTTTTCTTTTATCATTCGATAAATGTTGAAGGACATGAGATAGGGGAATAACTGTTATTCTTTTTTATGTAAAATCATAAAATTTTAATTATTTATCTAATTTTATAACAATTTAATTAATATTAATGAATAATAAACCAAATTAGTGCAAAAAATGGAGTTTGGTTATTGTGATCCCATGTGTTTATACCATGAGAACTATTTGTGTTTTGATTTTCTATATGGTGAGTTATCCATGTTTATACTATGGATTAGTATTTTTGTTATGTTTTAAAGTCATGTGAATAATATAAATATATTAATATTGGTAATATAGTAAATATTTATCAATAAATAATAAAGATCAAGATAATTTGTTACCATTCATTATTATAATTTGAATGAAATATGGTGACTATAGAGTGATGTTTAATTTATAGCTTTCTTTTTTATAGTTAAGTGAAACTAGAAGATATTATTGAATGAATTTACAATATCTTAAAGCTATTTATTTTTGATCCCTTAGGATTCATGTGGATGTGGAATGTGATAATTAAATTAGTTAATATGATATAGTAGATAATTAGTTGTTTGATAAAAATAATTTGGACCAACCCAGCTTGTTTTCTTATAAAGTATAGATGCCACGGTTTTAGGGATTAGATGCATGGTTGGATTTTTTTTCTTTTTATTTCCTTTTGTGAATACTCTGGATATGACCATTGATATTTTATATGATGTGAGTCCATGATAGCTGATAGTTTGGAAGGACATGGGATGTGTTACATGGTTTTTTAGATCAAGAAATTGCTTGAGATACCAGGATACATGGCTATATTCCTAGTGGTGTCATGGATGAAACGAGGACTGATTGAATGGGTTAAATATAATATTTCCCATTTTTTGTCTTTAAATATTTGATACATGATTATTTATAAATATATTTTAATGGTAAGATGATAGGGTTAGTTATCTAGGCATACCCTCCCCACTGCTTGACGAAACTAGTTATTCTTGGTTTATGTAAAATTTAGGCATTATTTATAGTATCATAGTACAATTCCATGAATACTTGGAACTATGGAATGATAATTTATATTTAATAATTTAACCTATGGGTTTGGAAGCTTTATGGAATGTGAAATTATGATAATTCTGTAAAAACCATGGGATTGATTGGATTATTCCTAGAGGCTATGGACATGGGATAATAAGTAATGTACCTTTTATACTTCTTGGAGTATGAATTAATAAAATGAACATATTTTTGAATTCACATATGCTTATAAGATATCTGGACTATATTGGTTAATTCTAGTTGTATGATAGATAATCGATGTAATTATGACTAATGTTATGTTGTTTCCCATAGAGACGTTGTGAGATATATGTAATTTTTTTAATATATGTATTTCTCATTAATCCACCTCTCAAAGTCAGAAGGGAATCCAACAATAGTGGACTTATATAGTGTTTTCCCCATTATCTAGGTTGGTGAGAAATAGATAGTTAACCCCCAATTCACCACTCTCTTCTCATAGTGATAGGTTTTCCTTGTATTCATTGTCTTTATCTCTCCCATATAAGTGTATAGAGACCTGTTGTGGATTATGGTTATATCCCACACATTTATATCTAGATACAGTATCCTAGGTATAATTATAGTTATTTCAGGAATGTGATTTTATGGATTGAGGTATAATACAAAACATATGGGTTGTAGTGTCTCCCAAAAACAACTCGGTTACAACGTAGAGTTGTATATGATAAAAATATTTCATGATTTATAGGGTGTTTTAAATTTTATGATATTATGTGATTCATGGAATTCATGTCATGATATGGTTTCTCTTGTGTCTTTGGGAACGTTTATTTTTTGGAGATAGATTGTTCAAGATGTGCGATATAGGGAAAGAGAAAAATACTAGTGGGGAAGTAGTAATGATGTACCTTATTCGATATATATTTGATATTATATGATTATATAAGAGCCCATAACATGTACACCCATATCCCATGATGAATCAAGAAATTTACATTTATGGCCTTCTGACTAATGAATGCGACCCAATTTTTTCCATCCAAAAAATTCAAAATCAAAGGAAATATTAGATCACTTATATAACCAAAGACCTCTTAGGTTTATATTTTAAGAGAAATAGGATAATCACAAACATAAACATTACCCATGACATCAGTAGAGTATCTTTCCCACTATACCCATATTTTCTTTTTTCACAATTAGTCATCACCATCATCTATATGAAACCTATTAAGACATTTTTCCTTTAATTGAATTCTCCATAACCTAGGGAAATGGATACATAAGAAGGGTGCGATCAAATTCCCAGTAAGGGTAAATATAAGCACTAACAATTGAATTTAATTCATGAGAATAATATGAGCATAATTATATAAATAAATTATCAAATTACATAATTATAATATCAGGGATTTCATACCCAACTATACAGGGATCATCAATCATGAAACATAAGATAAACTATTATCATAGGAAAGAGTCATAAGAACCAACAATAATGATATAGTTGATTTAAATATTGATCCAAGTAATCATTAAAACCCCATTCCAAACATATAGGAAAAGTTTTGGTGTCTTTGGAACAATATCATCATAACCCATTTTAAACCTATGTCAAAAATAAATGGGGCCTAGTTAAATCTATAGGAGAAACCCTATAATAGCACCCTTTTTCCTTCCTCTAATTAAAAGGAGTTTTACCCAATTCATTGGAGAACTATCTAAAATAACCCATCATAAAATTTATACCTATCACAACTGATGATATCTACAAAACAAAATGTTATATGTTGTATCAAGCACACCTAAATCTATCTGGATGAACCCGTTGTATGAGATATATCAAGTACACTCATGAGATATAACAGAGACCAACACTTCATATAATATTTACCAGTATAATACAATATCATCAATAATATCTATGTACCTTTACGAATAAAAAATTTCAAATCCATAACTTTAAAATCATAAATGAAACCAATGATCATTCATAGCTCGATAAATCCATAAAAAATAAATAGGTTCCCTGAAAATCCCATAACAAATTTATAGAAAAATAAGGATGGTATCAATACCACATATCCCCTATGGATTCTATACAAAATCATAAGTTTTTTAATTGAAAAATATAAATACTATTTAAAGGTCAATAAAATCATTCTTGAGTAAAATTACCCTTTTATTTTGATAATCAATTTTAAAAACATAAAAATAATAAAATATTGGGAAAATCCTTTTCATTGTGAAAACCATTTGAAACATAAAATGTATTCATTAAAAAAATTATATTCATGGTAGAGGTAAAATAAATTCATGGTGTCAATGTGAAAAAATCATTCATTTCAAACATTTTGTAAATAGATTAAAAATTAACCAATTTGTAAAATGTTTAGATATTAACATTAATTTTTAAAAAATAAGGTCAAAGGACATGTGAAATAGGTTTAGGATATCATTTATTTAAATAAATAAATCTTTTTAAAAATATTCAGATTACATTGATATGGAAGAGAAAGATACCTGATCTATAAGAAAATACATGATTAGTATTAATTAAAAACAACAATATTTATATTTATTTAGTATACTAGGGAAGAAATGTAAATTAAACTTTTAAAACACAATCATAAATAAAAGAGAATAAGAGTGATATGGTTTAATAAAATTAGAGCATATGATTTTTTGTAATGGAACCTTGAACAAAAAGAATATTTAAAAGATAAGATATTGTAACATATATCCTTTTCAGGTTTGGTATGTTTTGAATAAAAATCCACATAAAGAGAATAAATTCAAAAGTAACATAAAATTTAAATAATGTATGTAGATTAATGATATTTATTTCAAAGGTTCAGTACCTAATAAAATAATATATTTTCATATCATAGACCTATGTCCCAATGAAAATGAATTTGAGATTAATAACCCTTACAAAGATCATACAATTTGAATTAGTGTATTACTAAATGAATTGATTATGTTTATAAAATGTAATTCCAAATAAAAAAGTGTAAATAAAACATAATATATTAATAATAATTACATATATAATCTTTTAATATTAAATATAATGAAAAAGTAATATAACCCAATGAAAAGAAATGAAGTTATGAAATTCTATACCACATGGTAACATTCATGTAAAATCCCCATGGTTGAAGTAATTTAAATTGGAATATCAAATATAATGATGTGTGAGGTATTAAAGTTATTATATTTTAAATGGGAAGTTCATACATCATATTAAATAAATAATATTCATAACATTAGAATATTCCTCAATGATGGAAAATTGGGACGAAGTCCCATAATAGTTGGTAATTTTCAAGATAAATCACCTTATAGGAAATAATTAAAATTTTAAATTAAAAATAAAATGATGTATAAATATTTCATGATATGACATGTAAACTATTCATTTTATACACCATATAAACAAATTAGGTGAATGAAATTAAAATATACCTCAATGAAAGGAAATTGAGATGTAATCTCAAACCTTGACCCTATACCTTCCATGTCTGTCCTTTATTACTTGTATAATAAGTATACATATATTTTTTTAATTAAAAACCCATTAAATTTTTAATAACCTAAAATTAAATAATTTATTTTTATTTAATTTCCATTTTATATTTAAATACTTAATCAGTTATTTCCACATCATATGTTTTGAGGATATCTGGTTCATTACATCAGAACAGATTTAGTGTGTTGACTATGTTCAAAGAGTTAATTTTTTAATCATATACATAATAATAATCATGAAATATTTATCATATTTATTCATCAATAATGGTTTTAAGACCAATCATTAAATATGGGTATGAAAAATTAACTATACAACAATCATAGGGATGTTAGGTCGTACGTACGTAGGAGTAACATTTACATTTTTGAAGGATCATTATATAAATTAGGTATGTAATAAGTTACATTTATATAATTTCCATAACATAATAAATACTATACTATTTGAGTAACTATACATATATATTTAATCCATGTGACGTGGTTATAAAAAAATAATCCCATCACTTTAATAAGAAAAAACGCAACACGTATACAAGAACATCGTTATCATTTTTTCTGAGTGTAAATGTAATAAATAAAATAATAAATTAACGTTTTATAATGATAAATATGATATTAATATAATTATTATGTCATATATATCACACACACACACACACACATATATATATGTTAAATATATCCCTTTTTTACTTTCCATGAAATCATTAGTGAAAAATAAATCACATTGCTTTGGGAGGCGATAGTTTGCTGTACACATGAGTGACATTGTCATATACCCTAATGAATGGAAACTAATAAGGTTTATGTTATAACATAATTATATGAGTATAAATATATTTAATATATATATATATACACACTAAATCTATCATTTTAAAATGAGGTGAGATAAAATGATGAAAATCAAACTGCATTGGTTCACGAGTCAGTGGTATTTTGTATAAACGGATGATGGGTTTTTTTCAAATTTAATGCAAGAGTATATTTATTTCAGTTATTACATTAGTATAATAACATATTGTTATATTTTTTATACATGTGTTATCAATTCATTATAACTGAAAAAAATTCAAAGGAGGAGAAAAAATAATCAATTAAAATGAGAAACAAAACTATCATTTTAGTACTCCTTGGTTGAACCAAATGTGGTTTATAGTGACAAGAGTATAAAATAAGGGTGCACTTTTATATGTGAGTTCTGTGGGAAACATATCATTTTTTAACATAAGAAGTGATACCGATGTTTTTCACAAGACACAAGGCTCCAAAATGAAATATTCTCAATCCTTATGCATGATATGGTAGAAAATATTCAAGAGAATAGATATTATAAAGTGATTAATTCATTTAAAGCACCATATTTTTTGTTTATCCAATGGTAAATAAGCATTTACCTTAACCAAGGTAAAATATTTTTACAATTATTACAATTCATTATCACTAAAATTAAGTTAACATTATTAGATAGTATAAATTATTATAATTAAATATATTTAATCTATTTTAACAAGTAATTTTGACATAATTTAAATAATTTAATTTAAAATTAAACACATAGATACAATTAAAAATTGGGTTTTAAATAATTTCATTTTTCAAGAAAAAAGTTGATTTTATATAAACTCGATGACCCACAATAATAATTATATCAATTTAAATTCATATATATGTATAAATATTTATAAAATATAAATTTAATTTAAATAATTACTCATTAGGGGTTTTCTTAATGAACTATAATGGAGAAACATGATTCCCTTTAAAAACAGTTGTCACAAAACAAATCCTTTTTTAACCTAAAAATAAAATTCCAAAAAAAAAAATAGAATGTAAAGTTGACTAAAAAAGAAATTAAGTTGATAAATATAAGTAAAAAATTATATGTTGATTTAAATCATGTTAAATACATAAGGATACTTTTAAATTTATTAATTTATTAAAAATAAAGGGCATTTTCACAAAAATATGTATTTTTTGTTGTCCACTGGAAGATCAATATTTTCAACAAAAAATACTAAATATTTTACCTAATATAATTTTGATATTATGAAATAAAAAATGATTTCCATTTTTTAAATTAATATTTCATTAAGTGGAAAAAATTATTTTTAATATATATTTGCAATGTGTCATGAAGCCACAATTTAGAAAAAATATTTTTTCTTTTCCAAAAACATTTTGTTCATTCCAATGATCATTATTTTATATTATAATTAATAGATTACCATTGAATTTTTTATACATTTTTAAACCATATAATTTTTATAATTTATTTATTCCATTTCATACCCTCCAATTAAATTTCTAGGTTATAATGGTATATTATATTACGGTTCACTTATAATAAGGGTTTCATGTACCAAAAAATATTTAATGAAATATATTTTGTTTGGTATTTAACCTTGGTCTTATGTGTTGAATATACTATCAAGAATAATTTTTGTTTAAAAAAAATAGAGTGTTAAATATCCCCCCTTTAATAAATTTAATCCTCTCATTTTTAACATGATCTCTACAATTAAGGGATTGAAATTTGAAAATAATTTGATTCAAAACCCACATAATAAAAGGGTTAAAAAAATAGCCTCTTCGTAAGAGACAAATGGAAGTACAAAGGTCATATAGAAAATTGAATAACTTTGTTCCCATATAGGAAATATTTTATGTGATGTAAAGATATTGACATGTAAGAAAAACATAATTCCAAAATAATGATAGAGAGTAACAAATATTATTGATCACAAGAATGTGAATGATTGTAAGATTGTCCAAAACAACAAAACTATAAATCCAATTGATTTGAATAAGATCATTGATGTCATCAGAAATGATGTTAATATGAGAAAATTTATTTTCAATATCCTTTTCTTAGAGGTGAGGAAATATTTTACCATATTGGCTAACAGAATAACTAATTGTACCTACTTTATGAGTATAATTTATCCTTAATAAATTTCTACCACAATATCATATTTTTCTATAAATTGTGTGTATTAAAGATGTTTTTTTTATTCTCAAATAATTAAAATCATTTTTTAAAGGACCATATTACCATACAAGAGATAATAAATTTATTCCAACTATATTTAGACATTAAGAAAAACCAAAATGGTTAGAATATTGTAATATGTTTCAAAAAATGATTAATCCTTCATATGATAAAATAATATATTGATCACCAAAATTGAAAAGTAATACCCAATGTTCAATTTTATTCATTATGTAAATAAATAATCCCATATCCCAAATAACCTAAATAACCACAATATTATAGAGTGTTATAACCCTAAAAGATATCTAATTCATTTAAGATTACATTCCAAAAAAATAGTGATATTCTTATCAAATAACATTAATCACCTAGTCAACAAATAAATTTTCAATAAGATTTCCATCTATATAATAAAAAAAATTCGCATAGTTACCACAATATCCAAGATCAAATAAACCCTAATGGATATCAATACATTGTAACTTATTTCTATAGAATTTAATGTAATAAATCTTGTTAAACAAAAGCGTTACATACTAATAAACCCAATAAAAAATCTCTCAAATTCCAATTATCACTTTAAGATCTAATCACTTATAACCTAAAATGGGTGTCTAAGACTATTGAAAATATGATAAAACGTAATATAATAGGCCTATGATGGTATCTATAAATATCAAATAAAACTCACATAAAAACATCTTAATATTCATATTGATTTAAAACATGTTATGACACCAAATATAATAGCCTCAAACATACACTCCTAGATCCAATGCTAAAATCATAAACATTACATTTATGGTTTTGATACAAATTAGGTTAAACCAACTGTTTTAATAAAAAACATACATCATTGTAGGAAATATTTTATAAATTATATACCCAATTAACATTTAGGTTTATATATTTAAAGAATATAGAAATTATCATAAATAAATAATACCAATGAATTCAGGAGAGAATTTTTTAATTAAATAAAACTTTTATTATTTCAAAACAAGTCACCATAAATATATATATGAAACCCTTCTATAAAAACTCATTCAACACCATTCATAGAAACCTGAGGAAAAGGAAACGTTAGAAGTGTTATATTAAATTCTTAGTAAGGTAAAAAATAAGCTTTAATAATTGAATTTAATCTATGAGATTAATACGAGCATAAGCCTATGATGACGTAATCAAACTGTACATGAAAAACATAAGGGAGTTCATTCCCATAAATACATAGAACATCAATCATGAAACATAGAAACGATACTCATCAAAGAAAAGAGTCTTAGTAATCAATAATCCGGAGCTACGCTGATTAAATTTTGATCAAAGTTATTATTAAAACCCTATATTAAGGAAACATAAAATTTGTTGGTATGTTTGGAACATTATCTTCATAACCCATCTGAATCCTATGTTATAAATAACTGGATCCCAGTTAATTCCAAAGGAGAAACCCTCTTTAAACCCACTCTATCTTTCCTTTAAACACAAGGAACATTACCCAATTAATTGGAGTGAAATCTTGGTATAACCATTGTATAACCTATATCTGTCTCATCTGACCCTATATAGGAACAACCACCATATCTACTTAATCAGGATCACCTGACGCTATCTGGGCACTCCCATCATATATAATATATAAGGATAAACAATGAGATATAATTCGGATAAATAATTAATATAAGATGTGTCTGGGTCACCAATTCATTACTAGTAATATCCAATTGCCTTTAATAAATTACACATTTAGAAGCCTTCAATTTTCAACATTAAAAAAAATAAGTTTTAATTCATATCTCAATTAACCAATGGAAAAGAAATAGTTTACATGAATATCTCATAATAAGGATGGTATAAATACCACTAATCCCTAGTTAAGTGTAATTATCATCGAGGATTGTTTTCATTAATGAATGGTTATTACATTAAGATTTCATTAGAAACATCCTGGAGAAAAATAAACTTGTCATTTTGAAAAAAACATTTGAAAACAAAAAATTCAAGAAAGTATTTTTTTAATAAAAGAAGTGACTGGAATTGTTCTCCCAATTCGTGCCCTAATGAAAATTATTTAAATAAAACTTACAATACACACATGAGGTGTAAAGATCTTACACCAATAGGGGATTGAGGAGAACACAAGGTACTATTTCCATGGAAAACAAAAAAATCTCAGGATGCATGAATCAGGACCAAATCTTCCTATCACCAACCTATCAATGACTTCTTCTATCAAGTGCTCATAATTATTCCCCAAGTCATACCAACTACAATAGGGAAAAAAGAATAGTATTAGGCAATGAGAAGGTTATTCCAAAATAATGGCACTGATTATTTAAATCCCCAGCCATAAAATCATCTTTTCATTGCTAAGCACAGAAAAGTCCTCAAGGGATCATTCAGTCTTCATATTGAGCACTACTGGACACCCCATGCTTCACTGTATGTTGAACTTGGTAATCATCACCTGATGTCTCCCATAAAAATTATCCCACACAAAATCCAATGAACATACAAGAATAAAGAGTCAACATTCAATAAAAAGAAAGAGTTCAAGTCAATCCAATGATGGAAGCAAAGACATAACAAAATGAATCTAAAGAGAGTTTAAAAGGTTTTCATGAAACCATCCAAGGTGGTCAAGAAAAAAAAACAATAGAATACAAGAAATATGGAAGAGACCTAGAAAACATTTAAGTTCAACCATAAAAGTCATTACACACGAGTTAAACACAAGAAGAAAAGAAAACGATTAGTTAATATAATCACTCCGAAGGTATAGAATTGGAATTGAAATCAGTATTTCTTTTATATTCATCCACCATCCTAATAAACATATGATTTATAATTTCAAGGTATTTATTAGTGGTAATGAGATCGTCTCTATATTTCTGGAATGTGACTGCATCTTGTTCATTCACTAGTCTTCAACTACCTCTACCACTTCCTAATCTATGAAATAAGAATATAGGTACATAGGATTTTTCTTATATACATCAATATCCTCAGTTGAGACAGGGAAATAAATAAGTTGTTTAGCCACAATTGAGAGTGTTGGAATCTCCATCCTAGTGTCTTCAAGAGATATTGTGACAATTGTTATTTCAAGATGAGAATAATCTCCATGCTTTGTTATTTTTCTAGTTCTTGGGGTGATGAAACGATCATTATGCACATTTAGTTTTTTATCTTTCCTAGCACATGAATTTTGGATTTCTTCTTCAATTTGGTTAGTTTGATCATCAACCTCAAGTAAGAATTCATTAGAATCAGATAGATTATCTTGCTCCTTATCTCTTACATCATGTGATTCAGGGCGATTCTCATGTTCATTATCCAGGGGAAAAGGAACATTGGTTCCACCCATAGCATTAGTTAGAGAATCAATAGTGGATGAATTTTTAGTAGAGTGTAATTTAGATTGAGAAGGCATAGAATTGGAGACCATTATCTATTTTTTCTCATCAGATATCTTCTATCCAGTAGAAGAGGGGCCAACATTAGTTTCTTGAAAAATATTTATCTCGTTATTTTCATGAATCTTCTTTTTTTTTTACCGGAGAAATATCCTTAGGTCTTCGGATTTTATAGCCACTTTCATTCTAATCATGCCCAAGAGTATGGAAATAAGGGCAGTAGTTGGGTAGTCTCTCATAGAAAAAATCTCGAAAGAATCCAAATTCCCCATTCTGAATCCATATTTAAGGGGGAATATCCTTAGATACATCAATTTCAACATAGTTCCTAGATACTAATGTTTTAGAGAGAGTACTCATTGCCAAATCATGTTTTAGAAGATTTCCAATAAGTATGGAAATCATAAAGAGGTATTTTGTTTGAAAAAGTATATCGGAATCCTAGGGAAGCCGATCTATATCAGGACAATGGGAGGATCAAAATCGCGGTTGAAATTGGGGTCCATTTTAGAACTCTCATATAACAGCCCCCAAAAAACCATGATCCCTTTTACCACATCCTATAACAATCATCCTCAGAGGAAAGACAAAAAACAACATTCAACGAATTAAAAAGACCAAGATTAAAACCCAAAAATCCAATGGTTTCAATATCATGTCTTATGAATTTCAATGATGGTCTACACTAAGAAAACATCCCAAGAAGCACAAATCGTAAATCTAAAGCAAGAATATTAACCTCATTTTCTGAAAAAAGAAATTTTTGAATGAATGTGGTGATAGATGTGTTTCGGTAAAATGGGAAGATCAAGTACCATGACAACATTTTCACTGGGATTGATGTAAGCAGAAGGTCTTCCAAAACCACATCGATGAAGTTTCATGGAGCTGGATTAGGGTTACATTCTTGGATATCCATCTAGTAACCAGATCTAACAAGACAATATTATTAAAATCCTATTCAATAAAATTATACTTTGAAACATAATAAGGAAGTTTTTGGAAAAATTATGGTCATGACGGTATGAAAATTTGGCCATGATGTAAATCCTGAAAATAAACATTCTTTTCAAACACTTTTTAAAGTTGGTAAAAATAGATCAATTTAGAAAACATTAAGAAATTTTATTTTAAATACATTTAAAATAATGTCAATGGACATATAAAATATCTTTAGGAACTTTTTTTTATAAATATCATATTTCAAAGAATATTAGAAAACATGAATTTTGATGAGAATGATAACTGATCAAAAAGAAAATACAAGATTGGTTTTACTTACAAAAAAACTTTCTTGATATTTATTTAATCAATAAGGGAATAAATGTAAATTAAATATTTAAAACTTATTCAAAAATATATGATCATAAAATATTTTTTGTTCAAGAAAATAAAGTCATAATATTTCTTCCAAATGAATCATGAACATAAACAATCCTGAAAAGAGAAGAGATTATAACATAATTCTTTTTCCACTTTGCTAACTTTTCAAATAAGAACAATAAAAAAATAAAATCAATTGAAACATTAACTATCATGAACATGAGTAGATTCAAGAAATAAATTTCAATGGGTTTAGTAACTTATAAAATAATATATCTTTATATCATAGATATTTGCCACAAAGAAAGCTAAATTGAGATGAATAACCCTTAAGAACATTTAACCACTGAATTTGAGATTTAATCAATGAATTGATTAAGTTTATAATATTTAAATCCACATAAACCAAGTAAAATGAAAATATAATATAGTAAAACTACATTATGGACATAATCTTTGAATACAATAGACAAAGAAGAAGTAACATAACCCCATGAAAAGAAATTTAATAGCGAAATTCCTTACCACATTGTAACATTGAAGTCAAATCCCTTAGGACAAAATAATTCAAATTGAAACCTAAAATACCATGTTTTAGGAATTACTCATGACTTTACATATAAAATAGAAATTATATACAAAATAAAAAAAATTGGTGTATAATAATAAAATATGGATCAATGAAGGAAATTTAGGTTGAATCCCCTTACCACTTAGAAATTTTCAAGTTAAATCACCTTAGATAAAATAATAAAAAGTGAAAAATAAAATAAAACAATTTTAATGGATTCATGATATAAAATGTAAAAGTTTAAATGTATACCCAATATTAATAAAATTTGGTTAATAAAATTAAAATAATCCCCAATGAAAGGAAATTGAGATGGAATCCTTTACCTTAAGCCCAGACATTCCATGTATGTCTTTGAACTCGCATATATTAATATTATATCAAATTATTTATTACATAATAAATCATTATAGTATTGATAAATTATAATTAATTTATTAATTTATATATTTTTAGTTTCATATTTAAATACTTAATCGGTTAAGTCCATGTTGTGTGTTTTAATGACGTTTGGTTCTCTGTTTCAACATTCCTTTGGTGTGTTCATCATTCTAAAAGAGTTAATTTATCCACAATCTATTGAATAATTATTATTAAATAGTTAAAATATTTATTTTTAGATTATTTTTTTAAAACCAATTATGAAATATGTTTATGAGAGCTTAACTATGTTACAATCATGGAGATGACAGTACATACGTATGTATGAGCAACGTTTCCATTTTTCAATGATAATTATTGAAATAAGGTAAGAAATATTTTTTCATTAAATTATTACCATAATATCATAAATAAAATATTTTTTCATGAAATATAATTATATGTATCATCCATGTGAGTTTTTGATGAATAAATTATTCACATCTCTTTGTGGAGGCAATAGTCCACAAGTACACCTAAACGATAATATCATTTTTTGGTGAGAGGAAAGGTTTGAAAGAAATTGAAATACTATATTTTTAGAATTATAAATATATCATTATTATAATAATTATGTCATTTTTATAAAATATATTCATTAACTAGATCCTGTTGGATCGAATAGTCGATATAAAAGTCTATTAGATGGAACAATACAAGAGGGGGGGTGAATTGTAGGTTTAAAAACCTTGAGTTTTAGTAACAAAGAGATTAGTTTAAATGAACTTAAACTAATACAAACACAAACACCCACAATTGTATTGAATGTAAAAGGTATGATGTATTGTAATACTATTGTTATGTAAAACAATTGTATTCAAGATGAACACAATAATCAGAGTAATACAAATGTAAATGATTCTACATTAAAGCGTATAGAACCAATCAATACAATAAGTAATGGAATGATTGTAATTGAAACAATTAAAATTGAATAAGTAAAGGAAACAATACAAATCCCTTTCTAATACAACAGCGGAAATGTAAAAGTAATACAATTCTTTTAACCCAAAGAGAAGGGTTATCCTTTCACCTAGGATAAGAGGTCTGTCTCACCAACACCTTGGTGAGCCCTCGATACGATGATCGGCACGTCTGTCTGCCTATCCCCGGCAGCCCTCGATACGATGATCGGCTCGTCTGTCTGCCTATCCCCGGCAGCCCTCGATACGATGATCGGCTCGTCTGTCTGCCTATCCCCGGCAGCCCTCGATTTTGCAGGTAATCGACACCTCTGTCTTTCAATTACTTGAAAGCCCTCGATACGATGATCGGACGCACAAGGCTGATGAGAGAAGTCACAGTGTCTCTCTCTAGAATCTTCGTAGTTCACAGAGTCTCTTCGTTCATCAGTGTCTTCTCAGCTTCAAATGACCTCCTATTTATAGGCCTCGGGTTCCAACGGTCATATTGCCTCCAACGGTCATATTGAAACAGAAAGCACGACATCGTTTTGATTAGTATATAACTAACTCAACGACATCGTTTCGTTAGGATAAGAGATATATAGAAATGTAAAACATGAGTACGATTCATATGCAGAGAGTGTTTTTGACAAAGTACCAAAACAAATAATGATTATCTGAATAACAAAGTCAGTACGATACGATTGACAGAGTCAGTACGATACGATTGACAGAGTTAGTACGATACGTTTGACAGAGTCAGTACGATACGTTTTGGTCGGTACGATCAACATCGTACGATACGATAAACATGATAAAAGACAATTTGTTATTTACAAACATATGATAGAATACTTTTGAGATTTCCAAAACATGACATAGAATATATTTGTGATTTCCAAAACATGATGTAAAAGCCAAAAGAAGACTTTTGACTTAACAATCTCCCCCTTTTTGGAAAGCACAAACACACAAAGTAAATGAAACAAGAAATACTTATCTCCCCCTGAGTTATTGAAAACTCTTCTGAATAAGAAAATTGAATACAACTAACTCCCCCTTAGGTATTGACTTTCCTAAGGATTGTATTCAGATTTTCCTTAAGAGCATTGTAATGCATTCTCCCCTTTTGTAAAACAACCTTTGCTTTGTAAATATTCTCCCCCTTTGTGATTTACAAAAAGAAAGGAGGAATCTCGAAATGTCTGGAAGAGTTAGTGAAGTAATACAAGACAATGGACAAAAGAGAAAGGATTATAAGAGTTATTACAAAACAAACAAGTCTCAAAAGAAACAAATACAACAATCATTTGTTTTCTCTTTCCTTCTCCTTCTTTATAAGCTCATGAAGCACAGCTTTCATCTTCTTGATCTCCTTCTTGTCTTCAGAAATTGATTCACCCTGAGTTTTGAGAAGCTCCTGTTGATCCGCAAAAATCTGATCTTGATTTCTGATGGTCTCCTCCTGTACTCTGATTACTTCTTCAAGGGTATCAATTCTGTTTTGCAGAGTCTTGTTATCCTTGGACAACTCGGAATTTTGATTCTTCAGTAAAACCATTTCATCTTTGAAAGATGAAACCTTCGAGAATTCAGATTGGAAAGCATTCATCCTATCTTGCAAGTCTTTCACTGAAGGAACATCGGCTCTTTGAGACGACAAAAGGTTCAGCCTTTCAATTGTTTCTTTATCAAGCTTGTTGAAAGCAATTGCAAGCTCATTTGACAACCTTCTTATATCTTCAATAGCAATATCATGATCATTGATTGAGCTCTCTGTTTTGTATGACCACTTGGTCATCTTATTACAAGCTTTCTTATGAGCAACTGAGCTTTCCAAAAGAACTTTCAGATCGGCTTCAACAGACAAGACTTTCTTTCTCAATTCTTTTACAGATCCAAACTTCTTTCTCTGATTTTCAGTGATAAAATCAATCTTTCCTTCCAGCCTCGGGAAATAAGGAATGGTTTTCTCCATCCTTCTCAAAACTTGAACAATGTAATCACTCTTCTTGAGAGAGATTGTATGTTCTGAATCGGTATCATCATCGTACGATGCTAGTTCATACGATCTGCTTGAATCAACAACTGGCTGTTTCCCTTTCACTTTTTCTTTCTGTTTTCTTTCATCTTCCACTCTGTCACTAATGACAACTACTTTATCAGATTGAGAAGATTGAGCATCTTGCTTTTCTCGAGATGACATCCTGTCCGAAGATTTTTCCCGATCGGCATGAGGAGTTTGTTGAACACCTTCGCTCAGCTTTTGAAGCGATTCCTCTCTACTTTTCTTTGAACTTTGAAGAAATTCTAACAGAAAATCCCCTTCTTCTACTTCCACTTCTTCTATCACTTGTTTTCCTTTTTCTTTCTCAGGCAAACTCTATACGATGGGTTCTTGATGTACTTCCACAGTTAGTTGAGCACTAGCATCTTCAACTGCTTTCAAGACTTTAGAAATATCAAAGTCCTGAGCCTTTCTTTTCAAAAGAGTCTTCTTTTTCTTTTCAGCTTGAAGGGTTTCTTCTACCCTTATTCTTTCTGCAAAGGCCTCAGCAGGGTCAAGTCCAAACTTTGGATCACCCTCTTTTCTCTGTTGCTTGTCCTTTCTCCACTTTGCAACAACTTCTTTACTGTACCTCGGCTTCTTCTTCTTCGGCTTTGAACTAGTCTGCGGATCAGACTTTCGAGTAACACCGGCGGATTGATTGTCTTTGGCTGGCATAGGTGCCGATTGATTTTCAGGCAATTCAGCTTCTACATCTCTGACAAAAAGTTTTGAATTTGAATCAAAACAAACATTCAGCTTTTTCATCGTACTCTTATTAATGAAAGACGGCCACAAATCCATAGGTTCTCCTTTCAAAGGAATGTTACAAAACTTCATACTCTCAAGAATGAATTTTGTAAGGATAGCTGGATACATTATTATCTGGGATTTAATCCCTCCTTTCTTGACATTCTTGACGGTTTCAAAAATATATCCCATGAGATTCACTTTCCTCATATTCACAAGATAATCGAGCATAAAGACATCAGAAACTTTAAGAGTTTCTCTATCCCCTTTCCTTGGGACAAGAAAACCTTTCATCCATAAAGTGACAAACTGATTGTCCGGTGAAAGATGATAAACTTTCCTCTTTCCCTCATTAACAACAAACAAAGATTTTTCAGCACTCTCTCTATTAAACGTACCAACTTCCTCTGGTAGTTTGTGAGATGGACAGAATGAATCCCCTTCTATAGAAACGTTCAGAAAGTGTGCCGCTTGTTTCACAGACATGGATAATTTTCGATCGTACACAGCGAAGTTTATAGTCATATCTTTGTCGAAAGACACGGTTTTGTAAAATTGACAAACTTCATCAAAAAGAACTGGATCTTGAGTATCAGGCTTTTCCACACAGAGATGTTCCCATCCTTGAAACAAAATAATCCTCTTGATTGTAGAATCGTACATATCGAAGAATTCTCGGGATACTAACCTTTCTCTGTGAAAGTCTTTCTCTGTAAAAGTCTTTGAAGACATTTCAGTGTGAGTGTTGGCAGAGGATTGAGACATAAATATGATGCCGATTGAGAAGATCGTACGATTGTTTATAGCTGGGGGAGCAGAGCTTCGCCTCAATTCCTGAACAATCAATGTGGGTTTGGGGAGGGGGGTATTTATAGGCAAAAAAAGAGATGACCGTTGAACTTCTACGGTCGAGATTAGATAATACCAGATCAATGGTTAGGATTAAAACAAAGAAAGAAAATAAAATAAAAATTGAAAAAGATACCTGTCGGAGAACAAAAGGTGATTGCTGGATTTGGTAAGTATCAAAGAAACAATCGTAAGGGAAAAAAAACATGATGCCGATGGAAAACAAAGTCATTACTATGGTCGGACCGTACGATGGAAAATAGTTGTTACCATTAACCGACAGTACGATGGAAAACAATCTCAATACTATCATCGGTCGATACAAAAAAAATATTGAATGGTACGATGGAAAAGAATTTGAATACTATCATCGGTCGAGTCAAAAATTATTGAATGGTACGATGGAAAAGAATTTCAATACGATAAACAGAAAAACTGAAATGGTCAATACGATAAACAGGAAAACTTAAAAAGAAACAATAAAACTGTCAGTACTATAAACAGAAAGAAACATATATAAAGAGATTAAATATTTAAAGATCAGAAACAAAAAGACATAAAGAAATGTCCTCCCCCTTTCTACGAGGAGTTTCTTACTATTAGGAGAGATGTAAAACAGGAAGTAGATATGAATGATTATTTTATTGTAATCATTCCTAGCTTCTGTTTTATAAATTCAAATCTATCGGAAGGTAAAGGTTTTGTAAAAATATCAGCAAGTTGTTCTTGCGTTCCGATGAATTGTAAAACAATATCTTCTTTTTGTGTGTGATCCCTAAGAAAGTGATGCCTAACATCTATGTGTTTTGCACGAGAGTGATGTGCTGGGTTTTTACTAAGAGCTATGGCACTTGTATTATCACACAGAATTTGAGTTTTGGAGAAACTCAAACCATAGTCAGTGAGTGTGTGCTGCATCCACAATACTTGAGCACAGCAACTTCCAGCTGCTACATATTCAGCTTCAGCAGTGGAGAGTGCTACTGAGTGTTGTTTCTTGCAAGACCAAGATACCAAAGAATCTCCTAAGAAATGACAAGTTCCAGATGTACTTTTTCTATCCATTCTACAACCACCAAAGTCAGCATCTGAAAAACTTTTTAAAACAAAATCATTTCCAGAAGAGTAGAAAAGTCCTAAATCCATAGTGTCTTTTAAATACCGAAAGATTCTCTTTACGGCTTTTAAGTGAGACTCTTTTGGATTAGATTGATATCTTGCACATAAGCATACAGAAAACATCAAGTCGGGTCGACTAGCTGTCAAGTATAGCAAACTCTCTATCATACCTCTAAAAATTGTTTGATCTACTGGTTTCCCAGTTTCATCAAGATCAAGAGTATTTGAGGTACCAATTGGGGTGCTAATACTTTTAGTTTTGTCAAATCCATACTTTTTGAGTAAGTCTTTAATATACTTATGTTGAGATATATAAGTTCCTTCTGGTTTTTGAGATATTTGAAAACCTAGAAAGAATGTTAACTCACCCATCATACTCATTTCAAACTCAGATTTCATTAAATTTGCAAAAGAATCGGTTAAAGATTTCTGAGTTGATCCAAATATGATGTCATCAACATAGATTTGGACAACCAAAACATTTTTGTTTTCCATTTTGATAAAAAGAGTTGGATCAGCTGTACCTTTTCTATAATTGTTTTGTAAAAGAAATCCTGTAATTCTATCATACCATGCTCTAGGGGCTTGTTTAAGACCATATAGAGCCTTGGTAAGTTTAAAGACATGATCAGGATGTTTTGGGTCTTGAAAACCAGGAGGTTGTTCGACAAAAACTTCTTCTTGAACAAAACCATTTAAAAAAGCACATTTGACATCCATTTGAAATAGTTTGAAATTGAAAAATACTGCGAAGGCTAATAGAATGCGAATAGATTCAAGTCTAGCTACAGGAGCATATGTTTCTTCATAGTCTATTCCCTCTTGTTGATTATAGCCTTTAGCAACAAGTCTTGCTTTATTTCTTACAATGATTCCATTTTCATCACACTTGTTTCTGAAAACCCATTTTACACCAATTACAGTTGTTTCTTTAGGTCTTTCAACTAAAGTCCAGACTTGATTCCTTTCAAATTCATTTAGTTCATCCTGCATTGCTTTGATCCAATCATCATCACCTAAATCCTCACTTGGACTTTTAGGTTCAAATTGGGAAAGAAAAGCAAGATGTTCTATTTCATTTCTTAAGGAATTTCTGGTCCTTACAGGTTGATTTATATCACCAATGATATTATCACTGGGATGATTCCTAAGAAACAATTGATTTTGGTTTTGTAAAACCTGTTCATCAACATATGGTAGAAAATCTTCTGTGGTAAATGTTTCAGGAACACTTTCTTGAACATTTTCCTTATCAGAATGTTCTTCTAACAAAGGTTGATAAACATCTTTAGAAAACACATCCGAGGATGTAGGATTGGGTTGGTTGAAAACAAAAGGGTTAGTTTCATCAAATTTTACATGTACTGTTTCTTCAACAGTACAAGTGTTTTTATTGAAAACTCTATAAGCCTTAGAGGTTGTGGAATAGCCTAGAAAGATTCCTTCATCAGATTTTGGTGCAAATTTGTGTAAATTTTCTTTTGTATTCAGAATGAATACTTTGCATCCAAAAACTTTGAAGTAAGAAACTTTAGGTTTTCGGCCAGTCCATAACTCGTAAGGAGTTTTATTAAGAAATGGTCTAGTTAAAACACGATTTATAGTATAACAGGCAGTACTTACAGCTTCAGCCCAAAAATGCTTAGCAATTGAGTATTCACTCAACATGGTTCGAGTCATTTCCTGAAGAATACGATTTCTTCTTTCAACAACACCATTTTGCTGAGGAGTTCTTGGTGCTGAGAAATTGTGAGTAATACCTTTCTTACTACAAAAAGTTTCAAAATCTGAGTTTTGAAATTCACCACCATGATCACTATGAAAAGTTATCAATGGTAGGTTTTTCTCATTTTTAACTTGGGCTCTAAAAGTTTTGAAATACGAAAAGGCTTCAGATTTCTTTGTGAGAAAGTAGACCCATGTAAATCTAGTAAAGTCATCAACTAAAACAAATACATAGTATTTGCCTCCAATGCTTCCAGATTGTGAAGGACCAAACAGATCCATATGCACAAGCTGTAATGCATTAGAAGTTGAAACTTCATTAATTGGTTTAAAGCTAGTTTTATGTTGCTTGCCAAATTGACAAGGATCACAGACTTTTGAAGAATCATATCTAAGATCCGATAGCCCTTTTACAAGTCCTTTCTTTGAGAGTTTTCTTAGGTTTCTCAAATTACAGTGTCCTAATCTCCTATGCCATAGCCACGATTGGTCTTCTATTACACTTAGACAAGGTAAGTTTTGGTTCCTAAGGTCTTCTAAGTTAATAGTGTAAACATTCTCTTGCCTATGGGCAGATAGAATGAATTCATCCTTGGAATTGTGAACTAGACACTTGTCATTTCTAAAATTCACAAGGTAACCTTCATCACATAATTGACTTATGCTGATGAGATTGTGCTTAAGACCTTTAACAAACAAAACATTTGAAATAAGAACTTTTCCAAGAAAAACGATATTACCTATACCAACAATCTTTCCTTGAGCATTATCTCCGAAGGTAACTTTTCCACCTTTTGTTTTGATAACCTTTTCAAAGAAAACTTTGTTTCCAGTCATATGTCGAGAGCAACCACTATCCATGTACCAAATGTTCTTATTGATACACTTCTCGTTTTCCTGAAAAAGAAACAATTAGATTTTCGGAATCCAAACTTGTTTGGATCCAGAAGGATTAGATAAAAGAATTTTAGGAATCCACATTTGTTTTGCAAAATGAGCTTTATGAAATCCTAAGGATTGAGTTTTGTTAAGAGAACAATCTCTTCTCCAATGTCCACCACATTGACACTTGGAACAGAAAATGGTTTTTTGAGGAACAAAATAGTTATTACTAAAAACAGGTTTGGAATAAGTAAAACCAAGACCAGAACGATTTCTCAAAGGTCTTATTTGAGAGTACATCCTATCAAAGTTTTCTTTTCCATGAGTAAAGTTTGACAAACACTTTTTCAAGGATAAAATCTCTGACTTTAGTTTTAAAACCAAACTCTTGTTTTCTAAAACATTTGAATCAGAACTAGAGTTAGACTCTAAAATGTTTTTCTTTGAAATAGCAGTTTCAAGATCCTTAGAAAGTTTATCTTTTTCAGATTTGACTTTCTCAAGGGTTTTCAAAATACTTTCAAAATCATAAGTTTTCCCATCAAGATCTTTAGAAAGATCTGATACTTCTTTAGTCAAAATAGAAATTCTAGAATTTGCTTTTTCAAATCTCTTTTTGAGTTTAGAATTTTCATTTTCAAGTAATTTAGAAAATCTAGAGACTTCTTCAAAAGAAGGTAAAGTATCATCTTCTGATGATGAGGGTTCATCATTTGAAGATTCATAATATCTATTATCAACATAATTTGCATTTAAAGAGACATTTGTAACAGCTTCAGCATTATGTACCTTAGCCATGAGACAATGATCTTCAATTGGTAGTTTGGCTAGAAGTCCAATATTCCTTTGTCCTGACGTCTCATATTCTGAAGAATCATCTGAGGAATCACTACCACTTGCACTCCATGTATCATTTGCTTTCAAGACTTTCTTTGTCTTATAAAACCTTTTCTTGTTTCTTTCAGAGTGTTTCTCTTTTCTATCTTTCCTCTTCAGTAAAGGACAATCAGGCCTTATATGTCCTGCTTTCTTGCATTCATAACAAGTTACCTCTGAATCTTTCCTATCTTTCCTGTCTTTCTTTTTGAATCTATATTGAAAATCTTTCTTTCCCACAATCTTGTTCATCCTCCGAGCAAGATTAGCTAACTCATTGTCTGAAAGATTACAATCACTTGAATCAGAAACAACAACTTTCTTGGATTTAGACCCTGTAACCCTTTCAGGTGTTTTAGCTTTAGATGAAAAAGCTACACTTCCATTCCCATTCTTCTTCTTATTGAAATCAGAATCTCTTTTCATTCTTGTCTCGTGCTGTAGAAGAGTTCCAAAGAGTTCATCAAGAGTAATCTGGGAAACTTTTCTATTTTCATCAATAGCTGTTCTTTTTGACTCCCATTCATTTGGCATAATATCTATAATCTTATCAACAAGAGCTTCATCATCAAGACCTTTTTCTCCCATAGATTGTAAGCTGTTGACAATTGTCATAAACCTTTGTTGAACTTTACATACTTGCTCTCCATAAGGAAAAACAAATCCATGATACTCTGCTCGAAGCATTGCTCTCCTTGTTTCTCTAACTTTGGATGTACCAAAATGAGTGACTTCTAATTTCTTCCAAATACAGTTGGCTGCTTCACATGAAGATATCTGGCTATATATATTCCTGGTCATAGAACATAATAAAGTATTGCGTACCTTGTAATTCAGTTGATATTCTTGCTTCTCTTGATTGGTAAAAGTACTAACTTCTTTGTCAGGAATTTTGTAACCCCCAGTAAGCATAATAAAATTGTCTACACCAGTATTGATGACGAAAGTCTTCATACGATCTCTCCAATACTCATAATCATTCCCATAAAAGATTGGTGGTCTAGAAGGATTCAGATTATCTATTGATCCGATATTCATTCCTGCCATCTAATATAACAAAAACAACTTTTCCACTCCACACGTTAGTGTAGTAAGTATTTAAGAAAGTAATAAGAAATAAAGCTAGTAATACAAATCAGTGGAAAACCTCCTCTGATACCAATTGTTGGATCGAATAGTCGATATAAAAGTCTATTAGATGGAACAATACAAGAGGGGGGGTGAATTGTAGGTTTAAAAACCTTGAGTTTTAGTAACAAAGAGATTAGTTTAAATGAACTTAAACTAATACAAACACAAACACCCACAATTGTATTGAATGTAAAAGGTATGATGTATTGTAATACTATTGTTATGTAAAACAATTGTATTCAAGATGAACACAATAATCAGAGTAATACAAATGTAAATGATTCTACCTTAAAGCGTATAGAACCAATCAATACAATAAGTAATGGAATGATTGTAATTGAAACAATTACAATTGAATAAGTAAAGGAAACAATACAAATCCCTTTCTAATACAACAGCGGAAATGTAAAAGTAATACAATTCTTTTAACCCAAAGAGAAGGGTTATCCTTTCACCTAGGATAAGAGGTCTGTCTCACCAACACCTTGGTGAGCCCTCGATACGATGATCGGCACGTCTGTCTGCCTATCCCCGGCAGCCCTCGATACGATGATCGGCTCGTCTGTCTGCCTATCCCCGGCAGCCCTCGATACGATGATCGGCTCGTCTGTCTGCCTATCCCCGGCAGCCCTCGATTTTGCAGGTAATCGGCACCTCTGTCTTTCAATTACTTGAAATCCCTCGATACGATGATCGGACGCACAAGGCTGATGAGAGAAGTCACAGTGTCTCTCTCTAGAATCTTCGTAGTTCACAGAGTCTCTTCGTTCATCAGTGTCTTCTCAGCTTCAAATGACCTCCTATTTATAGGCCTCGGGTTCCAACGGTCATATTGCCTCCAACGGTCATATTGAAACAGAAAGCACGACATCGTTTTGATTAGTATATAACTAACTCAACGACATCGTTTCGTTAGGATAAGAGATATATAGAAATGTAAAACATGAGTACGATTCATATGCAGAGAGAGTTTTTGACAAAGTACCAAAACAAATAATGATTATCTGAATAACAAAGTCAGTACGATACGATTGACAGAGTCAGTACGATACGATTGACAGAGTCAGTACGATACGTTTGACAGAGTCAGTACGATACGTTTTGGTCGGTACGATCAACATCGTACGATACGATAAACATGATAAAAGACAATTTGTTATTTACAAACATATGATAGAATACTTTTGAGATTTCCAAAACATGACATAGAATATATTTGTGATTTCCAAAACATGATGTAAAAGCCAAAAGAAGACTTTTGACAATAGATCCTTCATAGCTTCCTTGAAATCATTATTGAAAATAATTGCATCGCTTCCAGAGGTGGTGGTCAACCAAACACACAAGTGATGTTATCATTTCCCCTATAGATTAGAATGTAATAAGGTATATCTAATATAATAATTATATGGGTATAAATATGTTTTAAATATTATAGAACTACATTAAATCCATCATTATAAAAATCTTTGAGAGAGAAAAATGAATTACATCGATTCGTGTTGCGATTGTCTATAGCTCAGATGAATGATGGTTTTGATTCCCATTTGGTGGTAGAATATATGGTTTTAGGTTATTACATTAAAATAATATATATATATATATATATATATGGGAGAGATTGGTTTTATTATATCATTAAAATTAAATAATATTTGATTGAGGTGATAATGAAATAAAATAAAAACGCTCAGATAAGAATGATACCTTTACTTCAGAAAATCTCCTTTGGTTAGCACTAAAATCCCTCTTAGGATCTATTTTTGATCAAAATATTCATTATAGGATGTGGTTAGTTATTTAAATAATTTATTTGGTTAGGAATCTGCCAAACCAAAAGGGTTTGAAGGTGTGAACAAGTGAGGAGATGGGGTTCCCTTTTATAAGAGAAGTGAGCAGTGAACTGGAAATTCTATAAAATAAAATGTGATACCAACATTTTTTACATTCTAAAAGGATAAAAAATCAACAATTTAGCCTTATAAATTATATTTCAGAAATAAAGGCATAAAATATAATTTAAATTAGTCATTAGGTCATTTAACCCTTATCATTTTAGTTTATCCTATGGAAAATTTGTTTTTACCACATATGGGATAATTGAGTTTTACTATTTTCACTGTTAATTATGGCCAAAAATTAATTTTACATTATCAAATAATATAAATTTTTACATATCAAAAGAAATTATCCATTTTTACAAATTGAATTTACATATTTGGATTAATTTAATTTAAAATTAAAACCCACATATGTGACGAAAAAAGTGAGTTTTCAAAAGAGTATTTTACAAGAAAAAATGATTTTATATTTAATGTATAACTAGTAATAAAATTTATATAGATTTAAATTATTATATATATAATATAAATTTAATTTAAATCATTTCACATGAGGGGTTTATTTAATTAATTAAAATGGGGAATCATTATTCACTTTAAAATAGGTTTTAGAAAAATATTTTATTAACCCAAGAATAAACATAAATAAAAAAACAATTGATTGAAAAGAAATTAAGTATATTAAATTTAAATAAATAATATTTTTGTGTCATTGAATCATATTAAAAAAATAATATAAATTTATAATAAATAATTTTCATCAAAATAAATTACATTTTTACTAATGGTTTTTTCTATTAAATAAAGAATAAATATTTTCTAAAAAATAAAAAAATTCACCCAATATAATTTTCATATGATGAATTAAAAAGTTAATTAAATTTTTTAATATAAATTTATAAATTTTAAAAAATTATTATTATATTTTTGTACAAAGCACAATAAACCCACCATTTAGAAAAATACATTTTTTCAGAAAAAAAAATATTTTCTATTTCAAGTGATCATTATTTTATACTCTAATAAATATTTATCCATGTACATATTTTATTAATTTTATTAATTTTTTAATATAAAAATTTAGTTAGTCCAATTCATACCCACCAATTTATTGGATTTTCTATAACTGTATACTATATTATAGTTCATTTATACTCTGGGTGGAAGATATAACAATCTATTTAATGAAATATATTTTGCTGGAAATTTATGCTTGGTGTTACATATCAAATATAGTATAGAAAATAGATTATTTTTTAAAAACAATATCATGTTGTTCTAGATTACTTGTATGTGATACATGGTGAGAGAGTAATGGTGAGGTTGGGAACATAGCATGCCTGATTAAGTAACGAGTATGTTTAACTAGTTTAATCACTCAGATTTAGTATGATTTCAAAATATTTTTTGTGAGAGGATTCACGGAGTATATTAATTATTATAAATATTATTCTCACCATAACTACATATAGTTTATTTTTTCTTTACCATAGGATGTGGTCAGTGACTGGGTTGGACTTTACTGACTTAAAAAATATTTTAAGAGTTATTTGGGATTCATGGTCACTACTGAGGATTTTTAATTGGTACATGATGGTTTTTTTTGTAGTTTTTATCTTTTATGGTGTCACATTCTTGCAATTGAGATATTTTATATTTATATTGAGAATGAGTAATTTTTAGTTCTTATATTATCTCTAATTCCTTATGTTCTCTTGGAGGGTAATGCCTTCCATTTGTGTGTATGATATACCCTTAGTGCTTGTCACCGGCCTTTGGCCTATTAGAGGTTGAATTTAGACATCATTATCACACTATATACATTATAATCCTAGTAGTGTTACCCTTCTGTGGTGTGGTCAAGAAAATGATCCATTCAGTAGAATAATTATTAGATTTATTTGTCATCCATTCTTTATTCTTTAATTTTTATAGAATATTTTGACAATATTTGTGGTTATGATAGAAATATGAAGGTTATTTATAGAATGATTAAGTCAATCAACATCCTGAAATTAAATTGAATAGGATCTATTTTTATGGGATGTGGTTCAAGGAAACAACCACTTTACCTTTGTTAGTTGGTATGTTTCTCATAATGATTTAATAGGGGGTGAATTAAGTGCTTAAAATTTTATTCATCCAAAACTAACGTCTATTAAGGTGTTATTGATTCTAATCTCCCCTTATCACAAGTATGTAGTGAAAAAATGTTAAAAAAAGATATATCACATAATATTTATAGTATTTTATGGTGTAAATATCCCCTAGTCCACTCCATACACACTTAACTCCTAGTACTAAGTAATATCACTATCTATAATCATTATCCTAGTTAATTCCCAATCATACCATAAGAAATAGTCACATATTACCAAATAAGGATATTTTTTGTCTATTAAACAATTCATTAAAAACTCATAGACTCACAATTCTCAGTTCATTGATTGTCTGATTTCAAATGTATCCAAAAGAGAGAGTTTAATAGGTAAAGATGAAGTAGATAGCTATAAGTGGAAAAGTCAGTAGAGAATAAAATATAGGATGGTATATAGAAATATGTTGGTAATATCAAGTATATTATTCAAATAATGTTTATTAAAATGTGAAAGAACACCATCTATAAACATAAACTATTCTACTTTAATTTATATCTCAAATATGTAATATATCTTGAAGATCTTCAAGAGAGAGATAGATATGTGTATTAATATTTATTATTATTTATTTTGTTTTCGAAGTTATATATATATATTATAATTTTTTTTATTAGTTCAATGAAGATCATATTTTGGTGTAAAACTCATGGTGTCATTTTAGGAAAATAAACCCGACAAAAAGTACATATAAATGAAATAATTGTAGCTCCAATATTTCGTTATACATACAGAATTTTGGGAATATATTTTACCATAATGAGAATGTGTGTTTTTTTCATTGAAATCGGCATTTTTACATAAAATAATCCAACAATAATAAATATTATGTTATATAACCACGTATCCAATTACGGTTCACCATTTTTCATAATTCACATATTTATATTCACAAAACCAAATTAACCCACATTGTTGATCTTCACATAAAATAATTATTCATCTATCCAAATTACAGATAAATCATGGTCTTGTATTTGAATATATAAATAAAACTTGATCGCATAACCAATAATCATGTATTCAACTAAATTACCAAAATAAATTTAACTATGTAGAAAAATATACAATATATCCAAATCACATAATTGAAATCTCAATGTACCATATTCAGTAATGTTCTTCCATCAATGTAGATAATTCTATGATATATTTGAATTATGTAGTCAATTATGACACATATCCTATTGAAATAGTCAATTTCTAAATGTAACCAATGTCCACATTGAAAAAATTCCCATGTGGCTGATTTTTCCAAACATATCCAAATTTCATCAAATTTTTTTAGAATTATTTATTACCGAAGAATTGAAAAAAATAATTTTACAACCTGTTATACATAAATAAAAACAAATTAATTAGAAACATATATTATTTGTTATAGATTATAAAAAATAAATGAAATGATATATGTTTCAAAAACATTAAAAGTATATTAATCACCCCTTTTTTGTTGATGAAAAAACACATTAAACTTTAAAAACTATTCTTTAAATATTTTAAAGAGTCATATAGAAAGTATATATAATATATAATACTTTTAAAAAAAATTCACTCTTTGTCTACCCCTTTATCTATCTCCTCCTCCTTTTGTGACATTAAAAAGAATGGAAAATGAAAGGAAAAAACATTGACTATTGTACATTGAGTCATGGATAGTTAAAATATAAAGATAAAAAAGAATTGGGATAATTCATGAGTGAAATTAATTAATAGAATCAAGTAAAAAATTTCTAGATAATGGAAGACATTAAATAACATAAATCTATTCACATGAAAAAAGGGTAATATTTTTATTTTATTAATATACATCACTAAGATAAAATATAGATATAAAATATATACAAAAACACATATGAAAAACATCATTAAATTGATAGAAGATTATAGATTTGGTAAGAGTAAGATAGAACTCTGGGAGGAGGTTTATTAAATGATGGAAAAGAGGAAGGGGTGAAAGGTGGTTCAACCACTGGAGGAGGAACTATCCTTACTTACTCTACCTCCAAAATATTTTGTGGTAAAAATCCTAATATATCATGATGTCTCTTGGTAGGAATGCTCAAAACATTGTCAATGTTCATATATTCTGTACTGAAATCAAAAGATCCAGAACTAGTAAACGGAATTTCACTTAATAGATTTGAAGTGGAAGCTTCTATTCCTGGAGGATCAATTTCATCAATATTATTTAATATCTCATTTTCATAGAAGTTAGATGGATCAAATAGGGTTGTTAACTTATTTTTAGTTAC
The DNA here is from genome assembly GCA_963277665.1 of Viscum album. Taxonomy (NCBI): domain Eukaryota; kingdom Viridiplantae; phylum Streptophyta; class Magnoliopsida; order Santalales; family Viscaceae; genus Viscum; species Viscum album. The sequence continues at coordinate 1,210,111,196 of OY728160.1, forward strand.
CCAGTGGATTTCAATAGGTTCAGGGCCTATGGATCTTCTTGCTTGGATTTGGAATTGTAAACTTGTACACATGTCGATCCTCTAGATAATATTTGACTTATATATGTCCAAAATATTCATACTCACTTTATTTGACCTTTGAGGTTAAATATTTTGTGGACTATCCAAAAGGACAAAATGTTTCCAGATAACTAGTAGATAATTGATGAGATGTATCACCAACTATTATAGTTTATTGATATAAACTATGATGATTTATAGATTAATTTGAAAATAGATTTTCTTGAATCTAATCTACAAAAAATATAACATAATCATCTTACATTATAGTGAGTTAAACTAAGGGAATACATATATTAAATTATATATGATAACAAGAGAATAATCAAGTGAACTTATTAATAGTTATTGAGGAACTAAAGCAATAATCGTATGGAATGTATCTTGTATAGGTACAATAGGTCTAATTGGTCTATGAAAAATAAGTTCGTTCCTTTTTTCTTGATATGGTTCAATAAGGAATTCCCTAGTCTTTAAATATTTTGTCTCCTCTTGAGAAATATTTATGTATAAATCAATAATAGCAACATATATATTTTATATAATGCCCATAAAGGATTTATTGTTCCAATTATGAACACCAAGAGAGGGTGAAAATATATTATTGACATCCATGGACACTATAAAAATTTCATCCATCTTATCATCGATTGAGCGGAAAGTATCCCTAAAAAAAGCTACGATATCAATCAATGAGACATTATTACAAAGAACATATCCACTCATAGATACATGGGACTCCCATAATTAAATAAAAAAATCATCTCTAAAATCATAAAACAACACTAGAGTAAACATGTTATACTCAAGTGACTTGACCTATAATGATAACTAGTTAAAATTGGATGAAAATTAGTGAATGTGAGTCTGGATATTAGGATCCCATAATGGTTATGAAGTAGTTGTGGAACTTAGATAAAATAACGTGATATTCCCAAATAGACTTACAACCAAAATATTTGTGGTATAAAGGACATTCTTTATATCCAATCTGATACTCTAGATCTCATAAAGGGATCCCTTAAAGAGATACAGATAAACTATTGAATAGTTATTAATCATATCTTCCTATGATGACATGATACCTCCATATACATTTACATCTAATTTTGTGTAACACAAACCTTTTATGTCATATACCTAGGTTTCTATATCATTGGGGATCGTATCACTAACACCAAAATGAACTTATTAAATTGGTTAAAGATTTTTTTATTGAATTGTTTTAGGAATTCATCATACCAACCAACCTATAAATTTCATATCTACAACCACCTTATTATCACACACTTTTATGAGTTAGAACCAAAATTTTTTCCAAAATTCTTCAGTTTAACCATATATTAATTATTGTTATTATTTTACTTAACTTCTCCTCCATCATTAAAATACTCTACATTATTTCTTTAAATAATTAAATAATTATTCTATAGGTGGAATATCTATTCATACCCTTTTTATAATAGTAATGGTGCATGAATCTCATCATGTAAGTTGAAACGTTTAGCCTCAAATTATTGATTATTACATATAAGAGATACAAGCCATGTAATGACATCTTTTCCATCTCACATACTCTCTGAGAAGTCATTGTTTGAATAAATTAGCCAAAATATTCCATTCATCAATTATGTATTTCCCTTCTCTCTTGTATAATAAAGAGAACCTAAAACGAAAAATAAATACATAAGATGGTCCTAATAATCTCATTCCAATCATGGTATAACTAATGTTATGCTCACATTCATGAGTATACTTCTAGTAAAATTCTGTATCTGTAGAAGAAACAAGTAATTCTTTAATATTCATGTCCATAGACATCAAATTCTATATTTCACCAAATTCTAAATCAATGTTCATTGAAAACACATTGAACTATAGTTCAATGAAAAAAATGTGACTATTTCTCATTGAAAATAAAATATCCACCCTATAACTAAAATAATTTTATCATAAAACATTCAATCCTCCCAAACAGGGAGCCATTCAAATGGTCCCCTAAGCCGTTTGGACACTAGTACTCAACCATGTCTCCCCATATGGCAGAGGCTACCGCATATATGTAAGGCTATAGAGGTGGTATAGTGGATATAATATACCCTTACGATCAATGATGAATACAATGGATTGAATATTATATAAAGGAACTGGAATATAATTAAAATAATCAAAAATGTATAATAATGAAATGACCTAACAAAAGACAAATAATAAAAACCTGCATGAATTTTCTATGATATTAATACCTGAAGTCATTCATTCAACAGATAATATATGTAAAAGAAATGAACTAAAAATAGGAACAAATTAATAAAAAAATAAACTATAGAAGGTAGCTCGGGTACATACATAACTTCTACATCCAAGCTCCCATGTTCAGTACTAGTCCATAAAGATAAAGAACACAAAGAATAGTATAGAGTCCTAACCTATAATAGGATAGCCTGTTCGGGTACTAAATGGTGGCCCGAACTGGGTGTGAGATATACGTACTTGGATACCACAAACATTATTTAATAAAATACAGTCCATGAGTAAAATAAATTAGTGTACATGTATATAGAAAATAATATAGTGCTTTAAAAAATATGTGTAACCTAGTCGGGACAAGGTTCCTCGTGGAATCCTAGATGACTATACCTACTTCAGCATAAGACAAAATTTCTCAGAGGAAAATTCTCCATGAAATACTTTTGACTATGTATGTTAACATATTCACTATATTCATGCTCATATATATAGACATATATAGATAAGTAATACAAGTCTGTACCTAAGGCATAACTCAATCATCCTTGTATATTACTGAGGGTCATAGCCTCTAATAAGAGAGTCATTAATTCTGATCTAAATGAATAAAAATGGGCTCATTCCAGAGTATCATAAATATTATAGGGTTCCATGCTGAGTATCATAAATAATATAGGATTCTATGCTAAGTGTTACAATTAATAATGAAAAGGGACATTCCCAACATACTAATCAAGGGGGTGTGTAACGTAATGCCCATAAACCCATGTTATGCGAATTTCTGTATACAATATCCTCAACTAAGTGGGTGTGAGGCACCATTTCCAATAACCAAAAACAAGTTCACTATATAATAATCCAATATAATGTATTCATATATTCCCTTTGATCCCTTATCCTTGGAATTCTGACATCTGGAACCCATCATCATTCAAGATGTAGTAGACATTCATTAATACAATAAAAACAATATTTATAAACAATCCATGAGGAAATACACTCCATAAAGAAAAATAAAACATGAAAAATATATAATTTGTAAATAGTACAAGGTTCCAAGTGTATCCATCTTAACATAACATGGTTCTCTTAATCAGGTAGCCATTACATTAATCTTATTTAACCATTTGATATGTTATATTCTAAATATAAATTCTCTTAATATGTTGGGTGCAGATTATTTGGACTCCATTCCATGGGAAACAAATTTAATTCTACTATGGAATTCTAATAATATTGGGAAACTGAAATCATCCAAGGGATATTTCAATCTTAATAAAAAATTGATAATTATGAAAATTTGAGTGAACCTGTCATAAAGGGGTGGATTTTTAGGTCAATTTATTTTACCTTATAAATGTTATCGATAATAACTATATAATGGTCTAGGAGTTTAATTAAATACATTTTAGAATTTATGGGGAAATGTGCAGAATGTGAAGCATGCAACATAGTGAATATATTTTATAAATGACACAACTCTGAGTTGAAATAATATAGGACACCTACCTCATGTGGTGGATGGATAAATCATTCCTTATCAGGATTTGATTATATATGATGAGAAATAAATTTAAGAAATTGTTAAATGAACCTTAAATAATTAAAAGGAGAACCCACATAATTAACATTCTACATGATGAGGAAAAAAAATAACAATAAAGCAGAATGAAGAGTTTTTTGATAAAGATCTCATGAGATCAATTTATCTTTATTTCGATGCTGAATGAAGGAGTTACATAAAATATTAGGAGAAGACAAAGGGAGATCTCAAATATCCTAGCATGGGAGAAATAAGGTAAGAAACAGAGGGAAAAATAGATATGACATAGGAAAAAAGATAATTCTATGTTCTTTAATGATCCATAATTTTTGCACACACATTTTGGATAACATTGTGACATATATTTAGTTCTAACACCTAATTTTTACAAACCATGTGGGCTATGAACACAATTTTCCAAACCATGTGAAACTAATCCGCTAACCTATAGAGTTTTCTATAGAGTACTAACATGATTGTTCGGCCTCAGGTGCATTATTTGAAAAACTATTTGAAACCCTCTAGGACCCTACACAAAGACACATGGTATCCCTTAATGGGAATCATGGTTCCATAAAACCATGTCTATTAATAGAAGTGGCTTCATGGTTGACCTTCATGGTTAGCACCAACCGTGCACTTAGGATTGTTTCTCTAGAAACAATGTTTTCAAAGCCCCACACTCAAAAAAATAATATTTACACACAATACACATATAATTTCTTAAAAAATGTCCAATAAAAATTGTTTTAAGTGTTAAAACTCTCAAAATTACGTTACGTGGCTTAGTTTATGATTGGACCCATCAACAGAAAGAAAAGATTGAATTCTCTTGGAATTTTATACCCAATTTAAAAACAAGAAAATTAAAATATCTACCCCTATAACTTTTCATACCAAAGATTCATTGGGTAATAATGAAAACAAATGACCTACTAGGGTCATGAATTATTTCTCAAATGGTCATGCTGTGTTTCAAAATTCCCAACGTAAATCCTGGAGTAATTTATAGTATCCAATAAATATGCCATTAAAACACAAGATAACACATTTAAATAGAATAAAACATCATGAAGGATATTTTAATGTCTCGGATTTTCCATAATTTATTCTTAAAAATATGTGGGAATTATTTTGAGACCAGTCTTCAAGACGGCGTGTAGTTCCAAGGCCTGGTGAGCCCGAAACATATGGTTGAATGTAATTAAATAATTAAATAACGTGTGCATGAGGTTTTTCTAAAAAAGTGGGATAACTCTCGAACAGGTGCTCGGATCAGAAATCTGATGGCACCATTACGTTCAGAACGCTGATTTTACCTTAGGCGATGCCTAACATCAGCCGGCGAAGGTTGGTGGTGAAATATAGTTTCTGAACGTTAGAGTAATAAAATATTTAATAAATATATTTTATTCTGCAGTGAAATATTATTAAATCTGTTGAAATAGATATCTTTTATCCTTTTTATATAAATTCTTGCACAGGCGTCAAGGGTTAAAAACCTCATAACCCTAAAACCCTTGGTGGCTCTAGAGGCTCTCGAGAAAAGCTCCCAACATGGTGACAACGTTATTGATGAATTTCGCCAACGATGATGACGCAGCGACCAGATATTTTCCAACGAACACCGTGGATCCAGGTAGGATGTTTGTTTTTTATTTTCCTTTCCCCGTTCCTGGTTCCTACAATGAACGCGGACTAATCTGCGAACAGATTAGCCCGCTGATCGATCGTTTTGCGGGCAGGTGTGATTTTGGGTTTTATCATGAGATCCAATACTGGAGATTATAATCTGTTGATTATTTTGGTTTTGATCTAACAGTGAGGAACCCAGATCTTCACGAACAATGATCGAGGTTTTTCCCTCTTTTTCGATTCTTTGTATTTTTCTCTCGCACGTTCTTTGTTTCGGTCTATGCGTTCTTGGAGGAAATCGATCATTGCGCATTCGGTTGTTGTCGCAACGATCCGAGATTGTAGATCCAACCCCAGAGCGATGTCAAGGAGGTGCGATGATGGATTCAGAGGAAGATTCGGAGCAGATTGAGAGATATGTGTTTTCAGGAATTTTTCATTGGATGGATTGTTCAAAGTTTATGATCTGATTTAAGGACCGAAAACACCCATTTCGGTATTCGTATAATGAAACAAACCAACCCTAGAGTATCCGGAAGAACGGACGAGAAACCGTGGATCTGGAGGATCAGATGCGTCGTGAGGAGGAAGAAGGTGTTTCTGGAAAAATCCCGACAACATGGCGTGTAGAATGGGCTACACGACGTGTGTTCGTCGATGGACCACCTGGCGTGTACTCCGGGAGTACACATACACGGGTTGGGTACATTTCCAAGGACATGACGTGTATACAACTCCCTGGCCAGACCCGACCAGATACACGGGATACCCCATGTGCTGTTACACGGCCAGGCGACACAGATAAAGACCATGTACGGGTACATGACCAACATACACGGAGCAAGCCCCAGGTGCTCAGACATAGTGTATGATTCTTCTACACGCTGTGTAGTTACTTTTTATACGATGATCCAAATGACATGGGCCGTTTACATGGGCAGATCCTGAGGTCAAGGAACAGGGCGTGTAACCATACTACAAGCTGTGTAACCAATTTTACATGGCTTGAGCCAGTTTCCTTCTAAGACATGGGATAGTTTCCTTAGGGTTCGTCCCCTTGGTATTTCTCTTGAAGGTTCCCGGTAACATTTCTTTCATATAATATTATGATCCCTTCAGCAGGACTTCCTAAATAGAGTTGTTGGAATCCCCTCTATGAGACTTAGAGCCGGATCCTCTATTCATTCCTGGAACCCTAGGTAGAGTTCTTGGTATCGACGTGATGAACATTACCTGGGCGTCGATCCTCTTCTTAGAGGGATAGCTCAGACTGATTTTTCAAAATCAGCCCATGACTTGGTGGTGATCCTCATCTGAGCACCATGTTATGAAACTACATGTGGAGTGTGTTCTCCCAGAATGAGTACATCGTATCTCTCTCTTCAGACCTAGGTGTGTGTTCTCCTGGTTGCAAGCTTAGTGAAATCTTCAAGATGGATCTTAGTGGTGGTTTCACAATGGTCTTTTGTGTATGAGTATATCTGGATATTCTTGTTATATGTTCTGTAGACATATGTTGTGTAGAGCTGACTTTATCTTTCTTTTGTGGTATTTCCCTTGTTGTATTCGTTTGTAGTTTCGGGGTGTCCTACTGGTTATTGTTATACTCACCCATGTATGGGCTTTTCCCTCACGTGGTGTGTCTTGTGTAGATGAGCGAGCCTTTGACATGATTATATGTAGACCAGGACCGGATGGGGCTCAGTTAGATCATACAGGCCGAGGTGTGTTCCTACGGCTACAGATTGCAGTCCCAGCACCTTTCTTTACAGGTTGGACTTTTTGACAGACTCTCTTTTGGTCAACTTGTACTTTTGGCCCAGGGTTTTACATTATTGTACTTTACCTTCCTTTCTTACTCTGTTTGGTTGGGTTTTAGTGTATGCATGTATATTTTTCCTTTTAGTAGTATTTACCTTTCATCTTTGTGGGCTTGGAGATGCGTGTGCGTGTGTACAAGTTTATAGGAAATGTCTCCCATGTTAGTAGCATGCCTACTCAGTGGTAGTCACCAACCCCTGGCCTATTGGAGGAGGGCTTGGGGAGTTGCGGCTCGGGCCCCTCTGGGACGGGTCATGACAGAGTGGTATCAGAGGTGGTTGGTTTTACCTTAGGACTGAGAGTCTGTGAGTTGGTTTGGGGAAATAGTGCTAAGTGTTTTGAGTTTCGCTTTCTGGCCAGGGACCCCAGTGTTGGTGTGGGAGGCCAACGTATCCATACACCAGGACTCTGATAACTTGGTTTTCGACTCGGAACATGAGAACACTAGTTTCAGGGGAAAATAATGGTACATGCATCATATAGGAATGGGTTGTTGTTTCCATGTCCTTCTTGAGTCAGCTCTCCGGATATACTCACAGACTGTGATACATCTTGTTTCTTTATCAGGATTCCTCCATGACGCGCACCTTCTATGATCCAACAGCTTGATCACAAGGATGACCCCCTCAGTGATGGAGCTTCGATTCAGGGACCAGATCCCCATGTTTTACCATTGGGTGGTGTGCCAGTTATCCCACCACCTGTGGAGTAGTGTTTATTGCCTGTTGTACCAGTGGAGGAGGAGCGTAGGCTGAGCGCACTCCACAAGTTTCGGAGATAGAGACCCCTCATGTTTTGGGGCGAGCCTGACCCTCAGGTAGCATAGGACTGGCTTGAGGCAGTGTCCAGAGTCTTCTGTTTGGTCAGGACACCAGTAGAAAAAATGGTGATCCTGGCAGCGAGCCTCCTGGAGGGCTCAGAAGGGCGATGGTGGAGTATTGTAATTCAGACTCATGACAAGGGGACTCTTGCATGGTCGGAGTGTGGGAATCTCTTTAGAGAGGAGTTTTCACCGGTTACCCTGAGAGAAGTACATATACAGGAGGTACTTCAGCTCCAGTAGGGAACCATGATGGTGGCTGACTATTCATCGAGGATTACTGACCTCTTGCAGTACTCGATGGATATGGTCCGAGATCAGTACTTCAGAGTTCGGAATTTCGAGCGGGGCTTGCGCAGAGATATTCGAGCTATCATCTTCCCTATGAGAATTCCTACTTATGCTGGGGTGCTCAAGTGGGCTTTGGTGGTTGAGAGATTCTTGTCCAAGAAGAGATAGCTGGTAGTTGTCAGCAGTGAGCGAGCTGGAGCAGAGACCTCGGCAGTAGGGAGCCGACGTCAGGGACCCAGTCGTGGGAGACGTTTTTAGAGGAGATCCCATGATTGTGGATCTACCGTACATGGTTTGTAGGGTGCATCCAGCCAGCCTTGAGTGAAGAGATTCTACTCATGTGATGGCAGGGGACATCTCGCTCATGATTGTCCGACCCACTGTACTACTGCCACAGGAGTGGTGGATGGACCACCGATGCAGAGGCAATGTGTGGAGCAGATAGATCCGTGGGGTGGCAGACGTGGTAGAGGAACTGGGAGAGCAGCTGGAGGTGGTCGGTTTTTTGACCATTTACCACCACCACCCCAGGTTCAGGGAGCCGGTAGATAGAGGCAGGGACAGCTGCAGGAGGTAGTGGATTATGACCCAGGTACTCCCGGAAGGATTAGAGGTAAAATATGTGTCTTATATACTTTGGCTGCTGTACTGATAGACACAGGTTCTATTCATTCATTTCTGGATTCTTATCTTGTTCGAGACCTTGATATTCCAGTTGATCTGTTGACTCAACCCTTACGCTTAGAAACACCGACTGGAGAAGATTCAGAGATCACACACCTTTGATGATAGTGTGACCTGAACCTTGGAGGCAAGAGTTTCGGTTGGAAGCTCTCGGTGGTAGTGTCGAGGCCTTATGATGTCATTCTTGGTCTGGATTGGCTATCCACAATTCATGAAAAGATCGACTGTTTTAGGTGAAGGGTACGGTGTGTCCGCAGTGATGGAACGTGGTTCTCTTTTGTCGATGAAAGAGAGACCCAGACAGCACAGGATGGACTCGTGCGTAGGAAGGTACAACTGATATCCTATCAGTTGGCTAGCCTAGCCCTTTGCGTAGAAGATGTTACGATTTTACGGTTTCCGACCGTAGTGTTTGAGCATGAGGATGTCTTTCTGGATGATGTCCCCGGACTACCTCCCCGTTGGGAGATAGATTTTTGCATTGAGTTGCAACCTGGGACGACACCAAAATCAGCATCAGCATATCGGATGGCTCATGTTGAGCTTCGTGAGCTGAGGGTGCAACTGGAAGACTTGCAGAATAAGGGCTTTGTGAGACCCATCGTTTCACCCTAGGTGGCCCTAGTGATGTTTTCCAAGAAGGTAGATGGGAGCTTAAGGTTTTGTGTAGATTACCGGCGCTTTAATCAGGTGACTGTGAAGAACCGGTATCCACTACCGAGGATCGATGACCTCTTCGACCAGTTGAGAGGGGCACGATGGTTCTCGAAGGTTGATCTATAATCAGGATATCATCAGTTGCCAGTACGGGATGAGGATGTACCAAAGATGGCTTTCCGATGTCTCTATGGTCACTATGAGTACTTGGTGATGCCCTTCGGCGTAACAAACACCACTACAGTGTTCATGGGACTCATGAAATAGATCTTTCAGCCCTATCTAGATTGGATTGTAGTGGTCTACATCGATGATATCCTTGTGTACTCTGCGTCTGAGGAGGAGCACGCGAGTCACCTAAGGATGGTTCAGGACACACTTCGAGAGAACCGGTTGTATGGGAAACTCTCGAAGTGTCATTTCTGGATACAGGAGGTCCAATTTCTAGGACCTGTTATCTCAGCAGATGGTGTAGCAGTGGACCCAGCCAAGGTAGAGGTAGTGTTAGCATGGGACCCACCCAAGATCATGACAGAGGTGGAGAGTTTCCTTGGGTTGGCAGGCTACTATCAGTGATTCATTCTTGATTTCTCCAGGATTTCAGCACCCATGAAATCTTTGACCCGAAAGTGGCAGTCTTTCGTGTAGACCGAGAGATTCCACCAGGCTTTCTAGCAGTTGAGGCAGAGTTTGAGGAGCTCCCTGATCTTGAGATTACCGGAGGAGGGTGTCGAGTACATAGTTTTCTGTGACACATCAGGAACCAGGCTTGGTTGTGTCCTGATGCATGGGAAAGCGGGGACTGCCTATGGCTCACTCCAGTTGAGGCCCAATGAGTAGCACTACGTGACCTATGATCTTGAGTTAGTAGCGGCAGTATTCGCGTTGAAGATGTGGCAGCACTACCTGATGGGAGAGCGGTTTACCATCTACTCTGATCACAAGAGTCTCAAATATATCTTTTCTCATAAGGATCTGAATTTGAGACAAAGGTGATGGCTTGAGTTCCTCTAGGATTATGACTTTGATATCGTCTATACACCTAGGAAGGGGAACGTTGAGGAAGATGATCTCAGTAGGAAATCTAGTTTGCAGTTGATGGATGAGGCGACGAGGCAGTTGGCCTCCTTATAGTTATCCTTCATGGATGGAGATGAGGGAGCTTACCTACAATCGATGGTTGTTACCCCTCAACTCTTACAGCGAGTCAGGGAATCATAGCGCGATGATGCTAGCTTTGAGACTCTACGTGATCAGATATCCAGAAGTGATGCTGCTGATTGATATTTAGAAGGTAGGGAGCATATTGTTCTTTTCAGAGGGTGTACAGTAGTACCAGTGATGCTGCAGGAGGGGGTTTTGAGGTAGTTCTATACATCTCCTTTGGCGGTGTATCTAGGCATGGAAAATATGTAAAAGGACCTCCAAGGTCAGTTCTGGTGGCTAGGAATGAAGAAGAGTGTGGAAGAGTTTGTTTCTCGGTGCCTTACTTGTCATCCAGTAAAGGCTGATCACCAGGTGCCAGCAAGTTTGACTCACCCCTTGAGGTTCCATAGTGGAAGTGGGACGTGATATTCATGGACTTCATGACGGGTTTACCATGCACGTTCAGGGGACACGACGCCATCTAGGTGATCCTTGACCATATCACCAAGTCGGCCCACTTCCTAGCCATACGAGAGCAAAGTTTGGTTGATAGATTGGGACACCACTATGCACGGGAGATATTTCAACATCATAGAGTTCCATCCACGATCGACTCAGATCGTGATACTCGTTTCACATCCCGGTTGGGGAAGGGATTGAAGGATGCTTTTGGTACTCAGTTATGCTTGAGCACAACGTTTCATCCCCAGACTGATGGTTAGAAAGAGAGGACCATCCAGGTTCTAGAGGATATGCTTGTAGCTTTCATACTTGACTTCGGTCATAGATGGGAGGATCACCTACCACTGGTGGAATTTTCTTATAATAACAGTTATCATTCTACTATTGGTATGGCACCATTAAAATATTTGTACGGGCGACCTTGAAGGTCACCACTTTGTTGGACTGACCTAGGAGAGTCAGTACTCATGGGCCCAGAGATGGTGAGAGCTACTACAGATAAGGTTCAGGTCATCCAGTAGCGTATGAAGACTACATAGAGTCAGCAAAATTCTTATGCTGACAGGAGGTGGAGGCCATTGGAGTTCAAGGAGGTAGACCACGGGTTCCTTCAAGTCTCACCTCAATGGGGATTGCAGAGTTTTGACTGAGGCGGTAAGCTATCTCTGAGGTTCATCCGCCCTTTCTAGAATCTGAGTAGAGTTGGGGAGGTGGCATATCGCTTGGCTCTACCTCCTCAGATGGACCGGGTACACAACATCTTCCATTTGTCACAGCTATGGAGGTACGTGCATGATCCACCACACGTCATTGATTGGGGCGAGCTGGACATCGATGATGGAGAAACCTTTGTTGAGTACCCAGTAGAGATCGAGGATTGGAAAGAGAAGATCCTTCGTGGGTGAGCTACTACCTTGGTGCATGTCTGGTGGAAGCACGAGAATCTCTAGGAGGGCACGTGGGAGCGGGAGGCTGAGATTCGTGTGCAGTACCAACATCTTTTTTAGTAGCCTTTGTTTTGGATTTTTGAGGATGTAAAAGCCCTAAGGTGGGTATGATATAATTTCTTGGATTTTCCATAATTTATTCTCAAAAATATGTGGGAATTATTTCAAGACCATTCTTCAAGATGTCGTGCAGTTCCGAGGCCCAGTGATCCCAGAACAAATGTTTGAATTTAATTAAATAATTAAATAACGTGAGCATGAGGTTTTCTTGAAAAAGTGGGATAACTCTCGAATGGGTGCTCAGATCAGAAATCTAAGGGCACTGTTGCGTTCAGAACAGAGATTTTACCTTAGGCGAGGCCTAACATCGGTCGGGGCAGGTCGGTGGTGAAATCTAGTATTTGGACGTAAGAGTAATAAAATATTTTATTTTGCAGCGAAATATTTTTAAATCTGTTGCAACAGATATATTTTATCCTTTTTAAATAAAGGATTCCGCAGGGTTCCAGGGTTACAAACCTTATAACCCTGAAACCCTTGGCGGCTCTGGAGGCTCTGGAGAAAACCTCCCAACGCGGCGACGACGTTCTTGTCGATTTTCAATGGTGACGATGACACGACGACCAGATCTTCACCAAAGAATACCGCAGATCCAGGTATGATGTTTGTTTTTTATTTTCTTTTCCCTATTCATGGTTCCTACGATGAACACAGACTAATCTATGAACCGATTAACCCGCGGATTGATCGTTTTGCGGGCGGGTGTGATTTGGGGTTTTATCGGGAGATCCAATCCCCGAGATTATAATCTGTTGATTATTTTGGTTTTGATCTAACAGTGAAGAACCCGGATCTTCACGAACAACGATCGAGGTTTGTCCCTCTTGTTCAATTATTTGTATTTTTCTCCCGCGTGTTCTTCTTTGCGTTCTATGCATTCTTGGAGGAAATCGATCGTTGTGCAATAAGTTGTTGGCGAAATGATCCAAGATTGTAGATCCAACCCCGGAGCGATGTCATAGAGGTGCGACGATGGTTTTAGCGGACGATTCGAAGCGGATTGAGAGATATGAGTTTTCGGGCGTTTTCTTCGGATGGATCATTCGAGGTTTATTATCCTATTCAAGGACCTAAAACACCTTTTTAAGTGTTCGCATGATGATACAAACAAGCCAATGGAGTATCAGGATGAAAGGACGAGAAACCGTGGATCCAGAGGATCAGCCGTGGCGTGAGGAGGAAGACGGCGTTTCTGGAAAAATCCTGACTACACAGCATGTAGAATGGGATACACGATGTGTGTTCGTTGGTGGACCACCTGGCATGTACTCTGGGAGTACATAGACATGGGTTGGGTACACATCCAAGGACACAGCGTGTATACCCCTCCCCGGCCAGACCCGTCCAGATACACAGGATACCCCGTGTGCTGGTACACGGGTAGGCGACACGGACAGAGACTGTGTACGGGTACATGACCAGTGTACACGGAGCGAGCCCTAGGTGCTCGGACACAGCATGAGATTCTTCTACACACTGTTTAGTTACTTTTTATATAATGAGCCAAATGACATGGGTCGTTTACATGGGCAGTACCCGGAGTCAAGGAACACGGTGACTGATTCTTCTACACGCCGTGCAGTTGAGTTTTACACAGCTTGAACGGATGACATGGGCCATTTACATGGGTATTACCTGGGGTCAAGGAACACGACGTGTAACCATACTACACGCCATGTAACCAATTTTACATGGCTTGAGCCAGTTTCCTTCTGTGACTTGGGATAGATTCCTTAGGGTTCGTCCCCTTGGTCTTTCTGATAAAGGATCCCAGTATCATTTCCTACATATAAGAGTATGATTCCTTCAGCAGGACTTCCTAAATAGAGTTGTTGGAATCCCGTCTATGAGACATAGAGTCAGATCCTCTATTCATTCCTGGAACACTAGGTAGAGTTCTTGGTATAGACATGACCAACATTACCCGGGCACCTATCCTGTGCTTAGCGGGTTAGCTCAGACTGAGTTGTCGGAATCACCCCATGACTTGGTGGTGATCCTCATCTGAGCATCATGTTCTCAAAGTAATTGTGGAGTGTGTTCTCGTAGAACGAGTAAATTGTATCTCTCTCTTCGGACCTAGGAGTGTGTTCTCCCAGTTGCAAGCTTAGTGAAATCATCAAGCTGGATCTTAATGGTGGTTTCGCAATGGTCGTTTGTGTATTAGTATATCTGGATATTCTTGTTATATGTTCTGTAGACATATGCTGTGTAGAGATGACTGTATCATTATTTTTTGGTATTTCCCTTGTTGTATTCATTTTTGTTTTCGGGGTGTCCTACTGGGTATTGTTATACTCACCCCTGTACGGGCTTTGCTCGCACGTGCCATGTCTTGTGCAGACGAGCGAACCATTGACAGATTCTAGGTGGACCAGGACCAGACGGTACTCAGTGAGATCAGACAGGCCCAGGTGTGTTCCTATGGCTACCGATTACAGTCACAGAACCTTTCATTACATGTTGGACTTTGTTACATACTCTCTTTTGGTGGGCTTGTACTTTTGGCCCAGGGTTTTACGTTACTGTACTTTACCTTCCTATCGTACTCTGTTTGGTTGGGTTTTAGTGTATGCATGAATCTTTTTCCTTTTAGTAGTTTTTACCTCTCAACATTGTGGGATTCGATATGTGTGTGTGTGTGTGTGTGTGTGTGTGTGTATAGGTTTATAGGCAATTCCTCCCATGTTAGTAGCATGCCTACTCGGTGCTAGTCACCAGCCTCTGGCCTATTGGAGGCGGGCTAGGGGAGTTGCGGCTCGGGCCCCACTGTGACGGCTTGTGACAGAGATTGCCTGAGATTTTCTAAAACAATACACAATAATTCCATTATTTTTACCTAACCATCTCTTGGTTATTCCATCATAGCTTCTATATTTCTCACATCTAATTCCATGTCCAGGTTCTCCAACCATTAGATTTTTCTATTTATGCATGCCCACAGTGACATAGCATCACTCCCAGTACATTTTTCAGGACCACACAAGGGCATTAAACATGGTCCTTCATTTTATTGAAATGGGAAAACATTTTAACTATAATCATCTCATCCTAAGGATGTTCTAGTTATGGTTACTTACTGGCCTCTTTAAACTACTCTACATAACTCAAGTTAATCTACCTCATGTCGACTACATTGAATTTAATCGGCTCCTACGAACAACATGTAACCAAATATAGGATATAAATACTTCATACTAGGGAATATTAATATTATTCTAAGTGTTCTTACTGAATTTCATACAAATATTCCGATGAAATTTCCTAGAAGAACAATCTCATTAAAAACTATCACCATTCTATAATGTGTGCACCATCACGTTTCCGATCCAGCATCCACATATTATCATAAGAAACTCTGTGATTAACAAACACATCCATATTTCTCCAAAATCCATAATAAAATACATATGAGGAATTTTATGGGTATTATATATTTATATTGATTCATTAATTAAATAGCACACAAGGGACAAGATGACCATCCAATTATCAGTCTCATGATCTCACAACCCTTATTAAAAGTCGGAATCATACTAGCAACCAATGTCTCACTACCCACCTTTTAATCACATTTATGTTTCCCCAATAAAATGATTTAATAGATATTACATTCCACTCAAAGATAAAATAGTTGGAATGGATATGAAACCACTTATCTTGGGCACCCACATAAACTCCATTCATCACTTGTTCATGATTTCTGATATTAGTTACCATGATTTTCATTGATTTTTAAAATTTCACATGGTTCTCCACCATTAAATGACTAAAGGTGTACAACATACCAACTAAAATACTTTAAACAAATACTTAAGAAGGTCTCTCAATGATCCTCTTCCTTAAACCATAAAATAATTTTATAATTGTAGAAGAGTTTAAGCGAATCCTCTCCCAACATCCATCGGATGATGTCATGACGTTGGGTATGGTCACCTCCAACATATAGTACAATAAGATCATATCAATTGTGGTGTATAAATCTCCCAAGACATGCTCACATTAACAGATCTAAAAATGCTTCAGTCAAAAGCTGACTCCACATCTCCTAAAAATGGGTTTCATGGTATGTCCACAGGTCGACTATCTCACGTTTCTTGGTTCATTCCAAGCATTCCAGCATCATGGAATATTATTTTGAAACCCTTATATAATCTCTGTGTTCTTTTCTCAAAAGTGAAAAATTGAAACCATCAATCCTTGAATAATAATATCCATTCACCAACATTTGAATTCAATAGTTAACATGCTCAAACAGTGTGAAAGTAGACAGGTCATTCTCAATAGGTGTACATCACATGCTACCCAAACCAAAATTCGGCACATAAACCTGGAATTCATCTATCACCAAGATCCATCTATCCATGATACATGACATATAAGTACATAAATATCTATGATTTCAATTGGAAATACATCCCAAATTCATGAACTACATTTGTGCTATGATTTAAAGAATGACTGAATGTTTCATGAAATAATTTTGGAGACTAAATAATCCAATATCCAAATTTTTTTCAAATGGTCCAGGAATCAAAAAAAATACTTCCATGAATAGACTATTTTGATAAAATATCATTCAATATGATTTTCAGTAATCATTGGAATCATTATTCTTGAACTAAAAAAACAAGAAACTTTTGTGCATCAGGTTAGAAATGAGTGAAAACCCAAGATCCTTACCATTATAGAAAACTTTAAATTTCAGACCACCTATCTAATAGGTTTACATTGATAAAACATTAAAGTAAGGGCACTATATATCCCAATTATCCGTAATTTATTTTCCTGATAACCATATTCCATGTTAGGGAATTTATCACATAGGGCCTAACATACCTAAAAACAAACTATAAAAAGAGGATAAAATAATATAGGTAAGGAATCATAAACCAATATGTTTCAAAACCAATTAAAATAGGCATAATAGAAAAATTCCAATCATCAGGCCACTAGTCCCTAATCATCGCTGATCATCCAAATGGTTCAGTACTTGTGTAGGGGTTATAATGAAAACATAAAGGAAAATGGATAAAAATACCTACACTCTGGGAAAATGGTTAATAGGGACGGGGTATTTGTGATGAGAATTATTCCCGTCGCAAATACCTTTCACAAAGGAGTATTTGCGACGGGAAACTATTCCCGTCGCAAATGGTTTGGCGCGAAATGCGCGCCAAACCGCGCGAAGTTTATTTGCGACGGGGATAGAACCCCGTCGCAAATACCCCGGCGGCAGGGGTTAATTGCGACGGGCCCCATCGCAAATAACCGTTTTAATGCCGCCCATAATTAAATGCGGTCAGGGTTATTTGCGACAGGGTTCTATCCCCGTCGCAAATAACCAGCGGCGGTTAAAGAGTATTTGCGGCGGGCCCCATCGTAAATAACCGTTTTAATGCCGCCAATAATTAAATGCGGTCAGGGTTATTTGCGACGGGGCCCATCGCAAAAATCGTTATTTGCGACGGGCAACCCGTCGCAAAAAAGCCCGTCGCAAATAATCCAACCTATAAATACTGCCAACCATTACAATTTCCTCACTCTCAACTCTCAACCGTTCCAATTTTTTCACTCTGAATCTTTTACGACTTTCAGTTGTAAATTTTTTTTCCGACTTCGAGGATTCAGTTGGTGGTGTTCTACAATTACAGCGGCTCGACATTGACATCAAGTTTAAGGTTTTTATCTGAATTTTAATTTAATATATATTTTATTTATTATATTTATTTAGTTTAAATTTTTAGAATTTTTATTTGATTTCTAATTAGAAATAATCATGAATAAGTATTAATAATTAATAGTAATTATAGACAATTAAATACTAATTAATTTAAAATAGTTAGCTGTAATTACAATTAATTAGCATTAATTATGAAAAATTAAAATTAATTTGAATTAATTAATAATAATTAGAAATAATTAACTTTAATAATTACAATTAATTAGCTGTAATTATGAAAAATTAAAATTAATTTGAATTAATTAATAATAATTAGAAATAATTAACATTAATTAGTAATAATTTATAATAATTACCAATAATTAGTAATAATTACTAATAATTAGAAATAATTAATAATAATTCCCGATATTCAATAATTGCCAATATTTGTCAATATTTTTTCCAATAATTACCAATATTTACCTATAATTGCAAATAATTGTCAATATTTACCAATAATTTGGAATAAATACCACTAATTAAGAATAATTACCAATAATTAGGAATAATTGCCAATAATTAGTAATAATTACCAATAATTAGGAATAATTACCAACAATTAGGAATAATTACCAATAATAAGGAATAATTACCAATAATTACGAATAATTACCAATAATTAGGAATCATTACCAATAATTAGGAATAATTACCAATAATTAGGAATAATTACCAATAATTAAGAATAATTACCAATAATTAGGAATAATTACAAATAATTAGGAATAATTACCAATAATTAGGAATAATTACCAATAATTAGGAATAATTTCCAGTAATTAAGAATAATAACCAACAATTAGGAATAATTACCAATAATTAGGAATAATTACCAATAATTACCAATAATTACCAATAATTAGTAATAATTCGTAATGATTACCAATAATTAGTTATAATTACCAATAATTACCAATAATTACCAATAATTTCCAATAATTAGTAATAATTTCCAATAATTAGTAATAATTACCAATAATTAGTAATAAATACCAATAATTAGGAATAATTACCAATAATTAGGAATAATTAGGAATAATTAGTAATAATTAGTAATAATTACCAATAATTAGTAATAATTAGCAATAATTACCAATAATTAGTAATAATTAGCAATAATTACCAATAATTAGTAATAATTACCAATAATTTTCCATAATTAGTAATAATTACCAATAATTACCAATAATTAGTAATAATTGGTAATAATTATCACTAATTACCAATAATTCGTAATAATTAGTAATAATTAATAATAATTACCAATAATTAGAAATAATTAGTAATATTTACCAATAATTCGTAATAATTAGTAAAAATTACCAATAATTACCAATAATTACCAATAATTAGTAATAATTAGTAATAATTATCAATAATTATTAATAATTATCAATAAATAGATATAATTGCCAATAATTAGTAATAATTAGCAATAATTAGTAATAATTAGTAATAATTTCCAATAATTTCCAATAATTACTAATAATTAGTAATAATTACCAATAATTAGTAATAATTACCAATAATTAGTAATAATTACCAATAATTAGTAATAATTAGAAATAATTTCCAATAATTACCATTAATTAGAAATAATTACCAATAATTACCATTAATTAGTAATAATTACCAATAATTACCAATAATTACTAATAATTGGTAATAATTACCAATAATTACCAATAATTATCAGTAATTACCAATAATTACCAATAATTAGTAATACTTCGTAATGATTACCAATAATTAGTAATAATTACCAATAATTACCAATAATTGACAATAATTAGTAATAATTTCCAATAATTAGTAATAATTTCCAATAATTAGTAATAAATAGTAATAATTAGTAATAATTACAAAAAATTCGGAATAATTAGTAATAATTACCAATAATTATGAATAATTAGTAATAATTAACAATAATTACCTATAATTAGCAATAATTAGTAATAATTACCAATAATTTGTAATAATTACCAATAATTAGTAATAATTACCAATAATTATCCATAATTAGTAATAATTACCAATAATTACCAATAATTAGTAAAAATTGGTAATAATTATCACTAATTACCAATAATTAGTAATAATTAGTAATAATTACCAATAATTAGTAATAATTAGTAATAATTACCAATAATTAGTAATAATTACCAATAATTACCAATAATTACCAATAATTACCAATAATTACCAATAATTACCAATAATTACCAATAATTACCAATAATTAGGAATAATTACCAATAATTAGGAATAATAACACTATTACATTATTAGTATATTTTATTATCAATGTTAAAATAATATAATTTTCTATATTATATACAATTCTCCTTTCATATGTGTGTTTTTTGTCTCCACATGTAATATTTGCATTCTTTTTCAAAATTATCAACCTACTCACCAATGGAAAGGTGAAAGTGAATTCAAATATTACATGTGGAGACAGAATGTTAAACACACAGATAAAGGAGAATGGTATATAATATAGAAAATTATATTATTTTAACATTAATAGTAAAATATACTAATAATGTAATAATGTTAATATTATATAATTAATATTTATGAAAAAATAATATTAATATTATTAAAATAATAAAAAATTTATATATTATTAAAATTATCAATATTTGTAACAGGTTTTGCTTTATTCTTAACATATTCAATTCTTAAAGGGTCAATTTTTAGGTTTATCTCAATAAAAAGTTTGCATCAGTTGTGTATGATGTAAACTCTATAATTATACTTGTTTGAGTGTTTTTTCTAACAAATTATTCAAAACTAGTAATGATTTTATATTTTATAGAAAAATATGGAACAACGAGGTCGTCAACAGTCATTATTAGATGACCGCATATGGATAAATCAACGTAGAAATCCAAACGGTTCTGGTTTAAATCTAGTATATATAGAGGGTGTGGAGACTTTTTTATCATTTGCAGCATCAAATCCAGAATTTGTTTCAGAAGGCAAAATAAAATGCCCTTGTAGAAAATGTGCATTGAGAATGTTTAACACGTTTGAAAAAGTGGGGGGACGTCTCTTGCGTTTTGGTTTTCAACCAGATTATGTTTTTTAGTATCAACACCGTGAATGTAGTTCCAGATTAGGTGATACCAACATGATTCTGGATCTACCCCGGTTTCATGATTTAATACATGATGTTGCAGGTTCATCTGTTCAACATACAGAAACTCTGGCTGATATAGCTTCAAATCCTATGTTGGCACCGTCTGGATTTTATGAGTTTTTGAGGTCTGTTGAGGATGAATTATTTCCTGGCTGCAAGATGAGCAATTTAGAAGCAGTTGCAAAATTTATGGCTATAAAATCAGATAATGGAACTTCAAACACCTGTTTTGACCAGATATTTTCTTTTCTTAAAACACTGTTACCCGAAGGAAATTCTTTTCCTGAAAATTACTATGAGAGTAAGAGGCTGGTTCGAAATTTGGGACTTACTTTTCAGAAGATTCATGCATGTCCAAATGACTGCATTTTATATTCTGGGGAAAATAAGTCGTTGGATATTTGTCCCACATGTGGGAAATTGAGATATAAGGAAGGGCAACATGGGAAGTCTAGTTTGATTCCTGTAAAACAGTTGAGATATTTTCCTCTTACATCCAGACTTCAGTTTTTATTCATGTCTAAGAATACAACGACAATGATGTCATGGCATAAAGAAAATATTTCAACTGATAAAAGCGTGAATCATCCAGCCGATGGTGATTCATGGAAACATTTTGATAGAGTGCATCCATACTTTTCTTTAGAAGATAGAAATGTTCGACTGGGCCTTCCACTGATGGTTTCTGTCTGTTCGGATCTTATGGTAGTCAATATTCATGTTGGAATGTTTTTTTAACTCCGTACAATTTACATCCATGGATGTTGATGAAGGAGCCATATATATTTTTGACTTAACTAATTCCAGGACATCCTAAGAAGAATATTGATGTTTATTTGAAACCATTGATTGATGAATTAAGTTTATTGTGGAGTACTGGTGTCAGTACATATGATGTTGCTATGAAACAGAATTTCATACTGAAAGCAGCATTGATGTGGACAATTACTGACTTCCCGGTTTATGGGATGTTATCTGGCTGGAGTACACATGGTCAGAAATCATGTCCTTACTGTATGGGATAGAACAAAGCATTTATGCTCATTCATGGAAAGAAACCTTTTTATTTTGACTGTCATCGTAGATTTCTTCCAGCTGATCATCATTTTCATAGAAACAGATCTCATTTCAGAAAAGGAACAGTTGAAAGGGATGGACCTCCAAAAATGATATCAGGTTCGGAGTTAAAATCAGTTGTATTTTCATTACCTCCCATCAATTTTGGTCCCACAATAAACCAACAGAAAATTTTTGGTTTTGTGAAAGAACACAATTGGATTAAATGTAGCATATTTTGGGATGTTCCATATTGGTCTGATTTGTTGGTCTGTCACATGTTGGATGTCATGCATATTGAGAAGAACTATTTTGATAATTTGTTTCATACAGTTTTGGATACGCCAGGAAAGAGCAAAGACAATGTAAATGCACATTTAGATCTTGCCCAAATTTGCAGGCGTCCAGAATTGGAACTGTTTGATAATGTTAGAACAGAAAGGTTACTGAAACCAAAAGTTTCTTATACACTATCTAAAGAAAACGGTTTATTATTTTGTCAGTGGATTGCAGATTTGAGACTTCCAGATGGATGTGCTTCCAATTTGGGTAGATGTGTAAAGAATGGTCATATTACTGGATTAAAAAGTCATGATTGTGATGTTATAATGGACACACTTCTACCCATTGGATTAAGAGGTCTATTGAATTCTGTGATTTGGGATTCCATAACAGACATGTCTCATTTTTTTTAGGAAATTTGTGCGGCTACAGCAGATTATGATGCTCTATGCAAACTTGAAGAAGATGTTGTTGTAATTATATGTAAACTAGAAACAATATTTCTGCAATCTTTCTTCGACTCAATGGAACATTTGATGTTACATTTTCCATATGAAGTCAAATGTGGAGGTCCAGTACAGTTTCGATGGATGTACCCATTTGAAAGATGCATGAAAAAATTGAAAAGAAAAGTACATAACAAAGCATCTGTTGAAGGATCTATTGCAGAAGCTTATTTGCAAGAGGAAATATCTTTTTTCTACTCCCATTATTTTGAATCTGAGTATCCTTCAAAACACAACCGAATGGGATGGAACGAGAAGAATATTGATGAAATCAACAATCAATTATCTATTTTCAACCATCCAGAGCTTGGTTTTGGTGGAGTTTATGAACACTGGCTTTCGGATGATGAACATCACAGAGCTCATACGTATGTTCTGCTCAACTGTGAAGAGATGACATCAGTTGTACTGTAAGTGTTTATATCACTTATTCTATCATTTATGTTACAGTAAATAACTTTGTTTTTTATTGGTTGTATGATAATCATATCAAGAAACAAATTCCATAAATTACAGCAGCTGCTCTCGAAGAACGCCGATAGAAAAATTTCCCTCAGTGGTTTCAAAAACTGGTAACATAAATTCTTTATCTTTAACAACTCATTAATTTTATTGTTTACTATATTGATAATTATTTCACAAATTTTCAGGTGTCTCGACATGCTGATAAAATTGACAAACGACTATGTATATTGAGTAACCCACCTTCCAAACTTGTTAAAACTTATAATGCATATGTGGTGAATGGATTTCGATTACACACACATGCATATGGGGAATAAAAAAAACAATGAACAGTGGAGTTAGCTTGAGAGGATCTCATCATCGAGAAAATGAAGATTAATTTTATGGCATACTTGATGAAATCATTGAACTCTGTTATCTTGGACAACATTACATAACCATGTTCAAATGTCGGTGGTTGGAAACAACAAGAGGAGTGCATGTTCATCCGACTCATGGAATCATCGATATTAAATTTAAAAGTGTTCTCGCAGTAAATGAACCATTCTTATTGGCTCAACAGGCACATCAAGTTTATTACACAGTGTACTGTGCTACATCAAGGGAGTTGACTGATTGGTGGAGTATAATAAAAATCAAAATTCGAGACAGTCAGTTTAGTCAAAGTGAATGTGCTTTCACTGATGTGCAAAGAATTGAAGTTTTTCAAGAGATTACTCAAAATCAATCTTTTTTATAAAGAGACATGAGTATCGATGACGACACCACACTTTTAAGAGTCGGTGATGACGATGATGTTAATGATGTCACATATGAATTTGAAATGGTATGAGATGAAGCAACTGGAACTCGAATGGATATCGATGATATTGAGGAGGAATATGAAGATGACATTGACATATATGAAGATGATGATGAAGATGAAAACTGATATAATTCCATGGTACTTATATATAATAATTACTAATATATATGTATATATAATAGTAATTATAAATTATTTGCTAACAACATTAAGATTTTCTGTTTCAGAAGGATGACGACACATTTCGTGAGTTGGCGGATGCTGACCTACCTTTTGATGCGGATGAGTTGCTGGCAGATGACCCTTAGCCTTAAGCCGCTCCAGGGAGTACGCAGAGGGGGTGCGGTCTTGCACGATTGATGATTCCTGACCCCGTCCTCGAGCGACGTCAACGTCTTGGGTTTGATCCACGCACACAGAGGTGTAATAACCTGTGTGATAACATGTGGATTTGACTAATACTTCATTAATCTATTCACATAATAAATGTTTATTATTTTTACAGTTTTCCGCATATAGAAGTCGGACATGGCAGTGCTATTTTGCGCAACTATTTCTCTCAGCCTTGGACCACATGGGAGCAGATTTTCGTTGATGTGCAGCAGGCCATGTTCAGCCATTGTTGGGTACATACGTAAATAAATAATTTCTAATTTGAAAATTATTTCATTTCTAACTTGATATTTTGATTTATTTGTAGGGTTTATGGTATCCGATCGAGGATACCATGCATGACGCCATCCACGAGGCATGGGAGGTGGCCATGCGTGATCGCTTTCGTCAGTTTTTGCACAATTTAAGAAAAGATTCCACGAAGAAAGTAGGAGTGTCAAATTTTGACGAGTCATGTAGAGTACACCGACCAGAGTACATTTCATCCCATGTATGGGATGGATTATGTGCACACTGGTTGAGTGATGCCTTTTAGAGGAGATCATTGGTGGGGAGGCAGAATCGGGGGAGACATGAGGTGACTCATCGAGCTGGGAGTCGTACTTTCAGTACTCATAGACAGCATCTGGTACGTACATTATTTATAAATATTTTATATAACTATAAATATTAACAGTCTATTTTTTATTCTTATAGGCTACCGAGCACCCTGATATTACGGAGTACGATGTATATCGGAGGATGTATAGTGATCCTGCTACTGGGGAGCTCAGAGGTGATCGTCAGCGTCACATCATGGTGAGTATTATTTGTTTTCAAGTGTAAAAATTAACTGCATATAATATATTCACAATTTTAATTTTAAATTGCAACTACAGGAGTCATATGAGGCCGCAACGTCACAGAACCGGCCTGAGAGTCAGGCCGAGTCATCAGATCAGACCACTGGCCGTTAGTTTGATGAGGCGGTATGGATGCAGGCGACCCAGTATTCCTTCGAGAAGGGCCGGGTAGTTGGTATCAGCTCTCGATTGACTCCCGGAGATTATTATGGCAGTGATGCGATGTCGGCGTCCAGCTCGAGAGGAGCTCGTGCATCTTCTTATGCTACACAGTATGAGGATCAGTTGCGATCTCAGACTGCACTGATAGAGAGTCTCCGACAAGAGCAGGAGCAGATGCGTCAGCAGCAGCAGCAGCATGAGGAGGAGCGTCGACGCCAGCAGCAGCTGTACGAGGAGAAGATGAGTCGGTGGCAGCAGCAGCATGAGGAGAAGATGGAGTACATGCGCCGACTCACTCATGCTTTAGGGATGGAGTTTCCTCCACCAGCATCTGCAGATCCCCCACTCCCCCTCCCCCCCTCCCCCCTCCTTTAGATTAGAGTTTGTTTTTATGTTATAAAGTTTGTTAAATCAAAATATGATTTTTTTTTCTATTCGTAGTTTCTGTCTCATTATAAAATATTAATAATATTATATTTTGAAATAACAATATTAATATGAATAATAATATTATTTATATTTTATAATATTAAATTATATATATATATATATATATATTAAAATTTTATAATATTATAATTTATTTATTTTTTTTTGTAATATTAGAATTATTTTAATATTTGAATGTAAAATAATTCTATTATTTTTATATTAATGAAAATAATTTATTAATATTTTTTTTATTTATGAATTATAATTAAAATATTATTATATTAATTAAAATCATTTATTAATATTCTATTATTTTTTATTTTTGAATTATAATTCTATTATTAGTATATTAATTAAAATAATTTATTAATAATTTATTATTTTTATTTGTGAATTATAATTCTATTATTATATTAATTAAAATCATTTATTAATATTTTATTATATTTTATTTTTGAATTATAATTCTATTATTATTATATTAATTAAAATAATTTATTAATAATTTATTATTTTTATTTCTGAATTATAATTCTATTATTATATTAATTAAAATCATTTATTAATATTTTTTTTATTTTTGAATTTTAATTGTATTATTATTATATTAATTAAAATAATTTATTTATTTTTTATTTATTTTTTATTTTTTTAAAGTATTTGCGACGGGATACTATGCTCGTCGCAAATAGTATTATTATTATATTCATTAAAATGATTTATTAAGATTTTTTAATTTTTTTTTAAATAATAATTGTGACGGGCCCGTCGCAATTAGTATTTGCGACGGGCACATCGCAAATACAATTTTAAAAAGTTTTCACAAATATACGGACTAATATTTGCGACGGGAAGGATCGCCGTTGCAAATAATACCTTTAGTGATGGGCCCGTCGCAAATAATTGTTGTTGCGACGCCGTTTTCCGCGATGGGCTATTTGCGACGGGCCCCCGTCGCAAAATCCTATTAGCGACGGGATCCCGACGCAAATGCCTCATTGCAAATGCCATTATTTCCAGTAGTGCTAACCATGTGAAAATGGAAATACCCAATCTAGGTTCAACATTATAGACAAACACCCATCTACCCATGGGTATCATTTCATCGAATAGGATCCCTACCAAAATCATCCATATCAAATGGATAACAGGTACCATGCTTAGAAACTCGGCTCAAAATTATTACAACTTTTTATCTTAAAGGGTTCTACAATAACAACTAGTCACTATGATTTTGATATGGAGTCTAATTGTAAAAAATAGAAACCCTAAAAAATCTCTATTCCTTACCTTATATCATTTAGATACTAGAAACAACATTTCAGAAACCAACTGAGACCTTTGGGAAATACTTATATTCCCTCTCAAAGAATCTTTCAAGGAAGACTAAAGTTATCCTATACAATATGGTTACGAATAAAAACATAACATTATGGTTTCATTATAAGTCATTTAATAGCATATCATTTATTATGATAGTTATGAATCTCACATATAAATGAAATAATGTACCTATTTTCAAGGAAAACTGTAATAACCACTTTATTTAGGTGGAACCACACATTATTAAAAAATAATATTATAGTTTTGTTTTTACCTAATTATCTATATTCATTAGTTTTCACAATTGCTTGATTAGAGAAAATTTAAATTTCGAGAAATAGTGGAATAAAATCTTTATGTTGAAATTGGAGTTTTAATTAATTGACTCCACATAATGATAATGATCAAATGTACATAATTAATGATTTTTTTCATTAAAAATAAGACTAGTTAAGTAAGATACCACCATAGATTTATAACTAAACCCATATAAGTAGTTACAGACACTTTAAAAAACCATCCCATTAGAATAAACATATTCCCATGGGGTTAAGTACTGAATAATTTATGGATAAGGTGACCTATGATGGTCTGACTAATTAATTCATGATATTAAAACACCCTTAATGTATTTATCACATAAGAATCACGCCCCAAAAAACTACATGGTTATGATAATAAATTTAGTGATTTAGTCATATGGGTTTTTATAAAAAAATTATTGAGGTAGCAGATTTCATGAAGGTTACAATTTTCTAAAATAGTTTCAATTTAGAAAATTTATATAAGATTTGTGGTGCAATTAGATAAATAACCATTCAGAATTTATAAAAGTACATGTATTTATATAATTAAGGATTTTTTTAATTAAAAATATACTAGTCAAGTAAGATACCACCTACATTTATAACTAAACCCATATAAGTAGTTACAGAAACATTTTAAAACCATCCCATTAGAATAAACATATTTCCACAGGGTTAAGTACTGAATTTGTTATGGATAAGGTGTCCTCTCAGGGTATGACTACTTCATTAATGATATTAAAACACCCTTAATGGATTCATCACTTAATAATCATTCCCCCAAAACTACACTTTATATGTTATAATTAGATTTAATATAAATAAACCATATTTCTGTCATTGGTGTAAGGATATAACCAATCTATATGTGCCGGTTAAATTATATGGGTCACCATTCTCCACTTTATAATGGCACATACCCTTTATAAATTTTGTATTTAGATCCCATTTAATTAAAGACAACAATGCTTCATCCCCCATAACCCATGGTCAATGGATCAAATATGTCATCATTGGTTTATTAACGTTCCACTCTCATGTTTTATGAGAATATTCTATTCAGGGTGATGTAGAAAACATAATAAAAAATTTTATTATCAAAATATAAAATTGTATGTTTTCACAATAATAATACCATAAAATATGGAAAAAATCATGGAACATATCACCAAAATATGTTATAAAATAGATAATTTCATATTAGTCACATTGAATGGTATAAAATCATCACTCATCAACAAATCTACAATGAAAAATATATGGCACGACATATGCATGGAATGAAAATCTCCATGTCACTAGTATAATGTATGAACACCTCATCTCATCCTATAATGGGAAAAGTGGTAAATATAATAAAAAATTAATAATAAATCGAAGTACAATAGTCACCCAAGGTGAAATCATAATCCCTTTTAATAATAAATAATTATAAAAAACAACACCACACCTAAATACAAGATATTTTTCACATGCGTGGGTTTTTTGGGAACAGAAACAAGTTATTTACTAAGTGTTGACACATTACTAGTCTATTTTCTACCATCCCAAAATAGTAAGATAAAGGAAAAGTGCCTCTGATACAATTTTATCTTCCCAACCCAAGAAACACTAAATGGATTCCCAAATCTGGAGGGCCATATGCCTCAACCACATCTCTCCAAATGCCAGAGGATGCTGACTAGTAGAAAGGGTTTGAAGGTGGTATAGTGAGGAGACTATACGCTCTAGATCAATAACTAATATAGTGTAATTAGTAATAAATTATAAAATTGTAATATAATTTAAAAAAATATCTATCAATAATAAATAGATATCCCGGGAAAATACAAATAAGCTAACCATTTGTGAATGTGATATGACATATGTACACACAGTCAGACATATAAAAGATATTATATGGAACATGGCTAAACTGATAAGAGGAATAATTAAATAAAATACCCAACTCTAGAAGGTAGATCGAGTACATTACCATCTTCTACTTCCAAGCTCCCATGTCCAATAAAAGTTGGTAAATAGAAACAAAAAGAAGAACAGTCTATAGTTCAAACCTATAACAAGATGGTCTCTTTCGTTAATGAATGACAACCTGAATAGGGTGTGAGATATACTCAGTAGGCCACCACCAATGACATCTAATGAAATCAAGTCCATGAGTATAAAATAATGCAGTGCTTAGGTATATAAAAAATAAGGACTTAAAATAAATAATAAGTGTAACCAGGTTGGAACTAGGTTCCTCAAGGACACCTGCCCGACTATACCTGCTTCGGCCTATGATGGAATGACTTTTAGTAAAATTCACTATGATATGTGTATATATATATATCAATATATATATATATAATATTCATGATTACATATATAGATATATATAGATACATAATACTAGTAATGACTAGTGGTGTAACTCAAGAATCCATGTATAATTATAAGAGTCATATGCTCTAATAAGGGATGTCATGACCATTGTTCTTAAGGAAAAAATGGGTATGTGAATAGGTACCATAATTAATATAGGGTTTCATTCTAAGTATCATAAATAATGTATGAAACCTCATCGGGTGTCATAATTATTAATTAAAAGGGTCATGCCCAAAATCCTAATTGTGGGGGGAATGGAACATCATTCCCAGGAACCCAAGTTGTGAGAATCACTGTGTAAAAAATACTTTACTAAGGAGGTATGAAGTTCCATGTCCCAAAACCCTAACTATGGTCGCTTTGTAATAATCAAATATAAGGTATTCCCACATTCCCTATGATCCCTTAGCCAAGGTGTTATGTATAGAGGATCCCAAAATTTCTCAGGGAGAATTGAAAAATAATTAATACATTAAATTAATTATTTTGAAATAGGCCACTAGGCCATACGTACCATAATAAAATAAGTTCAAACAAGAATATTATTTTGCTAGAAAATAATTTATGGGGATAAGTGTATCTAACTTGACATTTTAATATTATGTTAATTAGGTATCCATTAAATTATTGTTATCTTCCAATTTAATTTAATATAATTTTACAATTAAAATCTAATTATAAATTCACGTAATAGTTTGGATGTGGCCCAGTGGGACCTCTTTTTCATATACCATAAATTTATTTCTGCAAAGGTAGTCTATTATCATGGGGAAACTCAAATCACCCATGGAAAATTTTGGATGTATAAAAATGTTGAACATTATGAGTGTTTAAGTAAACTTACTATAAAGTGAATTGCTCGCTTGAGTTTAAGACCTTTGACTATATGAAGAGTCCATAGAACAAAGAACCTTAGGTCCAAGAATTTAATTAAAGTAATTTTAAAATTTATAGGAAAACATGTGGGTAGTCTTGTGTGCAACATAATGGAAATATATTAAAACTGATGAAACATTGTGGGAAAAAAATATAGTCCACCTAGCTCATGATTTATATGGTCCACTAAACTATGTTCATGCTTTTATTTAAGACACTATGAGAGAAATTTATGAAATAATTAAACTCCTTGAAATTAATGCAAAAAAGCTTGCATAGAATTAACATTCCATATTGAAAGATAAAAGGAAATTTGAAGAAAGGGGAATTGAGATATTAGTAATATGAATCCAATTAGACTAAAAACATGATTCCTAGTCTCAAAGAATGATCTGCAAAAAAATCCTAGAACTAGCCAAAGGGGGAGCTCAAGAAGGCTAGGATGGGAGAAATAAGGGTATAAAGGGAGGGAGAAAAGAAATAATATCAATTGGAAAAATATAATTTACAGCCCTTTAATGACCCACATGGTTTGGAAACATGATTTTGATAACCATTCCCCAACCATGTTATGCCACAACCTATGTGGAACTAACCATGCATAAAAAATGCATTGTTTCCAAACTATATGCAGCCCGCGCACTAACCTCTAGAGTTCACTACATTCCTCCTGCATGGTTATGCAACCTAGTGTGCACAATATGAAAAATTATGTTACACCCTCTAAGACCTTAAACCAATCCA
Organism: Viscum album; assembly: GCA_963277665.1. Classification (NCBI taxonomy): domain Eukaryota; kingdom Viridiplantae; phylum Streptophyta; class Magnoliopsida; order Santalales; family Viscaceae; genus Viscum; species Viscum album. The sequence goes on from OY728160.1 coordinate 1,210,143,000, forward strand.
CATATTCTGCCATAGTGGGCCAAATATTTCCAAAAAATCATTTCCCTTAACAAAAATGGGTCTCATGGTTGATGAACACTGTTAGCACTAACAGTGCACCAACCCTGCACCTATGGATGTTTCAACCGAAACTAATTTTTCAGAACCAGATGCTCTTGAAACCCATAAAATTTAACAATAATCCTTAGTCATTAAAAAAATCTAGATAAAATATTTTAACTATTACCGCTCTCATAATAACTTTTTGATTCTTAGTTTATGATTTTTCTCGCCCACCACAAAAAGATTGAAATAAGTACATATTTCAACCTGGTACAGAACATGGGACGTTAAAAAATTCATTCATCTAAAGTAGACCATGTTACATATATTAATCTGTGTAATGGTTTTGTAAATAATTTTCATGTTTATTAATATTAATTTGATAGTTATATTAATTACAAAAAATATTAAGTATTTTTGTAAATAAAAAAATTGTTTTAATTTAAAATCATTTATTATTTAGTATTATATAAAAGTTTAATTTCCAAATTTAAGATAATTATTTTAAAAAATGAATATCAATTTTTAAATCATTATATCAAAATTAATTTAGGGTGAAATTTTGGGATTATTTGTAAAATAAGGATTTTTCAATGAATAGTGAAAATTTAAAATTTTTGTTCAATTTTATTTTCTTTTAAATATATTCTATAATTTAAAATTCCCATTACATTTTAAATATAATTTATAGTAAAAATATAATTATTTATTTATATTTAATTAATTTAATTTCTTTCTAATCAATATCAAATTGGATTTTAGTATAAGATTATTATTTTTGGTTTAAAAACAAGTTTTTTATGAAAAATGTTCTATAGTGCATAATATTTCGTCATTTTAATTAATTAAATTACTATTAATAAAAAATTATTTATATAAAATTAAAATGTTAAATATTTATATATATTAATTTAAATTCATATAATTATTATTATAATTCATATAGGTAAAATAAAATCAAATGTTTCTTGAAAAATAATATTTTTGAATACTCGGTTTTTCATCTCGTCTACGAGATTAATATTAAATTAAATATGTCAAATTCGATAATTTTTTTTAGTAAAATGGATTACATATTTTAAATCATAATAATTTATATTATCTAATATGATCAATTTTTTAGTAAAGAATAGTGAATACATTAAAAAATAATTACAACGGTTAAGGTAAAAAAATTCTACATTTAAACAAAAAAATACAGAAGTTAAAATAACCTAAAAAATTGTCTAAAATATTTTATCTAAAAATATTTAAATTATATCATCTATAGGGATCTATAATGACTTATTTTGTATCCTTATTTCTTGTGAAAAAATGTGGGTTTTCTATTTTATTTTCAAAAAATACAAGTGTACCTGTCAACTCACTTATAAAATTCCACATCATATAATCTCCACTTAACAAAATCAAATCCATTTGGATCAGACAATCACTACCCAAATATATTCCTTAATTCCATTACCATGACCTAAATCCCTTATTTTAATTATAAATCCATCATAATAATTCTTTTCATGCTTCCCCAAGGAGTTTATCTAAAGAAGTGATATCATGCTAAACCAAGTGTCTTTAATTTAATTATTATCCACCTCATTAAAATATTTATCAATTATTCTAATATAGTAACAAAATTATCTCCCATATACTAATATTTAATTATGTTAATTTAGTAACCTGATTCTATATCCTCTTCTATCAAATGGGGAATGAAGTCATTATTCGTGTGTAAAATGAACTACAACGTCACAAATCATTGTCATTCATTTTTCATAATCACCTCAAAAATCATTTTATAAGGATGAATTTAAAGAATATAGCTGATATTTGTAAAATAAAATATCAATTGGACTAATTATATAACATATAACTTCTTAATTTTCATTCCTTGGGGGATACGATAACGTCGCTCATGTGTATAGAATAATACTTCCTAGAAATGTAATGCATTTCATTTTTCACTAATTATTTACCTAAAACATAATAATGAATAAATTAATGATTTTTTTCTTTTATATTTAATAATTATGATATTAATTTTATATCTACATTTCTCAATACATAATAAATCATTCAAATTATTACATTTAATAATGATAACATCATTAATTGGTACATGTGGACTACCAGCTCAATGAATAAATGTGAATATTTTTTATCACAAAATTAAATTTATAATATATATATTTATATTTAAGGATATAATATGTTATATAATTTCTTATTATTATTTTATAAAGATAAAATACTACTCACCTTCTTTCTATAATGATCATTGAAATATGGAAACTTTACTCATGTGTACATACAAAATACCATCTCTATGATCATAACATAGTTCATTATTCATAAGAAAAATTGATGATTTGATTCAAAAGTATTATTTATAGATAAATAATAAAATTATTTAATTATTATTAATCTGTAGATTTTTAAATGTTGGAACATTGACAATTGTTGACCTACTGAAGTCATTTGGGGCATATAATCCAAATGTCATCAAAACAACTGTCTTAAATGTAATTGATTAATGAATAGCATTTAAATAAAATAAAATTATTAACAAACCCGAATTTTTTTAATAAATTAAATAATTAAATAATATTTATTATTCATGAAGATAAATAATGTACACGACAAATCAAACTCGAGGAAAGGGTTATCATCTCATTTTTATTTTGTTGATGCATTTTTTTTTGTTATGCACGTATACTCTTTTATGTGATGTATATCGATCCCCATTTTTAATTTTATATGATGTATTTCTATGTTATCATGATATATAATGTTTTATTAATGTTATTATTTCATGGTACATATGATTCAAATGATTTAAAAGTGGTAATAGGATTTACTTTTAAAAATTCATCTTTAAATGTTTTCATTCAAACTCCATTTTGGTTCCATGTCCATTTTTTTGAAATGGTCATAAGAATTAAATTATATGGAAATGTGAGATTTATAAAAGTAAATTTATGTCATTATTTCAATTTTTTTCAAAAAATAAATACTTTTTCCAGAATGTTTTAATTTCATTACAAATAAAAAATGGAATGTTCTATTTTAATGTATATAATGAAAATAATTTTCTCTACCGCCCTAAATATTATTTGAAGATTTTATTCCTTTCAATATTTAAGTTTTTATTAAATAAAAAAGAATTTTTCAATGTATTTTTTTATTTGTAATGGATTTTAAAAATAAAGGTGTGCTTCTTTATTGAAAATGTGTTTTCAAAATAAAACAATATTTTGAAATATGAAAGAGTTTTATATATGAGTTGAAAATAGTTTTTCAAATGTTTTATGATGAAAAAGAGGAATAATAATTTTTTATTAATTATATGGAACATTATCATTATATTTGAAATGTGTGATATTGATATAACTTATATGATTTTTTTCCTAGATAACACTGGGTGAGCTTGACATATCTTATATGATGGGTGCGCCCATATAGCACTGGTTGATCCTAATATAGCTTATAGAGTGGCACACCTAGATATCTCTATAATGGGTTAGGTAATGTTTCTTATATTAACAGTAAAGAAGGATATATTTACTAGAGGGTTTCTCTAATGGATTTAACTAGGGTCCAATTATTTTTGATGTGGGTTTAAAACTTGTTATGGAAGTGATGGTCTATGTTTCCAAAAGGATTTTGGGTTTCTTTCTATGTTTTTTAATTATTTTATTTTATAAAAAATTATCTTTATTTTTCATGTGAAAACTATTTATTTATTTATCTTAAATAACATTGAGTTAAAGGTCAAACGTTTCATGGTTTTTAGGTTTTTCATTGGAATAATGGGTTTTATTTCTTTTTATGTCCCTTAATAATAATTTTTTTCTAATCACTCATTTTAAAATGTTTTTATTTGTGATTGTGGATGGTTATGGGAAAGGAAGAATTCAAGTTGAACATCATGAAAAAATTTCGTAAAAAGAATTCATATTTTATTTTAAAAGTGTGATAGTTTTGGAAATATATATACGAATTAGAATTTTCCATATTATATATATGTGTGTGAGTGTTTTTGTGTGTTTATTATGTTACAATTATGACCTAGATCTCTAAAAAGCTAACCCTAAATGAATATTGGTAATTTAAGAAAGTGAATTCAAGTTCAATCCAGTATAATGTGTAATCATTAAGATCGGGTCCTTATTATTGGTATCTAAGAACAGTTTAGACAAATTTAATGGTTATGATAATGGTAATACCATTCACTTTAAGTATTTAATTTTTTTTCTTAAGTTTAAAGGTAAAGGAATTTTAATAATACCATATTTCTTCATGAACATTTTTTCTATTCATAATGTTTTTCCTTATATGAAATAATGAAGATGTAGGGGGGAGGAATCGAGAGGAAATTACTATTACAAATCAACATATTGATATGGTTTCAGTTAAAATATAAAATTTCTTATAATGATACATCAATTTAAACAATCTATAAATGGGTGTGGTATATATGATAGGGAGAATAAGGATCCACAACATAGGAACATATGATTAGGGAAAATTGTCAAGAGAAAGAAAACCCATCATTCACTGGAACATCGATCTTTGTGGTAGTAGAATGATAGATTAGTTCCATAGAGAATATATTTTATGTCATGAGATTTATGCAATTTTAAAAGGAAAACCTTTTCATTTATCATTTAGAAGGTGAAGCTAATCGATTTTGGTCTTTGTTCAAGAATAAAAAATAGAAATATGATCTTGGTTCCTTGTAATGGGACCCATTTAATGTTATTTTTCTAAAGAAATATTTCCCTAAGGTTTTTAGAATTTGTATGGAGATAAAATTCAAGGAATTAAGGTAAAAATTTAAATATTATTTAACTACATATGAAGAAAACATCACAATATTGTATAGGTATGTATTAGATTTTATTTGAGAAACTGATAGTAATCATAAGAGATTATATACAGGGTTAAAAATAATTTTAGGAAGATATTTTTCCTCCCTAGAGTTTAAATGTTATGAGAAAGTGGTTTATTGTGAAGAGAAATTTGGGATGGATTTTAGAGATTCTTATGTTCCTTAAGATGAATATATTGAGATAGGTCAACATAGTAGGAAATAGAGAAACATACATATAATAATTCTATAGAAAAGATGCCAAATTGTTAAAATTATGGTAAAATAAATTTCAAAGAATGTTAGATAAGATCTATAATGTGTTTCTAGTGTGGTAGATTTGTTACAATTCTTGTAACTATAATTTAAGGTGACATGTACAATCAATTAATTAGGTAATTGATAACCATCAAATGGTGATGTGTTTTAGTTTCAATGATTTAGGTCAGTATGCTACTATGTATTTTAAGTTAGATTCACAAGATAAAAATGATCATAATTATAAATATAAATTTTTAGTAAAGTTATTTTCTAATACTAAATTTTAGGTTAACCACATAATGATGTGGTGATAAGTATGATTCTTGGTTATAAGAATTATTCCAATTCCCTGTTTGACTCTGGATCCTTTCAGTACTTCATTTAATATAAATTTTCATGTAAAATGGAAATGTCACTAGAATAACATAAGATAGAAATTTTTTCTAAAACATATATTGAAAAACTTAAATTAACCAATATTTATTGTATTATACCTATTATTATTAGTGGAATGGTATTTTAGTAAAATCATGTTGAACTACCCGTATTATAGTTTTATATCATTCATAGTTTCTGTTGGATTTAATTTTATCGTGATAATATAGATTCAAGATATAAGAATATCATGTTCAATAATTTAATACCATTCACATCCTCATAAAAAGACAATAAATTGATTAGTTATGGTTGTGAAAGTTACCAAGATCATATTGTTGAAATGAGAGAACTGTTCAAAGTGTTGGTGTACCAGTAGTGAATGAATATATAGATGCATTTGTAGATTATTTTCCAATTTTTTTAATTAATTTTGAGGAATAATTTACTATTGAATTAGTTTTTGATTCTAAGACTATTTCTTGACCCCCTTATGCAATGGATCATATAGAATATTTAGAATTTAGAAATTAATTTCAATATTTTGTTGATAAAGGTTTCATTAAACCTTGCACATCACCATTGGGTTATCTTGTTTTGTTTTTTAAAAGATAATATATTTTAATTAGACTTTTCATTGATTATAAAGCCTTGAATATCATCACTATTATGAAAAATAGTAATTTACCTCATATCGATGATTCCTTTTATTATCTCCACAAAGATAAATATTTTTTAAAGTTTAATCTATGGTATGGGAACCATTAGCTAAGGTTGAAGGATGATTATATTATAAATACATCCTTTCAGACTAGATATGGGCACTATGAGTGTTTAGTTATGGATTTCGGGTTTCTTAATGAACTTATACTATTTATCGACCTTATAAATAGAGTTTTCCTTGAGTTATGAGATAATATTATTGTTGTGTTTAAATATAATATTTCTATATATTCAAAAATTTAGGAGGAACATGAACAAAACCTAAGGATTGTTTTAAAAACATTAAAACTAAAGAAACTATATGGTAAATTTAGTGGTTGAGAATTTTGGATGCAAAAAATTTATTTCCTTAGACCGATTGTTTCTAAAGAGTGCATAATGGTTTCATTTGATAAAACAATTTGTTAAAAAATGGGAAAGACCAAAAATTTTAATATAGATTTGTAGTTTTCAAGGTTTAGCGGGTCACTAACAAGAGATTTTTTTTAAAAATTCTCAGTGGCCTTGCCCAAAGACAAATTTAAATAAAAATTGGAGTTAAATTAAACTTGAAAAAATGTGCTGTTTTTTCTAAGAACTAAAACTAATGTTGATTAATACATCATTTTTGGACCCACATTCTAGAAAGGTTAAAATTTTCATCTCTAATGTTGCTTCATTAATGGGACTTGGTCCTATCTTGATGAATAATTATTAGATAACTTATTGAGATTCACATTAGTTGATACCTCATGAGATAAAGCACCTTACACATGATCTATAAGTAGCTACCATGTTTTTTTATTTAATAATTGTGAGGAAAAAATTATATGAAGTAAATTGTGAAATATTTACTAATATCAAATGTTTAATGTACATATTAACATAGGAAGAAGTAACATGAGGTAGAGAAGATGGCTAGAACAGATCTAGGATTATGATTTCACAATTAAATACCATCTATGAAAGGGAAACAAAGTGGTTGATTTCTGTAGTCAGAAAAATAATTCCATATTAATTATTTTACATTTGGGACATGAACCTTTTTTAATAATTTATTTATTTATTTCTAGAAGTTTTGGGTGTATGTAAACCATCTATTTTATTATATTTTAGTGAAATCAAATCTGTTATATAGAAATTAATAAATCTCTGGTTGAAGATCATTCATTGCAGGAAAAGTTAGAATATGTTATAGACGGTATGTTTCATGAGTTTTATAATGACGAAGAATGTGTTATAGTATTTTAAAAAAGGATTATCTATGATTTTTTGATTCCCAACTGAATATAGAATAGATATGTGAGGATTATTTTTTATAATTTTCTATTTTCATGGAAGTAATAAGATATAAAGAGACTATTTGAAGTATTACTATTTGGCTTAAATGAAAAAATATATTACTTAATTTACCATGAAATGTTTTAATTTTTAGTTTGTTATGGTAGAAAAAAAATTACCAAAGGGAAATCTTTATACTATTCCAGTTCTAGAGTGGAAATTGAAAAAATATCAATTGATTTAGTGGTGGGATTTACAAGTACATAATTGTTAGGTCCACTAGGTCAGATACCCTGAGTGGGGGGGGGGGGGTGAATCAGGGTTTGACAGATTAAAACTACTTCCCCTATTGATCTTTTCTCGCTATTAAGAGAGACTCTCTTCTCTCTATACTGAAGCAAAGTATGAACAAAAACTAAATTATACACAGGACACAATGATTTTTACTTGGTTCACCCTCACTGGGCTACGTCCAAGGAGCATACACCAGTAATTTTCCGATGTACCAAATCCACTAAAAGCGCACTGATATTTACAAGGTTTGAGATATATCACTTCTATTCCTAGGCTCATTACCTTAACAATATTTAGGTTCATCCCACTGCTTTCCCAAGGGCCACTCCCTGTCTCTCTCTCTCTTTGGCTCACTACAGGTGGAGATGATCACCTTCTTCCTCTTCCTTTTCTCACTACTCTGGAAAGGATCCACTCACAATTTATAGACCTGTAGGTCACTTAATTATCACTAATGAATACATCCTCTATTGTATGTGGATGATCTGTTGAAGTGCAACTTTCACCTGTAGATGCATCTAACTTTCCACCGAAGGTATCTGGCATTCTTCCAACTTCCACGCAGCCCTGAATGACTAACGTACTTCAACAATACATGGCGCCCTTCTCTAAGCCGGTGCGCAAGTCTCGGAGTGTAAGTAATAACTGGCATGCAAGCCCTCCTCAACCTCTTGCACGACACAAGCTTCTGCATCATCAAACTTACGCGACACACACCCTTTTACTCCCAAACCAATATTGTTGCGCAACCATCAATTTTCGTGCTTCTTCCAAATATATCATGAAAGTCCACCTGAACCACTTGAGCGACACCTCCTTCATCAACTTGAAACTTGGGAGACTCAATTCCTTTCTCGCCCAAACCACCTTGGGCACGCAACTATCACATGGCTTTCGACTTCTACTTCAAAAACCACACACCACTTACGCGACCACCACACCTGTGTGACGGGAGCTCTGATTCTCTCTAAGTGTTGAACTATTGCCTAATGAGGAGGGATCGACCTCTATTTATAGTCATTTGGACACCCTTCATGATGGCACACAAGTCTCCCCTCGACGCGCAAGTTTTGGCACGCAAGTATCTACAGTGCAGGTCACTTGCGCGAGTGACCCTAAAACTTGGATGGCCCTTATCCATTTGAAATATTTTGATGTTTGGATCTTGAAAAACATATGGCACACAAGTTTCCTCTCCTTCAGGTTAACGGCATGAAATTCCCTTTTCCAAAACCACTTTTCTCTATTTTTTGATTTTCAGAACCAAAAATTTGGCAAACACTGGAAACAATGCCACCTTGTATCTGCACTTTTTGTACCACCTCCAGATCATCCATTCCTTTGTCAAAGTTATTTAATAAAACATTGATCGTTATCCAAAGCTCTTGAACTTGACATTCAACCATGAAATCCCATTTGTCAATAAATTTGTATGTCATGGTTTCCTTTGTCAACAATCACAACACAGATGTCCACTTTGTCAACAAACACAATCACCTCAAAAATGCATCAATGATACCTTGAGGAATTTTTTCCCAACAACCTCCCCCTTTGGGTTTTTTGAAAACTCTTCCATAAAAAGATACATCGTGAATTATTCAGCCACCATTCTCCCATTGCGATTATTGATAGCGATCAAGGATTTACTCAACACATACTCTAAGCCCACATGAGCAATGCTCGAAATGAGAAACATGAGTAAATTAAAAGTTCATCAATGAATCACTTAAACTCTGACACCCACTTTTGACACCAAACTTATTCCAATTTTTGGAAATATTGTCACTACATTCCAACACAATTCTTCTACTTTTATCTTGATCCTCAGCTATAATGATATCTATTTTTTGATTGATCACTTCTAGCATTGTCATATTTGAAATGCTTCCCTATCTGCTCATAGCTTTAACTCTTTTCAGTTGCAGATCCACTTTAGTACTTTTGTATGTGTTATCCAAGCTAACCTCTGGATAAGCACTTTGAAATAGCTTCAACTCCCCCTATCTGGCTGCTCCACCTGTCACCTTCTCCCCGTATTTGTCATGATTTCTCAAATAGTCACATTGTCTCACCCTTGAACCATCACTATTTTCTCCCCCTTTGTCAACAAACCAAAAGGTCACTTCTTTGAAGTCTGTAATAGAGTAGATAACTCATATCATCACAATAGTGAAAACACATCATACCGTGGGGAGAGGGGGTTCCACATCCATACTCTCTTAAGTGTGGGGAGTCGACTGAACTCCCATAGGCAGTTGATGCCTTTCAAACGCTTCCTTGGGTACGGGGTTTATCAGAATATCTGCAACCTGGATCTCTGTAGGCACATACTGAAAATTTAAAATCCTTTTCTCCACCTTCTCCTTGATGAAATGATTTTTGATCTCAATGTGCTTTGTCCTTGATTGATGAACTAGATTTTTTCTATGATTGATAGCACTTGAGTTATCACATTGGATTCTGATCGGAGACTTCACTTCAACTCCCATATCATCAAGTTGCTGCTTCATCCACAATAACTGTGTGCATGCTTGAGTGGACGCAATACACTCAGCTTCCGCGGTGCTCAATAAAATGAAATCTTTCTTCTTTCTTAGCCAAGAAAAACACAATCCACCAAGACATAATGCACCACCTGACGTTGATTTTCCATCATCTGTTGAACCGGCCCAATATTCATCTTTGTAAACCAATATCACTGATTGAGATTGGTCATTATACACCTGACTAAAATCCAAGGTGCCTTTGATATACGGAAGTATTATTGTCACCACGAGCATGTGGCTATCTTTTGGATTACGTCGGTAACATGATGCTTTCCATGTGGTGAAAACAAGATCAGGTATTATTGTTGTTAGGTATAGTAAACTATAGATAATCTTCCTATATTTAGTGATATTAACTGCCTTGCCACTATCATATTTTAATAATTTAATCCAGGTAGAAACCAGAGTCTTCATTTCCTTGGAATTATCCATTCCAAAACTTCTCAGAACCTCAAAGGCATATTTGGATTGAGAAATAAATGGTCCATTACTTCCTTGTGTCATCTATAGACTAAGTAAAAACGTTATCTATCCAATCATTGACTTGTCAAAATTATTTTTCATGAATTCAGAAAAATATCTACACTGAGCCTCATCTAATCCCCTAAAGATTATGCCATCATCATAAACTAGAACCATCATCCTTTGACTACTATTATCGTTGAAATATAGATTGTAATCAACTCCACCATTCTAGAAACCATGATTCTTCAAATATTGGTAAAGCATAGAGTACCAGTATCTTGGTGGTTGTTTCCGCCCATACAATGCCTTCTTCAACCGAGAAACTTTTTTCTGATCATCATGAATAAGAAAACCATTTGGCTGCTCAATATACACCTCTTCTTCTAGAAACCCATTCAGAAATGTAGATTTGACGTCCATCTGGAACACTTTGAACTTTCTTTGCACTATTATGGCTAAAAATTATAGGATTGTCTCTAGCCTTGCAATCGGTGTAATTGTCTCATCAACCTCAATACCCTCTATCTAGAAGTATCTTTTACACACCAGTCATGGTTTTTTTTTTGAATTACTGAGCCATATTAGTTCATCTTGTCGTGAAAACCCATTTAGTACCGATGAAGTTCTTATCTTCTAGCCCTGAAACAATCTCCCACGTATGATTCTTCTCAATCTGGTCTAATTCTTCATTCATATCCTGAACCCTGTACTCATCTTTAGATACATTAGAAAAACATTTGGGATCCACCTGAGATAAAAACGATGTTTGCTGTAATGATTTCATTCTTTGAGTCTGAACTGGAGCTGTCTGATCACCATTGATATTTTTCCTATTAATTTCAGCTCGACTCTTTGGCTTCTTAGCAGATTCATATTTTTCTTCCTCTTGCTCATCATCAATACCTTTTTCTGAGTCAGCCTCGACCACTTCTACTCCCCTTGTGTTTCTTACCTCCTCATCAATTTCATCCAGAAACTATTAACTGGGTCTCTGAGTATTCAATTCATTTTTACTTATATTGACATCATTTCTCTGAACAATTATTTCCAGCATTTTGTTGAAGCATTTATATGATCTTCTTTTCCCTGAGTAGCCAAGGAATATCCCCTCATCTCCTAGTGACTCAATCTTCTGGTGATTTTCTTTGTTGAGAATGAAACGCTCACTTCTAGATATTAGAAATTATTTCAACGTTGGATTCTTTCTGTACCATATTTCATACAGAGTCTTCCCTTCCTTCAGACACAATAGAGACCCGTTCGAAATATAGACCGATGTCAAACTACTTCCTTCCAAATATTCTCTGGTAGGTCCTTTTCAATACGAATTGTTCTGTCCATGTTTTTGATGATCTGATTTCTCTATTCACCCACTCCATTTTGTTGGGGAGTTCTCACTGATGAAACTTGATGGCTTATCCCGTGTTTCCTGAGATAGTCTTTAACCTAACAGTTTGTGAATTATATACCATTATCAGTACGAAACATCAGAATTTTCTGCCCAAGAATCCTTTCTGATTCCCTCCTATACTGCTTTATGCAGCTGAACACCTCTGACTTATGGGTAATGACAAATACCCAGGCCATTCAGAAATAATAATCAATGAAAATGACATATTACCTTTAACCATTTATATCTCGTGGTGAGATAGGTCCACATACATCAGCATGAACCATTTCGAGCACTCTGGTTGATTTCTATTCCTTTGGTTCCTATGTCTTTCTGATGATCTTCCCTTGTTGGCAAGCATCGCATGTATGAGTACGATCACATGATAGTTTGGGATGGTCTCTAGAAGAATCACACTTTACCAGTTCTTCCATGGATGGTTGGCATAGATGACCAAGTCGCTTATGTGATAGCTGGTTTTCATCCTCTCTAGATAAAAGGCATGTATCTTCTTCCCCACTTACAAGGTAAAGATTTCCATTTTTCCTTTTTCCGTGTAGAACAACTTCTCCATATTTTCCTTTCACAACACAAATATTCTTGGTAAATCAGATAGAGTTCCGAGAGTCACATAGTTGACTGACATTGAGAAATTTATGACCAAGACCCTCTACTACCAAGACATCAGCACGTCTCATTTATTTTCCCACAAATTTAGCCTTTTGGGAACTAACAATCTTCAGCCCTTCATCATTCCCAAACATGAAAACTCATTATTTGTCATATTTTATGCCTGTAATGAGATCCTTGTTCCCTGTCATACGGGATGTGCAACCACTGTCAAGGATCCGTACTCCTGAATAATCTGATGCTTTAAAAGAAATTTCCACAACTACTTCCTTCTCATCCTTTTTCTTTTTGATCCATGTCATCGACATGAAACTTAGTGTGGTTTGGAGAACATGATCTTTTTTAGAGTGTGATGGAACAACTTTATCTTGTAGTGCTACAAACTAATTTTTTTTAGGTCACTTTTCGATTCTTTAATTTGTTGCTTATGACCGCTTGAGTTTTCTTTTAGCACACTCCTATGTATAATCAATGTGAAATATCTATCCATGTTCCCAAATCCTCCACAATAAAAACAATTACCTTCAAAGGATGTTCTATAATATTGAGCTCTGTTTGGATGCCACTATTGTTCTTGTGCCCTTCGGTATCTCTTGGCTACAGAACACATATTTTGTGAGGGTCCCATATGTCCACAACAATAGCACCTAATGTTAGGAGAATTCCTATGTGTCACTCTACACTACTGGTTTTCCCTTGGGATCTGCTAATATTCTGTTTCATACCCCAATCTATCTTCACTCTCAGAGTGGGTGCTTATAGTCTGACATCAATATTTACAGTTTTTTGATTTCAATCAATCCCCAATTCATCCTTAGAATCTGAGCTCGATTGCTGCTTCTTTCTTGCTAAAAAACTGGCCTCCTCTATCATATTTTCTATCCGTTGAATGACTTGATTTCATGATATCATATTTGGAGTCAAGTGTTTTTCATGATACTTTATTTCTCGTCCCAGATTGGCCACTTAATCTTCAAGTTCTAAGATACACTTTACTTGATCTTTCACTTTTCTATTCAATCCATCGATCTCCCTTTTCTGTTCTTCAATATTGACTTCTTACTCACTAACTGATTCTGAGTTTTCTGGTGTTGATAACTTGAGTTTCTCAATTTTTTCCATTAACTCAGACTTCTCTTCTTCATGTTGCTGCATATAGAGTTTGGCATCACAAACAACTTTGTTATATTTATTTGTTTTGGCTCTCCAAATATCTATCTCCTCAAGAGATGCCTCTAACTCAGCTTGCATATCAACTCTTCCCTCAACTTCTTCTTCTTCTTCATCAGCTTCAGTATCATTCTTATTCTGAGATCTACCAACAACTACCACCATATAATTTCTCCATGATCTTTGAAATTTTCAATCTCCTCCACCTCTTCAACCTCAGACTCATCTGAACTGTCTATTTCTTATGAAAGACGATTCTTCTTCTTAAAGAAATTTCTCTTGAAACGCTTCTTCCATTTTACAAAGGCTGAAGATCTCTTCTTGGAAATTTCAACTTCATCTTCATCATTTTCTTCTGGAAACTTTTTAGGCCACCTTGCGGTGAGATGAAATTTTTTTCCACATATTAACCAAGAAAGTGGAAGTTTCCCTTTGAACTTTCCTTTTCCTCTTAGAATATTTGAGGAGAGGAATGACATTACCTCATCTATCACTTCTTCCTCCTGAGAATCTTCAATGGTGATCTTTTTCATGGACTTTAATGCCACGTATTTGGATTTCCCCTTTTCCACATCATCGTGATCATCATTTCTCATTTCATATGTAATAAGGGTGTTCTGCAGGTTATCCAATGTCAACTCATTCAGGTATTTATCTTCCAAAACAGAATCTTTCAGATTGAACCGAGGTGGATGTTTTCTTAAGATGCGCTTCTCAATTTTTATGTCTTCAATAACTTCACCAAGACCTCACATGTCTTCATCTACCACATTTACCCTATCAAATAATGCATCAACAAACTCATTCGGGTTCATTCTCAAATCATTATACTTGTTCCACAACACTTGCAGCTTTACCTCTTTGACCTTTGTATCTCCTTCATATATATTCAAATTCTTTTCCCACATGGAATGTGATGTTTTCATGACATCAACTTTGTATTTATAGGATTGGATAGGGATCCCCCTAAATAATTAATTACTTTAGTATCTTCATCTAACTCTCCATGTTCAGCTTCTAAAAATGCACCCCTATTATTATCAGCTATTATGCCATGCATTTCTACTGTGAATATATCCATTTACAAAGATCGGAATTAGCGTTGCATTCAATTCTTCCATAGCTGAAAATTGTTCCCGTCGAAGATCGGAATCCCTTAATGATTGGTGAACTCCATTTGAGAGAGAACCACTGATAAAAACATTTCCCTATGATACTGGTTGTTAGGTCCACTAGGTTAGAAACCCTGAGAATGGGGGTGAATCAGGGTATGACTGATTAAAACAACTTTCCCTATTGAACATGTCTCGCTGTTAAGCAAGAAACTATTCTCTCTCTTTCTTGAAGCGAAGTATGAACAAAAACTAAAGCATGAACATTATAGAACGATTTTTACTTGGTTTACCCTCACTGGGCTACATCCAAGGAGCATACATCGGCGATGTGACAATGTACCAAATCCATTAAAAGAGAAATTCTGTTTACAAGGTTTGGGATAGATCACTTTTATTACCAGGCTCTCTGCCTTAACAATGATTAGGGTCAGCTCATTGCTTTCCCAATGGTCACTCCCTGTCACTCTCTCTTTGGCTCACTGCCGATGGAGAGGATCACCTTCTTCCTCTTCCTTTGATCACTACTCTGGAAAGGATCCACTCATAGTTTATAGACCTATAGGTCTCTTCATTATCACTAATGAATACATCCTCTGTTGTATGTGGATGCTCTGTTGATCTCCAAATTTCACGCGTAGATGAATCTCACTTTGCACCGATGGTATTGGGGAACCTTCTAGCTTCCACGCAGCCCTAAATCACTACCGTACGTCCACCATACTTGGCCCCCTTATCCAAGTCAGCGCTCAAGTATCGGTGTGAAAGTTATAACTGGACCACAATCCCTCCTCAACCACTTTCGCAAAACAAGCTTCTGCAACTTCAAACTTGCACGACACACACCCTTTTATGCCCAAACCAATACTGGTGCACAACCATCAACTGTTGCGCTTCTTCAAAATCTAGCGTGCAAGTCCACCTCAACCACTTGCACGACACCACATTATTCGACTAGAATCTTGGGTGACTCACTTCCTTTCTCACCCAAACCACCTTGGGTGCACAACTATCACCTGGCGCGCAACTTCTACTTGCACGACAACCACACCAGTGTGACGGTAGCTCTGATTTTCTCTATTTTTTGAACTCTTGAAGAATGATGAGGGGTATACCTATATTTATATGAATTTGAACATCCTTCATGATAGCATTCAAGTCTCCCCTCAGCGCGCAAGTTTCGGCGTCCAAGTCTCTGCCGCGCAGGTCACATGCTCGACCGACCCTAAAACTTGGGCGGCCCTTATCCCTTTGCCATATTTTGATGATCTTATCATGAAAAACATATGGAATTAATGTTTCATCTCCTTCAAGTTAACGGTTTTCAATTCCCTTTTCCAAAACCACTTTTCTCCATTTGTCGATTTTCAGGCCCAAAAAATTGTCAAATACTTGAAACGGCGCCAACTTGTATCTGTTCTTTTTTTACCGCCTCCAGATCATCCATTCATATTAGAAGTTCCTGAATCAAACATTGATCATTAAACACATCTCATGAACTCAACATGCCACAATGAAATCCCCATTTTCAACAAATTTATATGTCATGGTTTGCTTTGTCAACAATCACAACACAGATGTCCACTTTGTCAACAAACACAATCGCCTCAAAAATGCTTCAATGATACCTTGGGGGATTTTTTTCCAACAACAATCATGTAACAATGTGATATGGGTTATTTTTAATTAATTAAATAAATCTAAAAACTTTTTTCCCTGAAGAGATAGTATGTCTTTGGATCAGATTTCCTGACTATATCTAAAATAGTTAGAATGTCTACATGGAGTTCCTCTCTCTATTGCATCAGACCATGTTCCCAGGTTGAAATATATATTTTGAAAAGGTCTTTAGAAAACATTAGGTACTAAATATAATTTCTATGAAGATTTTCATCCCCAATCTAACTGAAACATATAGAAAAGAATTTAAACCCTAGAAGATATGATTCATTCTTGTTCAATAGTTTACTAGGGATGTTCCTATCAATATCTTTCATCAGTTGTGTTTTTTTATAACTGTAGATTTCATTCCAATATATAGATAGAACCTTTTGATAAATCATATAGAATTTGGTGTAAGATGTAATATTTTGGGATGAAATATTAGAAAGGATTTTTATGGGATTAGATTTGGTAGTGTAAATGAATTATATGGTGTATATGATTTAGAAATATATGAGGATGTATTAGAGTACGAAGAAAAGTTTTGCTGATAATTGGAAAAAATTAATTTATTTCAAGGTAGTTGATCATGTATTTATTATAATATCTCCTAATAAAAGTGTTATGGATTTTGGTAAAAATCATAATTTAATACCATGGTTCATTGGACCATGTAAAATCATAGAGAAACTTGGATCCATTTCTTACTGAGTGGTGTTACCTCAAATATTCTCCTAGTTACACTACATTTTTAATGTTTTAATGATAAATAAATATGTTCCAGATTTATCTAATCTTTAAAGACCAAAAGTGATTAAATTGGAAAAGAAAAATTATTATAAGTAATATCTTGTTCAAATTCTTGACCATATATATCAAGTGTTGTAGAATAATTTAATTCACAAGTTTAATGTTTTATGGAACGACCATATGGTTGAAGTAGGAACACGTGAATATAAAAATACTACAAGTAAAATATTTCTACACTTTTTTATTAATGAATAAGAAAAAATTATAGAGTTTAAAAAAGGGGGAATTATGTATGAACCTAGGTGATGTTTAAAAAAATCATTTTCAGATTTAGTAATATGAATTATATAGTTATATTCATTATAAATCCATTTTGTAATTTTTTATAAATAATAAGGAAAATAGTTTCAATTAAAAATATTTCATTATTAAATTGTATTTAATCATTAAATTGAAAAAATTTAGAACTATAATTTGAAAATATAACTATAATTTTGGAAATAATCATTTCAAAAATAACATAGGGATATTTTTTTGGAAAAGTATTGATTTTTCAGTGAATTGTGAGAAATACAAATTGTTATAAAATGTATTCTATTTTAAATAAATAAATAAATTAAAAAGTCAAAAATATGTTTTATATATGATATAATGTAAAACAATTATTTTATATTTCATTATATTAATTTATTTTGAATCAAATGCATATAGAATTTTAGTATAAGATTATTTTTGGGTTAAAAATGGGATTTTTATGAAAACCATTTTAAAATGAATAATGTATCTACATATAAATTCTTTTTAAAAACTTATTAAGACAAATTTAAATTATATTTATAGCTTATATATCTATAAATATTATTAAAAACCCATATAAGGATATTTACTTCTCAAATAGTTGATATAAAATCATCTTTTACTAGAAAACTACACTTCTTGAAAACCTTCTTTTTCATCACATTATCATGTTTAATTTTAAATTTATAAAAACAAATTTTTTAATTTAAATTATTAAAATGGAATATATATTTCTAATACACATAACTTATATTTTATATTTATAAAATCCAAAATCTTTACCATACTGAATAGTGAAAACTGTGAAAATTACAAATAAGTGTGCCAGTCACATCAATTATAAAAGGCTACCCCTTTTCAACTCCTGTTCAAACCTTATAATCCATATCTCTCATAAAATAAATATGAATTAAATATATCTATTAGTTTTATAATAAATAAATCTTGAGAATCCTTTTAATTCTTAGTTTATAAGGTTGACTGAAGAAGTGGTATGATGCTTAACCAAGGATCATTATTTTATTTCTTCTTACACCTCCTTAAAATATTCGTAAATTATATTGATATGATAAAAAAAGTTTCTCTCATATACATATATTTTATTATGTTAATTGAATAACATAAATAAATCTCTTCTTCTATCAAATAAGGAACATAATCAACATTTTTGGGTACAACAGACAACCTCCTTGCAAATTGATGTCATACATTTTTCATCATGGACTCTCAAAACTTATTATGGTGATTGATTTAAAATATAAATATATATATAAATAAATATATATATTATTTATATAGAAATTATACTTATTTAATTATTATATCACAAAATAATTAGTAATTCATATTCCATGGGGGATACGATAAGGATTCTTGTGTGTACGACAAACTACCGCCTCATGAAGCGATGTGATTCGTTTTTCAATAATAATTTATTTGGAAGGTAATAAAGAAAATTTTAACTAATATTGTGTTAAATATCACATAATTATGATATTAATGACATATTTAACCATTTTAATATATTATATATATCATTTACTTAAAGATAGAAATTATACCTTCGTTTGTGAGTGTGTGTATGGACTACCCGCTCTATAAAGAAGTGTGAATTTTTATCACAAAATCACATGGATGATATATATAAGAGTATATAAAGAAAAAACACGGAATTTGGGAAATTATTATCAGTATATAATTATTAAATATCACTTAACTTCTTATCAGAATGATTATTGAAAAATGGAATTGTTACTCATGCTTATGTGTAATGCACTGTCCCCATGAACATAACATAGTTAATTTTTCATTATAATATTTCATGAATAGTTTTAAAAGTATAATTTATTTACAAAAATGATAATTATTTCTTGATTACTATTATGGATATGTTGTAAAATTACCACATTGATCATAGTTGACATATTAATGTTATTTTTGTTATATAAAGAAAATATCATCAAAATATCTGATTTAAAATAATTGATTATGTAATCATCTATAATTGAAATAAAAATAATTATAAAATTGAATATGTTTCTAAAGTAAGAAAATAATTACCATAATTGTATTATTCAAAATGATAAAAATTTATGTGACAAATCAAACTTGAGGAAAAGTAATTCACCACAATTTCCATTCATTGAGGCATATATTGATGTTATACACCCATATCTTTTATGAGGAGCATATAGAGTCTCCGTTGACATTTTATATCATGAATTTCTAGAATTTGAATATATTTAATGCTTTTATGTTATTATTTCATGGTCCATATTTTTCAACTCTTTTGAAGGTGGTAAGAGAAATTCCTTTAATAAATCATCTTCTACATTTATCATTCAAACTATCTTTTTCTTCTATATCTAGGTTATTAAAAAGTTATTAAGAATGTTATTATATGGTAATAGAGTAATATAAAAGGAACACTATGTCTTTATTTCAAAAAATTTCAAAAATTATTCCTTATATATTTTTTTAACTTTCTTTTCATAAGAAAAAAATAGGAATGTTTGATTTTATTATATTCAACGACAATGGCATTTATTGACGACATAAAAATTATTTGATGTTTGTCTTCATTTAAAAGAATTCTTGTTTGAATGCAAGAGAAACCCTTTTCTGGGTATTTTTATATTTTAAAATGGGGTATAAAATAAAAGGGCATTTTGGTAGAGAAAATGAGTTTTTAATTGAAAACAGAATTTTTATATCTAAAACAAAATTACATAAATGTTTAAAATATTTTTTCAAATGTGTTATGATTAAAATATGGAATAATAAATTTTTTTATTCATTCAATGTAACATGATAATTATATTAGATATGTGTGATCCCAATTTATCTTATATGAATTATTTGAACATATAACATCGGCTGAGTCGAATATAGCTTAAAGGATGGGTACACCCAGATAGCATCGGGTAAAATGAATATAGATTATAGGATGGGTGAACCCATATAGTTCTCCAACCCATCGGTTAATGTTAATTATTTTAATATTAAATATTTATGGAGTTACTAGAGGGTTTCTTATCTTTATTTAACTAGGATCCAGTTATTTCTAACACAGGTTTAAAACCGGTTATGAATTTGATTCTCTATGTTTTAAAAATGGGATTCTATTTTATTTATATGTGTTTCAATGATTTATTTTGTGAATAAATTCGTTTTTCATGTGAAGATAATTTATTTTATTCTTTAAAATAACATTGAGATAAAGGTAAAAAATCATTGTTTTTTAAATTTTTCAGAGGACTAACATTTTTTCTTTTTTTATGTCCCTAAAATATTTTATGTTTGCATCCCACATTCTAAAATATTTTTCATATGGATTATGGATGGGTATGGGAAAGGGGGAATTAATGTTAAATGGCATGAATATTTTCCTTGAAATTAAATAATGTGTTATTTTGAAATAATTATATTTTGATGATAATGGATACTAATTTTCAGTGTACACTTTGTATATATATGGGATTGTAATGTAATATTTATTACCTAGCTCTCTAAAAAAGTAAACCTTATAGATATTTGGAATCATATTAAATAGAATTATAGTTGAAATTTACTATAATAAGTAATTTTTCATGCCATGTACATAAAATTAATTTTCTTTATTTGAAGGAATTCACATGATTCACCTCCAGCCTTGGCTTTCACCAAATAACCTAAAGAGATTTTATCTCTATGATTCGTCTTCTCCATCACTGAGAGGTTGGTTAAAGTTTAGGAAGCTTAAGAGGGAGGTGGTTTAGTTCCAGGAGAGTTTGTTTGTAGTCTAATCAGAAGATATGAAAAATTCTATTTCGAGAACATAGGTCATGTAACTGATTTCAGAAATAAGAATAACATTAATTTAGTTTTATAGTAAGGTACAAATTGAAATATCTTGAAAAATAAATGCAATTAATGAAAAATATTTTTTATAATACAAATAATTTAAAGGAAAAAACTAAATCAAGGAAAAAAATTAAAAAAATTAACAACAAAACAAAATAATAAAAATTAATTTAAATTAAAATATACCTAGTTACCACTTAATAAAATCAAAATGATCTCAAGAATGTGGTTTAGAAAAAAAACCAAATAGATTTTTAGTAGAGAAAAATTCAATATATCTTCTCCTTTATGGACGAGATATCTTAAGAAAGGATGGGTATGTTATATATGCTTCATTATATAATTTTTTATTGGTTTTCTGGTAGTTCTTATAGCACAAGTTTTATCGCATTTTAATGGAACTTTATTAAAATTGAATCCAAAATCAATCGTGGTTTGTTTTATCCTCAAAAATTGCGCACAACAACTACTAATAAAATTTAACTCTTCTTAAGAAGTAGATAACACAACTAAGATTTTTTTATTACGAGACCAAGATAATAGATATTTTCCTAAATGGTTACTAGTTTATATGATACACTTTCTATCTACTCTAAAAACACAAAATTTAGAATCAAATTATTAAATCAAATTAAAATAATTTATTTATTGAAAAATTAATGGAAGGGAAATTGTTCCTTTAAAATAAATCAACATTCGTTTAGAAAAATTTAAAATATATTTCTTAGGATTTTGTTGAAATTTAACACAAAATAATACTACCAACATAATGTTTGGACTATATGGGGTTAATTATAATATAAAACAATTCATTCCTCTGTATAAATTTTTTTCAACTTGTTTCTTAGCTTCATCCAAATAATCTATTTCCTTTACAACTCAAAATATATTCTTGTAACATAATACGTTCATTTAAAAAAAATTATGTATGTCATGGGTGTATTCTATTTGATTTATCACATTCCCAACCACTTTTTGACAAATTTTAAATCCAAAAAAGAAATTTAATATACCCATCATTCTTATTTTAAATTATTTTTACATGAATATTGAAAATTAATTACATAATATTTTATTTAAAGAACCAAGAATAAAATCATAAATAAATATTTGAACTAACAAAATGTAAAATGATTTAGTTTTTTAAAAAATATTAGGATATTATAATCCCATGGAAAATACATTTGAAAAAAATTATAGAAATGAAATTTTCAAACCATGGTCTATGTTCTTATTTAAGACCATAAATTGAATTATAAATTTTTAAACTAGAATTTGGAAAATGATATTTTTCAAAATTAGTATTTTATTAACCATAAACAACCTCTATAAAAAATAGTTTATAAATAATTATTTTTTTTTTCATTTTGATATATTTTAATGTCCATGTGAGATGAATAGGAAAGAATAATTCTAGTGGGTTAAAATGTTTCTATGTGGGAAAAGTTTTCTTTATAATCTATTCCTTCATATTTATTATACCATTTTCTACTAATCGATCCTTATTCCAAGTGATCACTCTGTGATCATCCTTTTTTTATAAAAACCCAATTTTTTTATAACTATGTGATTAGATGGCCTATTAAGTAATTATCATACCTTTTTCATACTAAACAAATTCAACTCGTCTTGTATAGATAAAAACATTATATCATAAGATTAATATTATTATATGGTTTTAGATTTATTTTTTGATAAAAAGGAATATAATTATTTAACAGTTCTTATTCTCCTTATATTTCTGATTACTTTATCTACGATTCTTATCACAATATCTATTGAATTCTTTCATATATTTCTAGGTTGTCTAGGAAACAAACATTTATGTTCACTGATTCTTATAATATTAGTTTTTGTATCACTAAATTGAAGCTCCAAATCAGCATCACTTATATTATTTAAAAGTGTGTTAGGTATCATGTTTCAAAAGAATAACTTAACTCATCAACATGATTCATTTTTTGATTAGAAATTTCACTTTCATAAAATTTCACAACAGTTGATTCATAAGTAATATATGACCTTTTGTTAAAAAAAGTTATCAGCTTGAGAAGTTATAGAATAACCAAGAGATATTCCACCTTTAGACATTGGATCCAATTTACAATGATTATCCTTGATTTTTATAATGTAATTATTTCATCCAAACAAATTAAAGTATCCAACTTTAGGTTTTATATTTTTAATATCTCATAGGGTGATTCATTAAAAATAGGATTAATTATAACTCTGTTAATGACATAAAATGATGTATTTATAGTTTATTCACAAAAGTGATTGGGAAATATAGTTACATAAACTACTGTCCAAGAAATTTCTGGAAATATATTATTCCTTTTTTGACAACACTATTGTGTTGAGGTGTCCTGGTGTATAAAGAGAATATTTTAAACTATGTTTTTTATAAAATAAATTATTCTTTTTCTTTTTAAAATCTCTTCTTGGTAAACATATTAGTGAAATAATTTAAACATTGTTTTATTTCTGAAATTACATGACCAAACCTATGAAAATAGAACAAGATTATAATTTAATTATCAAATATAAAACCAATGTAAATTTAGATAAATCATAATGTAAAATATTAAAGAAAATATTTTCATCTTATGATTTATGTCAAGAATGATGAGAAAAATATATGTTGATAAGTTCAAGATGTCTAGGTACATTAACAAAATTAATAAATTTTATAACTTTCATGTATTTCTTACCCATTTGGGATACATTATATATTTTATCAATACTAAATTTAAAATGAGTTTAATATGAGATTAAACTTATCATAGAAAAAATTCTTAGTGAACGAACATTACTAAGAAAATTATTCTATACTAATCCAAGATTAATTTATTTAATAAATAGAATATTTACATTTTTTCTACACAAATAATTAAGATCTAAATTATATAAATTCTAATTTATAGGATTTATAAACATATTGAATTTATTTTTGGAAATGTAATTGGAATTATTTGAAAAATCTTCTAAAATAATTAACATCCAAATCATTTTAAATAATTACCAATTATTGTTTCAATCATTACATATAAATAAATTTATTTATGATAACTGTGGTTGTTTTTATAATAGATATAACTCCAATAATATTTCCTCAAGATTAATTACCAAATTTTACATAGCCTCCATCGATTAAGATAATGAATTTAAATTTGATAAATATTCACTCATATGTATTGAGCATCCACTATCAATATACCACATTTTATTTATCATATTTTCTATTTTCCCCTCAAAAATAATATTTAATAACTTTTTTGGTACCCATATTCTCTTTGGTTGTGACATGTTTGAAATATAATATTTTGGAATATATATCGCTTTTTGTTTTCTAAAAACTCCAACACTAAATTTTGATAAAAATGTTGAAACAAAATAACTATTAACACAAAAAAAATTGAGCATTACCTAAAATCAAAAAAAATTAAATAATTTTCCAGATCCCTAAATTGTACAAATAAATGTTCATGTGTTTTTTCATTGAACCAAGAAAAATTAATATTTTTACATCTTTAGTTTTTCACCATTTCTTCATATTCCAAACCACTCTTTTATAACTTAAATATTTCCACATACTAGGTTTAGTTAATTTTACCCTTTAGTGAATAAAACGAAAAAATATTTTGGGTATTGAGCATTTTTTTATGATTTAAATTCTATTACCATGATCAATATTAGAAGAAATGTTTTTTTCAGATTTATTTTTAGGTCAAAAATTTATATTTTTAAGTTATCCTTTTCAATTATAAAAAAATAGAATATTTTTTGAGGCCTTTGTTTTTCGGTTTTATTAATTATTATTTAGTTTATTACGTGATAAAAAATTAATCCAGAGCATAAAAGGTAATTTTTTAGTTTTAGAATCATATTCATGCTCATATGTATAAAATGATTGTACCTCATCATATTCATCTATAATGATCATGTTTTAATTTTTATTTATGATTTGAAATTAATATTTTGATGATGTGTTATCACTATAATCCTAAAATTAAATCAATTTGGATTTCATTGGTATTTTTTATTTTACTTAAATTATCGTTTTCATATTTATTTATAATAATTATTGTTTTTCCTCAATGTTGTTGTGTATTTAGTTTCATATTCCCAATCTTCTAACACTCAGAGAATCAAACTTCTATAAAATTTCTATCATATTTTCTATTATTGTTGAATAAATTATTGATTCATATCTTATTATATAGAATTTTCAACTACATATAATATTGAGAAAAATGATAACTTGACTATAAATTTCGTGAATATTTTTCATAAAATGATCATGAAAGTGATATTTCTTTGTTTTTATTCTCATTCTTTGATGTAAAACCATTTAAAGAATAATTCCCCATTTTAACCATTATTTTCTAGATAGAGTCATCTTCATTTTATCTTAATACATAATTGGTTTGACAATAATATATATTATTTTAAAAATATTTCAAAGAAGTAGATCTCCTATTGGTATATGAAATTATACACCTTTTGGATGTTATATGTATGTGAACTTTTAGAGTTTGATAACCTTTATGAATTTTTTCCCATATATAAGAAACATTATTCACAATTTCAATCAACATTTTATTCATATTTATTACTATTTCTCTATGAATCATTGTAAATGTTTCAAACATCAAATTAATAGTGGTATACCTGATTTGTCTCACATTCTTAGTACCTTCATAATCCACTTTTTTAGTTTTCCACATCTCATGTGTTGTATCCCATTGAGAATTTTTTTGAACTTATATAGACCAATTAAGCATATTATTTCATAGAGAGCCCTATATTTTGAGATCATATTTAACTATTTTAATAGAATAAATATTTTTGGATCTCCTTTAAAAATTATATATGGTTTTATGGAATTTATGTTATCCTTTATACCAAGGATTATTTGATAAATAATAATACATACCATCCAACATCTATGATTTTCTCCATTGAAATATGCAGCTATGAAAATAGATATTCCATTTATGTTATCAGAAATTGTTGCAATAGGATATTTGAAAATCAACTAAATACAATTGTGAACTCAGAATAAACAACCATTGAAAACAATTGTTGATCAGATATGTGTTCTACAATGACTCAAGACTGGGGTGAATAGAGTTCATGAAATTGTCATCACTAAAAACTACACTCTATTATGTTTTAAATGATTCTCATATACGCTTAACATATGTACTGAATGGAATATATATATATGTATGTAAATATAGGGAACATAATATTTAAATTTATTTTAGGCACAAACGTCCCATAGTCAACTCATCCAGCACATAACTACTATATCTTAGTGATTAAACAATCTTCATCCCTTTTCGAAGGGACTTTCTAGTCTGAGTAAAAGAATCCATCACTTTTTACAAAACAATGAGTATTTTTTTGGGATAAAAAACAAGTATTTATGGACTTATATCTTCACAACACTCAAAACAAGGCATGCCTACATTCTATAGTACAAAAAAAGGATATTTTAATATATATAAATGGAGTACAAAATTTTGAGTAGCAACTAATAGTAAAGAAGAACTTCTAGGAGACAATATATAAATACATAGAGAAGCTCATGGATAGTCTTATAAAATATCATGTTCAATCATGAAATCATAGAAATTGTAAAATTCTATTTTTCTTCTATTATTCCAACCACAGAGATGTAAAAAGCCCTTGAAGGGCATTCATAAGGAGATATTGATATTTATTTTTTATTTTTTCTATTCTTGTTCTTCTATTATATATCTATATTTCATTTAAAAATATTTTTAGACATAACATAATTTAATATTAGGTGTTTGGGCGTGAATAAATGTGTTATTCAATCAAAATTACCTCTATAAAAATAACTTCATAATAAAATAAATCTATAACCTTCCTTTATTGATAATTGATTCGTTTTGTATAATTATTTGATTATAATGAGGTATCATGTTGTTTAATGCATCACATTTAGTATTTATTTTCAATTAAAATACTATAATTGTAATAAATATATATTTTTATCATCACATTGTCAATTTGGGCCCACCATATAGCTAAAATTAACGTATCTGAATTCAAATATCTCAATTGATCCACAAAATATATCATGACATTGGATAATTCTTCATGTATCTAAATAGGTTGTCCACATTGATCACAAGAAGAATATATGTTTCCAACTTTCTTTGATAGTTGATCTTCATATAGTCAACTGAATTATGTAGCCAATTAGAACTACAAAGCCTAATATACAATAGATAGCATTCACGTATCTGAAATATTGATGTATCTTATTCGATATATTCATTTCAACAATGTAGTCAATTATCATGTAACTGATTCTGCAGAATAGAAAATTTATGTATGTGATTCAATAACATAGATAATTGATGTAGATGAATTCTTGACATATAAACACTCAATGTATCCAATTTCCTCATGTAATTTATTTTTTTGTACAAGTAATTTTTTTTAAAAA
The DNA here is from genome assembly GCA_963277665.1 of Viscum album. Classification (NCBI taxonomy): domain Eukaryota; kingdom Viridiplantae; phylum Streptophyta; class Magnoliopsida; order Santalales; family Viscaceae; genus Viscum; species Viscum album. Next base: position 1,210,171,168 of record OY728160.1, read on the forward strand.
AATCAATAAAATTATAGATTAAATTATAATTTAATTAAATATTATTAACACCTTTTAACAAAATTTAATCATAATAATTAGAAACATATAACAGATTTTGGGCATCATAAATTTTAAAGAACATGTAATATATTGGAAAAACATTAGAATTCAAATATTCATTCTATGAACCAAGCCAAGAATTTATGGTTCACGGTGTAAAACATACACTCATTTCCTAGACCATGCTGTGAAAGTTTATAAATATATAATTATAACACTACTCCCATTATAAAAATTTATTTTTATAAATTTAATTTCCCTCATATGAATCAACCCTCAAGCCTTATTAATGAAAAACGTTTCCCCATATTCCATTTTGATGTATTTTTTATTATTTTTTACCATGTATCCTTAATAGCACTTCATTTAAGTGTCTCTATTTCATACCTCTCAGATACTTCTCAAATTATTTTTGAGTTTTTTTCTTTACAAAGTTATTAGTGACATAAGTTATGGGATGGATAATATTTATGGCTTTGGTTTTAGTGTTTCAACACATCTATATCCTCTTTAGGACCCCTCATATTACTCTAGATAGATTTCCATTTCCATGGAATGACTTAAAATTGTATAAATATAGGTGGATCCATGCATGAGGATTTAATTTCAGAAATCAGGATTTCTTGTTTAGTTTTCAAAATTTATTTCTTAAATATGATAGATATTATAGAAAATATATTTAAAAATATTTCTTATATGTTTTCAAGTATTTAAACATATTCTCAATGGAATTTAATCTATATAATGTTTTAATGATAATTATAAATTCCATTAAAAATTTGATAAAATTATTGAATGATTTTGTCATTATAATTTAAGTTTTAATTGTTTTTACGCTTTCTAAAGAACATAATTTTTCGTATAGGAAAATACTTAGGTATTAAGGTTTTTACTGAAATAAAATGGCGGGGGAGGGTTTAAAAAGGGTTTTATATTTGTGATTGGGATTTGTATTCATTTTTTTATTTAATTTAATTTGGATTAATAAATATGTATCATTAATTAGTTGGAACTTTATAGAAATGAACTATCACAATGAATTTATTTAAAAACATTTAATATTGATGGATATTTATAAAAAAAATTATTTATTTTTTGTATTCATGGAAAGCGGGAAAGGGTTAATTTATCTATTATTGGTAAAAAAAATTTGATTATAGATTGTGCGCTCAAAAACCCTTTTCATTGATAATGGGAACCTAGTGGATTATGTAAGAAATAATAGAAAAATTATTATCAGTCAGTGGTTCACCCACTCTAACAATTTAATCATGCAAAAACACTAACTCATAAATATAAATATATTGATTTTTTTAATCTTAGTACTTTGGATGAGGTACTACCTAGTAGATTGTTCATAAGATAACATTTATACGATTTCATCCCGAAGTGTCTGAGTATAATATTATTACATGGCCTTAGATTCCTAGGGACACTCCCATTATAATAGATTACTTCAATATATCATTATTTCATTGTTAAAAATTCATTTTCTTTCTGTTATATTCAAATTTCTATTTCATTACTACTTCTACTGTACCTTCATTATTATCGGTTATAACAATACTGTTGTTATTAAACATTTGTCTCCATATATTTAAATGTGTTTTAAAGTTTATTTATAACCAACATATTTAAATTTATTTGTTAAAAAATAATTCTTGTTTTGAAATGGATTCCACTCATTACAATCCACTTTATTATATAAAGTATTTTAATCATGTTTTTTATTTTAATGGGAAAATTTTGTTTTAAAATAAAATGGATTTTTAAATTTCACACTTGAAGTTTGTTTTAAATTAAACATGTCAAGATAAATATTTTTTTAACTATATTGAATGGGTTTTTATTTTAATGTTTTTTAATAGAGTATGGATTTGGAATAACTAATCAAAAGTCATTCTCTTTTCTATGTTGACTTTTTAGTTTTCGGCTCCGCATTATGGAAATAACCTTGTGTGTAATTATTAGTCTGGGTCACTCATAGAGAGGTTTTATTGATAAGTGAACATGGGTCATATGAACATTGTATTTTATTATGTATTAGTTTTATTTTTTTATCTAGCATCTAAGATATATTAGTTAATTCAATCTCATGTGTAAGTGTATGTTCCGGTTTAGATTAATTTTATTTATGATGAGTTGGATGTTTATTTTTTTATTCATTATTTTTTTATTAAATTTTTTAACTTGACCATTTTACATGGGAATCTAAAATATAAATATGACATGATGGACATATTACCAAATTTTTATGTGGATTTATACATTTTTCTTGGGAGAAATCATTCCTTTGTTCTTAATTAATACAATAATTTTGTTTAGTCTATTGTGATTATAAATTTACACCCAACATGACATTGGCTAGAATAGGTGCCCGGCTCAGGGGTGTATTGGATTTTTTCATGAAAAAGTGTTCTAAAGAACTAAATTTATAATAAGTTTCTAGGTTTGTGTTATTAACATTATTATTTATTCATGTCTGTTATATAGTGATAAGATGTCAGTAACTTGATATGAGCATATATGGAAAGACTCGCTAGATCTTGCTCATTATAAAACTAAAGATCACAGGAGATGTTTGGTTTTGAGTCATTGATTGAATTTTATGTTATGTTTATATTTATATTGATAAATTTTTTGATTATATAGGCAAATTATTTTCATACATAAATATCGAATATTATTATCTGATTTTTAAATATATTATATTACAATCCATGTTGGAACCATAAAAGTGTAGTGTCTTTGGAAAACTATAAATATAAAGAAATTGTGTATAAAATATATGCATCATCTCAAAATTTGTTATTTATAATTGGAACCCTTCATAAAAAATAATACTTAAAATGTTTTTTTATATCCCGAGGAAAAGAAAACATAACAAAGGGTAAGATCAGATTCTCAATTAGGGTAAATAAGGGAGGTATCAATGATCATTAAAACATTGAATGGTTGTAATGGGTATGATAAGACGATATTACCCTTTGAAAATCATACCTAGTAATTCATTGATCATAAACACGAATCATGAAATAATTCATGTCATTTAATAATACATGATTCATAATGGGATAAAATAACAAAATCTAAGAGAACCTGACATTGGTATGAGATCATTTCATAAATGAGTGGAATTAAGTGTGTAATAATAATAATCATTGAAATATTATGTCAAGGATACCCACTAAGATATTCATAACGTGTTAGTCTTGGGCAAGTAACTCATGAAACTAATTTGGGATTTAGATAACCTCCCATTTACAATATTTTGGGTTTGGGATAACCTTTAATATACATTATTTTTTTTGGGATTGGGATAACCTTCCACATACCCTTTGAGATAATATAACAACATTTTACCCAATTTATTGGATTGATATATAATTCCTAGTCTAACCATCAAATAATCATAAATCTATTCATGTATATTCCCCTAGATTGTAAAAAAACATCATAAATTAACCCATGAGAAAGTAAATAGGATTAATTGATATTTCAAAATCATAAAAATAAACCACAGAGAGAAGTAATAGTAATGGTATCATTATATCACACCCTCAGTTAAGAATAAGTAACATAAAAGGATGTTATTAGAGATTAAAATTCTATTAAAAGATCGATAGAATATTTCTTGAGGAAAATCCACTTTTCATTTTTAAATGAGATATTAAAATATATAAATATACCAAATATTAAGGAAACAATTTTCTTTTTAATATGATTTGGAAACATATAAAATAACCTTAAAATAATTGAGTGGTGATGATGGTTGGAAATTCAAATCATTTCATGTATGTTAAAACAACGATTCCTTTCACATTTTGGTAAGAAGAAAAAATTAACACACTCATAAAACTACAAGAATATTCCATTTAAACCGTTTTTTAAAAATTAAAACCCAATTAAACATTAAATTAAACATTCATATATGAAATAAATTTTATAAAATAAATATAGATAACATGGATATAGAAGAAAATGGATTTTACACCAAGGATAAAAATAAAGACATTTTTTCATAAAAATGATTTATTGGTCTATTGAGGACATAAAGTGAGTAAAATGAAAGTAAAACCTTTATTTGAAATATATAAGCATATTCGAAGAAAATTAAATAGACACTTGAAAGATTTATTCCGAAATTTCACCATCAGATACTTAATCATAAAAAATTCTTATAAACAATGAGATTACAACATAAATACCTGACTTTGAGGTTAACTTCATTCAAAATCTACTTAACATGTTGTTTAATAAATTTAATTATATTATAATTCTATACCAGATTAATTTAGTTACACATTATATCATATATTATCCAATTATTACATTTTAACACCCATTTATTAGTAATTCCTTATTAAAAAATTATTTTACATTTATTGTATTTATATTTTCATGAGTACTTCTATTTGGTAGTTCATCTCCTTTTACATTGATCATGGTTCCATAATATCTATAATTTTCTTTATAATGTAAAAATACTATATATTCATTATATAAAAAATTACAATCTCCCATCAAAGGTAGAGATATACAAATAAATTACAACATTTAAGAAGATGGTAGGTTGTACGTACGCATGATCATTGTTTTCATTTTTTTATTTCTGGAACGAAAGAAAGGTAAATAATAATTCAACATTAAATAATAATTTTATACCACAAATATCATATATATTCATTAAATATATACTTATTACCATCAAAGTAAAGATGAAATGAAAAAAATAATCACATTGCTTTGTGTAAGTGGTAATCCAGACATACGCATGAGGGACATTATCATTTTCCCACAGATTAGAAGGGAAGAAGGTAAATAAAATATTGTATGCCAAGAATCGTAATAATTTCATAAATAAAAATTCCAAAATTTAAACCCATCATAATACCCATCTATGATTGTTTGTGTTGAAAAATAAATTGTATCTCTATGTGAATGCGGTAGTCCCCATGTATGAAAAATCAATACTGTAACTTCCCATTTGATGGAAAAGAGGGTGGATAATGGTAATTTAAAAATCATAATGAAATTTAATTATGTTAAGGATATTGAATATATAATTTTTTTATGGCTACTTATGATTTAGATGATGTATAAGAATAAATAAATTGAAAGAGGTTGGGTTAGAGGATTACCTCCTCTTCGAGAGACATTATTTAGATACATTATTAAAGACCCTAGGATTAGTATTTTAAGGAGAATAAAACCTATAATTTTTTCATTAGGAATTTTATTAAATAATTATCTTGGGGGTTTTCAAGCTATAATGCTCAATGTCTGTTAAATAAAATAGATAAGTGGTTTCATGTTATAATGGTGGGAAAGGACACACTTGGAAATACGAAACACATTATAATATATTAATTTCATTATAAAAAAAGATTGAAAATATCCAAATATTTGAATAAAAAAATTATATTGTAAAACTATCACAAAAATTTAAATTTAGAATCATTTTTTTCATTTTAAACATATTATTTTGGTTTATCACTATGGTTAACCAATTTTAATCAAAATTGTGCTATTGATTTTTTGAATATTAGTGGGTAATAATTTATCTTATAAGAAACTAATTGGATCATAAATGGAAAATAGATGAAATGTTAAACCAATTTTTATCTTATTTTTCTTCATAAAATATTTTTATGATTTTTAAAAAATTTAATGATGTATTATTTAGTTTAAAATATCATTGAAGTCATTTATTGACACTATGGATTTAATTAAACTTTAAAGACATCGTGAATGTAAGTATGTTTTAATATAAACCTTTACAAAATTGAAAATAATTCATATTTATCATCAGAATTCATGGAAAAAACTAATTAACCAAAATTATATTACATTTAGTACTTTTAAATCCCTTTATCTTATTTTTCTATTATTTGAATAAAAACGTTGTCGATGTTAATTTTTTTTTAAAGTAATAATTAAATCACTAAAAATTTGAAATAAATTTCTATAATAAAAAATATTTAATATTTAGAATAAAAATTTATAGCTAGTCATAGTATTTTCAAATAATTATAATATAATTTTAGAGTTATTAATGTGTAGATATTGATATATTGTAATAATCATTTTCTTAAAATAATATAATGGTCATAATCAAAGATAAATAGAACCAAATAGTCATAAATTATGGAATTTGAAGATTATGAAGGAACTAAACTCACCCAATTGGTTAAATATATTTGTTATAAAAATTTTAAAGCCTTAACCTAGAGTTTTCACTATATTTTACTTGTTTTACCCTTACAATGTTGACCAAAATTTTCAAAGGTTACTATATATAATGACTATAAATAAAGGGGACCGATTTACAAAATTTGAATATCATAATTAAAAATTCTTAATTTATTTATAATGATTAAATTTCTATAGGGTACAAAAATACTTTTTAAAATAAGTGTTCAAAACACACTGAAAACAATTTTTTTGGAAAAATACATTTATAGCCAATTACTAGATTTATTCTTATCCCATTCATTAAAAAATAATGATTAATTTTAAAACATTTTATTGAATATATAATATATAAATTTCAGTATGATAAATTAAAAAGACTGATTATTTTAATTATTCATTAAAAAAATACTTTTCATGCATAAAAATTGTATTCTAGAAAAAATCAACTTTTACATTCAAATTAATTTTAATTTCTATTTCTGTTAAATTAATTACCAATGAATTAATTTTTTTAGATGTATTAATACAAAATTATTTATAATTTAGTTTCTAATAGTAATATAAACTAATGAAATATCTATGTGGTAAATTTCACATTAATTAAGAATAATTGGATAATATATTTTTATTTTATAAATGCAATTTTTCATGTAGAGAAATATCTTGAAAAAGAAAATAAACTTATAGAAATCTATATAATATATCCTTAGGGTGTTACATTATACCACCCTTAAAATTAATTTCACCATTGATATTTTTCACTCTTATAAAAGAAAATGAGGTCATCTCTATTTCATCAGATCCTTAGGTTCGCATGTACCTTCTTTGAGTTTCAAATTCCACCAAGGAACTTTTACCTGATGAGTATTCATATTCCATATAACATTATCACTATGATCAAATATTTCTTCCAATTGTTCTTCATATGAAGGATCATTCTCTAGAATTATGGCTTTAATATTCATTATACATGATGTATTATGTATATACTTCCTTAGGATAGATACATTGAATATATCATGAACTTGAGAGAGGATGGGTGGAAGCACCATGTGATAAGATACCATCCCTACTCAATCAATAATCTCAATGGGGCCAATATACCTAGGGATTAATTTTAATGTATGTTTTTAATCCCATACCCTTATTTTAGGGATAAATTAGTAATAATATTTTCTCATAATCCAAGAGTTCCAAATTTCACCAATTGTTGTCAATATAACCTTTCTATCAACATTCGGTTACCTAAAGTGCTTCTGAATGGATATTAATTTTTTTCTAGTTCCAAAACTAGAGAAATTACCAATCTATTTCTTTAACCAAATTTAACCCATTACATTGGATTTATACCCTTATTTATACAAATGTATTCATAATTAGCCATCGTAATTCTCTGGTGGAGGCTATTTTTTTAAGAAAAAAATAATATAAGAAGGTGTAGATCCAAAAATTATTTGATTTCCATAGAACAAATATCTCAAAATATACTTTAGGCTTTTAGTGGTTCATTTAGACTAACCATCTATATAATAATGATATGTAGTACTGAAATTAAAGACTTTATCTTGTGCTTACTAAAGAATTCATGAGAATTATATGTTAAACCATGGATCTCGATCAGATATAATTGAATGTGGTACTCCATGAAGACTTACCACTTCATTAATTTATATTTTAGTATGTTTATCTATATATAAATATTATTCAATAGGAACGGTGTGTGAATTTTTTTTAAGAAACTCAACTACAACTCAAATAGCATTAAGTCTGCTAGAAATTTTTGGATTCTAATAAAAAAATCCTTGGAGATGCTTTTAGATTTCCATTTTTGTATGGGAAGTGGTCATAAAAATCCATTTGGTTTCTACTTCTCAGCCTTAATATTATGGCATACCAAGCACTAAGATACACAATCTAAAATAGATATTTTCATTTTTTCTAACAAAAAATACTCTTTCGGATCTCTATATATTTTTGTACTTCCATGATGAATAGAGAATGATTAACTATGATCCTTAGTTAATAACTAATTTTTCAAATATGGTATGGATGGAACAAATAAATATTTATTGAACCTTATCATTCCATTATAATAAATGTGTTACATATGAAAATTTATAACCTTCTTATTTTTTTCGATATCATCCTTCTGCACCTCTTTAATCATCACAAGGATAAATGGTCAAGAACTCATTGGAGTAAGATAATATTTATCCCCATCATTAATGATTTCTAGATCCATTATCTGAAAATCCTTAAATATTGTATCTTTTTTTCCTCATAATAGACAATCTAACATGATCCTTTTGACTTAGAGAATCATCCACCTTGTTTGTTTTCTCAGGGTGGTAATATATTAAGCATTCATAATGTTTAATCAACTCCAACCATATTCTTTGGAACACATTACTATATTTTTTAGTGAATATATACATTAAAATTTTATGATCAATATATATATCACACCTTTCTACATAAATATAATGCCTCCATATATTTAATAAATTAATATCACATCTAACTCCAAATCATGAGGCTGGTAATTGTTCTAATTAACATTAAATTGGAATGAGGCACATTATATCACCATATCATTATATATTATGATGAATATAAATCCATTCCTTGATGAATTACTATAGATCAAAAACCATTCTCCATTATAGGGTAATATAAACACTGATTCATTTACAAACTAACACTTAATTTGCTTAAAATTTTCATCACATTCATCTGTCCAAAGGAACTTGGTTCCCTTTGGAGTTAACTTGTTGAGTTGATTAAATAGTCATGAGGAATTATCCAAAAATAATATCCATAAAAAACAAGAAAACTATGGTTCAAATCACAATTGTTGTTTTGGACAATGCTTGACAACTTTTTTCATTGATGTATCCTCTTATATACACTCACTTGAAATTATATATCAAGAAAATAAAACTTTTTATATAAAAAATTAGCACTTAATAAATTCTTTATAATGATTCACTATATTTGTGTCCTTTATTACAACACTGAAGTGATATTAATTCGCCTCCATTGTCTTTTAATATATAATAATACCATTGTTAATGACTACAACAATGTAATCATATTAATATATAAAGACCCTCTTCACCAAGTCCATGAATATAACATGGGAATTAGTAAGAAAAAAATTGAATCACAATTAATTTTTTGTGTCTATACCTTGTAGGGAATGTTTTATTTGGTATATCCACCCTTTTACCCTCTATTGATGATATCCTAAATAAAGTAAAATCATGGAAAATAATTTAGCTCTACGGATTTGATCAAACAAGTAGTCACTATAGGGTAGAGGATACTTGTTCTTGATAGTGATTAAGTAATGTTCTAGATAATTAATATGTAGTCATGTTTCTCTATCATTATATTAATCAAAAATAATATCTTCATCCCAAGGTGACACACTAGGATGAATGAATCCATTGTCAAGATTCATCTATAGTTTCTTCTTCAATACTTATAACTTAATCAAGGCTATTCTATAAGGAGTCACTGAAATAGGTTTACTATGAGTTATGAGTTTTATTGGAAAATAAATATGATAAGTTATTGGAAGATAAGTAAGCACTTCAAAAAATGTATCCATAAAACCACACACAATAGGTATATATATTTTATATTCAGATTAACTCCAAACATAAAAGATAAAGTGCCATTTTGAATTAGATTCATGACCCATACAATGAATCTGATTTCTATCCAGATTTCATTTTTATCATCACACTTGTAGATGATCATATTATACATTGGAATATCATATGTGACTTCCCTTCTACAGTAATTGATGTGATATTTATTTAAACAAATCTAATCCATGACTAAGGTAACATCAAATTCATATAGAGGCTGAATAACAATATTTGTAGGAAGAATAATCCTACAAAATTCAACCTATGAAGAATCATATATATGAGATGTGATCATAATAAAATTGGAGTTTTAACAAGTAATTGAACAAATTATCATTTAGGTGGTATTTATATGACCTTAGAAAATTATTTTGAAATAAAAATGAGGCTAGATACAAAATAAAATAAGATATTTGTTGTTCTATATTGCACAATACGTATACTTTTCACCATTATGATATCATACCCCAAATAAATAATAGTGTTCACATGATATTTACCTTTATCTCAAGGCTTAAGAGATTCCCAATGTTGATCATTATCATTAAACTTCATTTTTTTCCAGGTTATCATAACTTCAATACACATTGTATTTGAAACAATTGTGTTTTGGTGAATTCTATGGTGTTTCCCCTCAATCATTATCAAATTTATTTTAATAAATTTGGAATTAAATTTTTTTATTACCATAATTTTAATACTTAAATAATTTACTAGTCCCATTATGATCCTTTCTTCCATATATCATTCCAAACATCGATAATAATGGAAGACTTTTCTTCATCCACACATGGGTTTTGTTATTAAAATTTAATTTTAATTATGTCATTATTTTCTTATAAAAACCATGAGATTGATTAGTAACTCCAATGTCCATTTCAACAGTGGTATCACATGGAATGAATTATTTATAACTATTATAGTTCATTATAGATAATTCTTTTCATAAACATGGTTTTAATCCATGAAAAAATTGATCAATGTTACAATATTGTTAAATGATGATATTAGAATAATATCTCTCAAGTATTGTATAATTGTTCGAAAATTCACTAATGGATTCCCCATCCTTCTTACATAGATTAAAGAATAATTTTACTATTTTGTTAAAAATAATACATGGAATGTACTAGTTGAAAAGTAAATTAATAAACTCATCTAACATGAAGGATTAAATTTCATCCCATAGAATTTTGTTTTTGATGAGAGTCAACAATTGATCTTTATTGCAATCAAAATAATAGATAACAAAAATGAATTTTTCATGATATGAATAATGGGGAATATAAATTATATTCCCAATGTTATTTAGACATTTCTAATCATCTAGTGCATCAATAGATAAACTAAAATAAGGTGTTATATTCCATAAGAATGTACCAATATAATTTGTTTTCTCTTTTTTCAAATTTGGATGCTTAATAAGATTCATGGATATGGATTTTTTGTCAGCATAAAAATAAAATTTTTCATTATATTTGAAGTAAAATTTATTGGTTTGAGAGGAAAAAAATTTAATTTTTCATTACATTAACCCTTAATATGTTTCATTTAGGTTCCATCTATTTATTATAACAAAAAATAATAGTTTGAAAAAAAATCATAGTGGGAAAACACATAATCATTAAGAACTATTTTATAATGTCTAAATCATGATAGAATATTTTCACTTGAAGGAACCTTAGGTTTAACCTAGTTCATTATTGTTCGACATCTATTAAAATAAGTATTAATGGATTACAAAAAATGGTAATTATCTAAATCATATCCCATGAGAATGTTAAACAAGGTGCACAGTGTGAGCACAATCACAAAAACAAAATTGACGATCAAGAAATAATCTACCAAATATTTTAGGGGTGATTACCCCAAGATGTGTTTATTAAAAAACATATAAAGTTATAGTATCTATACATGTATGTTTTTTAATGAAAAACCACACTACTTTCTTTAACATAACTTAGGTGGTTTTTATATACATTGGATTATCTGAGTGTTTTCATTAAAGTTTTCTCATTTGAGTTTCCAATGGTAGCTAAGGAAAATATAATATTCAAATCTATTTTAGAATAATAAATTTATTCTGTCTTAGAAAACAAGGATATATACAAACAGTTTTCATAAAATTTATATCATTTCACCTACTTAGTTATTAAAAAAAATTGAACCTTCTTAGACACATCATATTGAAACTTTTATTTATATCTTGTGTAAAATAAACCATAATAAATGGCGATCTTAGATTATAATTAAGGGTAAAAATGGAGATATCATTGAAAATTTTAATATAACATGATTATAATGGGTATGAGAACATTATAACAACCTTTTAAAATAAAACCCAATAATAATCAGATCACAAACATGATCCATTTCATAAATAATTGTTATTTATAAGCCATGAATCAAAAGGGGATCAAATAACATGATCCATAAGAACATAACATTGGAATAATTTCATGTCATAAAAGAGTTGAATAATATATTCAATAATAATATTAATATAAATATTTTTTCAAGGATAGCCATAAAGATATTCATTACATGTTAGCCTTGGGATAATCGCTAGTGTACCTACTCCAGGCTTGGGATAACCTCTTATGTACACTTTTTCTGTATGGGATGACCTCATGTGCACCATTGTTTTTGGATTATAATAACCACCCATGTAACCTATAATCTCAAATAAAATTAATAATTAATCAATTCATTAAAAGGATATATAATTCTAGGCCTTATAAATCCATTCACATTTATGGTAAAAGATTATAAAAACTTCATTAAAACTTAACTCATAGAAAATAAATTATTTTTAATTGATATTTTATTTCTATAAACATATACTGTAACACCCGAGACTTTTATGAGAAATATTTTGTTTTTATGTTATATAAATAATCAAAGGAATCATTCACTACACACAACACTATCTTGGATTTCTTTACACGCAATCGCAACCTTCCTCGACAGCTTGCATCGTACGCAATACCGAGTTTCACTAAACAATGATATGCTATTAAAATATTATTAAAAATAACCATTATGAATAGTAATACCCACTTTTTGAAATTTTGTAAATTTTATTTTTCAAAATTGACTTCATTTTTGGATTCGGAATATCGAAATTATCCTAGGGTGAAATTTTGTTATTTTTCTGAAAACTTTCAATTTTTGATGAATAGTAAAAGCACTGGGTGACTATTTAAAAACTGACTTTTTATTTAAATAATTATTTATTTTATTTAAATTTATTTTAGATCAGAATTGATACATTATACCGATATAAGTTCAATGTAATTCATTGGAGTAATTTTATAAAAAAATTAGATATATAAAATTTTTATTGTACTTTTCACCGTCTTTTACCCACCTCCTAGAAGAATTTGAAAATATATATAAAACATAATTTTACCACTTATTTGAGTGGAATTTAAAAAATCCGAGAGACACGGTTGATTTCAATAAGCTAAATGTGGTTTAATGAGATGAATTTTTTTTTGGTGAATAGTAACTTTTTACTTTTATTTACCACGGTTAAAACTAAATAGTCTAATTAAGAGTAAAAATGATATTATTATTACCCTAAAACATGTCCTAATTCTATTGGATAAGTGTAATTCGACCAAAAACAACCTTAGGAATAAAATATGACCATTTATGTCCACTTGGATTAGATTAGGAAATTTATTATTAATTTATTTAAAGAATGGTTAAAATAGATAAAATCAATGTTTAATAAGTAAGTAATTTTTAATATAGGGTTATACATGAGATAAATTAGACTATAAATATTCATTAGAAAGATAAAAAGATTTCCTACGTAATGGTATTTTATTTGTAATTTTTAGACATTAAATAATTTAATTTATTTATGACACAAAGATGATACCTTAATTATCTTATTAATGAAATATTGACATAATTGATGTAATTTGATAATTTTTATGAATTCCACTAATTTTCTAGGTTAATATGACATGTTAGTATTGATTTAATTAACTTTGATCGAATTAATCATTCTGTTAGGATTTTCACAAAAATCAATTACTAAATAGTGTCAAAATTGTCATAAAATAGTTTTTAAAACAAATATTATATTATTAATTGTTATTTTATTCCTAAAAATCTTAGGTTTGGCCAAATGACTTAGATAAGGTTATATATATTAATAATAAACAACTTGGGGTTCGTTTGTCTTGTTATAGTAAGTTTATTAACCTTATAGTGTAAGAACACAAAAAGACACGGTAAAAGTAAAATTATTTAACTTAAAGTTAAATCTAAATGATAAGGTTAAAATAGGAACCTAAACTTGTATAAATTATATTTTATGGGATGATTTCGACCCATCCCCACCGTATCATCAATATAAATCAATTTGGATCTATTTAAAACCGAATATGACTTTATAATAAAATAATATTTTTAGTTTTTCGAAAGGTGCCCCTCTCCTCCCTTATAAAAGGGCACCTCCTCCCCCTCTTCCTCACACCACTTTGAGCATTCATTCTGGGCCAACCCCTGCCAAATTCTGTTATAAACTTCCCTAGAAACATCTTAGAGGTCTTGGTATTCTTCAAAGACAAATTTTAGTTCCCTAAAAGGAGGTCTCAAAGAGGCGCTTCAAAGAAGAGGTAATGTCCGTTACCGATTCTTTCAACATTATTTCTTCTTCCACTTGTTCTTCTTCAGTTGTTTCATAATGAAGTAATAACATAACTATCACTCATATACTGATATGTTATTATAATTATGAAACAACCCTATTTCACCATATATCCATCCTACAAAAAAAGAAATCACCGCGCGTGCGTACGTACAGAATACTGTCTCCACACCGTGGTGTAATCTATTTTCCACCACCACCTTACTTAGATGGGTATAATGGTGTAAATAATAACTATAAATTATTATTGTAATGTTATATTGATTCTAAAACAGTATACATACACTCCATTACAATTTCACGATCATGGGAACGATATCATCGCTCGTGCGTACGTACGGAATAACGTCTCCACGATGTGATGCGACTCGTTCTACATGATCTTCATTGCATAATGATTATATAATTGAATTGAATGAATAAATATGATATATATTACACTAATACCATTATGGAAATGAGGTATCTATAACCCAAGAATAATAATAAGAATTTATTCGACAAAACACGCATAAGAATAAAAAGTAATAAACACCCGAATAACAAGTAGTAATGAAATATTACTAATAATATGTTAAGAATATGACCATATATGATATCATAACAATGATTATTATTATTGAATAAGTCAATGACATTATTTAAATCATTATAAAGGAGGTTTGGACACTTATGAAGCAAATCGGACCTAAGTTAATGGAAATATCACAATCTCATTTTTATCCGAGATTGTTTATACTTTGGAATTTACTGGGGTGTATTTTATCATCCACATCCATTTTTCCTCAATATGTAATATTTATATCCTTATACAATAGTTTATATCCAATTTTACCCTTCGGTGAGTTTTTATTAAAAGATATGAAAGGAATCTTTTGTCATTTTTCATACGAGGTACTTCTTGACTTTTCCGACCAAAGTACGAGAACAATGTTTTTTTAACTTATATGGAATGAATGGATTTTTAAAACATTATTTCCAAGAAGCTTCCTTTACAAGTTTTCAAGTTTATTTTTAATCACCTAGTTTAAAATTGTATGACATGTTAAGAAAGGAAAAATGTTTTTAATGTAGAAAGGATATTTTCCTCAAGAATGGAGTTCAAGTGTTTTATCAAAATTATTTTCCATATAATATAATATAGGGTTCTGTTTCTATACCTATTATTAAATTGATTTTATTATGTTGTGATGGAATTATTTTTATGAATTCCTTTATCTTATAGGAATTGTTTTTTGATATCATGATGTTTATGAATCCCATTTTTATTACATGGGTTATGCAATGATGTATGATTTTTTTTTTATTTTGTGGCACACATAAGAATGGTATAATTATGAGATGGGTGGGACCTATATATCCCTCCAATTCATTGGGTAAATATTTTATATCTCATGAGATAGACATGGCTGGAATGGCAGGTTAAACCCGTTCAGTTAAACATGACTGAAACGAGGAATGAACTCGGTTCAGAAATGGACTTTGTCCACTAAGATAGTCTTGGCAATGAGTCTTGACTAATAAGAAATGATTCTCTATTATTATGTGTGTATGCCACAAATCATCATGTTGTACGTTATGATTATTGTGATTACATTTCAATACCGTGATTTATCCCATGTTATGAAATTATGATCTCTTTTACAGGGTATGATTTCCAAATTGTTTTGTTCTTATGAATATGATGTGATTGATTTTACTTTTCTTTACCCTTACTGAGAATTTGAGCTCACACTTTTGTATGTTTTCTTTCCCCCAGGCCAGGAATAAGGTTATTAAGTAGGATATTCCAAAAGCGACTCTAGATATGATGAAATAAATGGGAGAAAATGTAGACGCTTTATGAACCAGTTATTTACGTTTCCCAGTTTCTAAAGACACTATAACTATACGGTCATTTCATGGTTTTGTTATATGTTATAATAAGTGTGCTTCAATTTTTAAGTATTAACAATGTATGTAAAGTATGGGTCATTATAGTTGATATCATAGGAAAGGTATAGTCAACCATTGGAAACTAGCATGTGAAAGCCTTAGTAAGAATCATAAGGATAAGTCTAAGCATAGGACACAAGTTTAGTGTTTTAGAAATGGCCGTGAATAACCTAGGATAAGACCTTAAGTGTGAAATTTTATTCATGATTATGTGATTTTCTTATTATAATTAGTGTTTCTCACACTATTTTTCTTGGTTTTAGTCAATGGCTGGAACCCGAAGGAATCATGTTAATGTGGAATGCGATGGGAAATGCAATGATTGTCCCCCTGAGCAACCAAACATTATGGGAGCTGGAATGAAAAATCATGTATCCATGCTCACACAACTTTCTCAAGCTATGAATCATGCAGGACTTCCAAACGAGCAATGGAAGGAGCAAAATTCTGCTGAATACTTCAAGAGGGAACATCCACCTTCATTCAGCGGGTCTACTGATCCATTAGTTGCTGAACAATGGATTAGTATCACTGAAAAGATATTTTCAGTTCTTCAATGTTCTGAACATGATAAATTCATCTTAGTAGTGTATTGTTTGGAAGGTGATGCTGATCAATGGTTGAATATTTTCAAGAATACGAGGCAAAGAGTTGAAATTGATTCCACAGAATGGAACGAGTTCAAGAACTTATTTTTCAATAAGTACTTCCCTCGTATTCTTCTAACAAAGATGGAGAAGGAGTTTCTCGAACTAAAGCAAAAGGATGATAAATCTGTTGGTACCTACAAATCGAATTTTACAAGACTTGCAAGGTATGGTTATGGTATTATTATCTAACCTGAGAGTAAGATCGATCGATTCTTTAGTGGCTTAAAACCAAGTCTTCAAAGGGTGTTATCCATAAGGGACTTCAATAGCTATGAGGAAATTTTTCGATGTGCTCTCAATGTTTAGATGGAGATTGGAGTAACCCATCAGTCATATAGGTTTGATAAGAAGAGGAAAATGGAGTTCAAAGGAAAATCTAAAGAGCACACTGAAAAGAAGATGAGTTTTCCATTATGCTCAATGTGTGGAAAGAAACCTAGAGGGAGTTGTCTTAAAGGGACAATTAAATGTTTAAAATGTGGAAAGGAAGGTCATCGGGCATTTGAATGCCGCAATGATGGGAAGAAGATGTCTAGTGATGCGAACAAAGAAAAGGCTACACAGAGTGCACCTCCTACACTTCAATGTTACATGTGCATGTAAATGGGGCATTTTTCCAATAAATGCCCTAATACAAGGGTTGTTGATGATGATCGACATCAATATAATCTTAAGGATAAAGACAAAGGAAAGTCACATGAAATTTCTATAAGCGATGTGGAGTACGATAACGAAGTGGTGAAAGGTACACATAACATCCAATCTAAAGTATCAACTGTTTTATTTGATTCTGGATCCAACCACTGTTTTATTTCTGAAGAATTTTCTAAGGGTATCATCGTATTACCTAAACAATTAGATGTTGAGTTAGCTGTGACAACCCTTAATGGCACAACAGTCGCATCAAAAGTTTATAATTCTTCTCTGATTGATGTTTGTGGGGAAGTGATTCCTGCAAATCTGGTGATCCTCCCTATAGTAGAATTTGATGTGATTCTTGGCATGGATTGGCTTTCTCTATATGGATCTCATATCAATTTCCAAAGAAGGGTAGTCACATTTCATATTCCAGATCAATCTATGATCATCTATTGATGCAAGGATGAACATAACCTTCCAATGAAAATTTCTTCCATCTTATGGGTCTTGATTCCACTAAATGAAGGTTATTTATCTAAAATGGTTGTTGAGAAACTCAAGATTAAGAATATTCCCATTGTATGGGAGTTTGACAATGTCTTTCTGGAGGAATTTCCAGGTCTTACACCAAATCGTGAAGTTGAGTTTTCAATAGAACTCGTACCGGGTGATTTACCTATTTCAATGACACCTTATAGAATGTACCCAATTGAGTTGCAGGAATTGAAGAAGAAACTCCAAGAAAATATTGATAAGGGGTTCATACGCCCTAGTGTGTCACCTTGGGGAGCACCTATTTTTTTTTGTTAAGAAGAAAGATGGATCAATGAGACTCTGCATTGATTATTGAGAATTTAACACGATCACTATTAAGAACAAATATCCTCTCCCGCACATTGATGACTTATTTGACCAAATACGCGGAGATCAATACTTTTCCAAGATTGATCTTCGTTCAGGGTATCATCAATTCAGGGTCAAAAGGGTGGATATACCAAAGACGTCTTTTCGTAAAAGGTATGGACATTATGAATTTATAGTGATTCTGTTTGGTCTTACTAATGCCCCTTCTATCTTCATGGATCTGTTGAATAGAGTCTTTAGAGACTATCTTGATCAGTTTTTGGTAGTCTTTATAGATGATATTCTTGTATATTCAAAGAGCAAGGAAGAACATGAAGATCACTTGAGAATTATATTGAATACCCTGATAAAGGAGAAGCATTATGCCAAATTTACCAAGTGTGAATTTTGGCTTCAAAAAGTTTCATTTTTGGGTCACATAATCTCAAAAGAGGGGATATCTGTGGATCCAGTAAAAACAGAGGTTATCAAAAGATGGTTGAGACCAACAATAGTAACTGAGATCTGAAGTTTTCTTGGTTTGGATGGATATTATCGATGTTCTGTGAAAGATTTATCATGATTATCTAATCCACTCACCATGTTGATTCTGAATGGAGTTATGTTTGTTTGGACGGAGGAATGTGAAGAGAATTTCAAGGAGTTGAAAAGAAGGTTATCCAGTGCACCTGTACTCACACTTCCTTGTAGTGGAGAAAGGTTTGTGATCTATAGTGATGCATACAAGAAGGGATTGAGGTGTGTTCTCATGAAAAATGATATGGTGATAGCTTAGGCCTCACGACAGTTGAAAATCCATGAGTAAAATTACCCAACTCATGATTTGGAATTAGCTGCGGTAATCTTTGAATTAATGATTTGGAGGCATCATCTTTATGGAGAAAGGTGTGACAATTATACTGATCATAAAAGTTTAAAGTATATTTTCACACAATAGGAGCTGAATATGCACCAAAGAAGATGGTTGGAGCTGATTAAGGATTACGACTGCTCAATCCATTACCACCCTAGGAAAGAAAACAAGGTGGAAGATGCATTATGTCGACAAGACCATGCCAGTTTATTCATGATGAGGATCACAAAAGATCCAATATTTATGGATTTACAAAGGATAGATCTTGGAATTATAATGGAAGGGGAAAAATCTTATCTTTCTCAAATGAATGTCCAACCATCTATACATGTGAAAATTAAAGAGGCACATAAAGAAGATGTAGAGTTACAAAAGTAGGTGAGAAATATTCCTGAATTCAACCTTGATTGTGATGGGATAATAATGTTTAGGAATCAGGTTCGTGTTCCTCCCATCCCCAAATTAAATAAGGAGCTACTGGATAAGGCTCATAGTTCTTCATTCTCTATTCATCCTGGAAGCATGAAGATGTATAGGGACCTGAAAGAGTACTTCTGGTGGGATGGCATGAAAAGAGATGTTGCTGAATATGTCTCTTGATGCTTGGTTTGTCAGCAAGTTAAAGCTGAGAGACAGAATTCTAAGGGAATGTTACAACCATTACCCATACCCGAATGGAAATAGGAAAACATCACTATGGACTTTTTCACCGGACTTCCTAAAACATCCAAAGGCAAGAATGCTATCTGGGTCATAGTTGATCGTCTTACAAAGTCTACACACTTCATTGCTATTAGATAGGATTTCTCTCTGGATCAGCTTGTCAAGATGTATGTAAAGGAAGTGGTAAGATTCCATGGAGTACCACTTTCTATTATATCTGATTGTGATTTGAGGTTTACCTCAATGTTTTGGCGAAGTCTTCAGCACACTTTGGATACAGAGTTGAGTTTCAGCACTGCTTATCATCCTCAGACAGACGGTCAGCCTGAGAGGATGATTCAAACTCTAGAAGATATGTTGAGAGCTTTCTCTATGGATTTCAAAGGTGGTTGGGATCAATAACTACCTTTGGTGGAATTTTCTTATAATAATAGCTTTCACTCCAGTATTCAGATGGCTCCTTATGATTCTATCTATGGAAAGAAATGTAGGACTCCAACTTGCTGGGATGATGTTGGGGAAAGAAAGCTATTAGGACCTGATCTTGTTGATGAGATGGCAGAAAAGGTCCGATCTATTCAACAACACATAAGAGCAACTCAGAGTCGAAAAAAAAGTTTTGCCGACAACCAAAGAAAAGACTTAGATTTTTAAGTGGGTGATAAAGTGGTCTTACGAATATCTCCTTGGAAGAGGGTCATGAGATTTGGAAAGACGGGAAAGTTGAGCCCTAGATATATCAGTCCTTTCGATCGTGTTGGGAAGGTAGATTACCAATTGGCGCTTCCACCAAATCTCTCTCAAGTTCACAATGTGTTCCATGTATCTCTCCTGAGAAAGTACATACGTGATCCTTCACATGTACTCAGCTCAGAAGTTGTACCGCTGGAACAAGATCTTTCTCATGAAGAACAACCAATAGAGATTCCTTATCGTAGTGAAAAAGTCCTACGGAACAAGACCACTCGCTTAGTGAAAGTTTTATGGCGGAACCACCAATTAGAAGAAGCTACATGGGAGCTTGAGGATATGATGAGGGAGAGGTATCCTCATCTATTTGTTACAAAGTGATGAATTTCGAGGGAGAAATTTATTTTAAGGAGGGTAGAATGTAACACCCGAGACTTTTATGAGAAATATTTTATTTTTATGTCATATAAATCATCAAAGGAATCTCTCACTACACACAACACTATCTTGGCTTTCTTTACACACATTTGCGGCCTTCCTCGATAGCTTGTGTCGTACGCAATACTGAGTTTCACTAAACAACGATATGATATTAAAATATTATTAAAACTAGCCATTATGAATAGTAATACCCACTTTTTGAATTTTTTTATATTTTATTTTTCAAAATTGACTTCATTTTTTGATTTGGAATATCGAAATTAGCCTAGGGTGAAATTTTGGTATTTTTCTGAAAATGTTCAATTTTTGATGAATAGTGAAAACACTAGGTTACTATTTAAAAACCGAATTTTTATTTAAATAATTATTTATTTTATTTAAATTTATTTTAGGTCAAAATTGATACATAATACCTATATAAGTTCAATTTAATTCATTGGAGTAATTTTATAATAATTTTAGATTTATAAAAACTTTTTTGAACTTTTCACCGTCTTTTACCCACCTCCTAGGAGAATTTGAAAATTTACATAAAACATAATTTTACAACTTCTGTTAGTGGAATTTCAAAAATCTGAGAGACATGGTTGATGTCAATAAGTAAAATGTGGTTCAATGAGATGAAAACAAGTTTTGGTGAATAGTAACTTTTTACTTTTATTTACCACGGTTAAAAGTAAATAGGCTAATTAAGAGTAAAAATGATATTATTATTATCCTAACACATGTCCTAATTCTATTGGATAATTGTAATTCGACCAAAAAAAACCATAGGAATAAAATATGACCATATAGATCCTCTTGGATTAGATTAGGATATTTATTATTAATTTATTTAAAGAATGGTTAAAATAGTTAAAATGAATGTTTAATAAGTAAATTATTTTTAATAGAGGGTTATACATGAGATACGTTAGACTATAAATATTAATTAGCAATATAAAAAGATTTCCTACATAATGGTATTTTATTTGTAATTTTTAGACATTAAATAATTTAATTTATTTATGACACAATGATGATGCAGTAATTATCTTATTAATGAAATATTGACATAATTGATGTTATAAATATCCAAATAAATGTAATTTGAGACTTTTTATGAATTACACTAATTTTAAAGGTTAATATGACATTTTAGTATTGATTTAATTAACTTTTTTTCGAATTAATAATTCTTTTATGATTCTCACAAAAATCAATTACTAAATAGTGTCAAAATTGACATAAAATAGTTTGTAAAACAAATATTATATTATTAATTGTTATTTTATTCCTAAAAATATAAGGTTCGTCTAAATGACTTATATCAGGTTATATATATTAATAATAAACATCTTGGGGTTCGTTTGTCTTGTTATAGTATGTTTATTAACATTATAATGTAAGAACACAAAAAGACACGGTAAAAGTAAAATTGTTTAACTTAAAGTTAAATCAAAATGATAAGGTTAAAATATGAACCAAAACTTGTCTAAATTATATTGTATGAGATGATTCCGACCCATCCCCACCTTAGATTCTAAATAAATAAATTTGGAGCTATTTAAAACCGAATATAACTTTATAATAAAATAATATTTTTAGTTTTTCCAAAGGTGCCCCTCTCCTCCCTTATAAAAGGGCACATCCTCCCTCTCTTCCTCACACCCCATTAAGCCTTCATGCTCGGCCAAAACCTACCAAATTCTCTTCTCCACTTCCCTAGAAACATACTAGAGGTCCTGGGTTTCTTCAAAGACCAATTTTAGCGCCCTAAAAGGAGTTCTCAAGGAGGCGCTTCAAAGAAGAGGTAATGTCTGTTACCGATTCTTTCAACTTTATTTCTTCTTCCACTTATTCTTCTTTAGTTGTTTCATTATAAAGTAATAAAATCAATTTCACTCATATACTGATATGTTATTATAAGTATTAAACAACCCTATTTCACCATATATCCATCCTACGGAAAATGAAATCACCGCGCGTGCGTTCGTACGGAATACCATCTCCACGCCGTGGTGTAATCTATTTTCCACCACCACCATACTTGGATGGGTATAATGGTGTAAATAAAAACTATAAATTATAATTGAAATGTGATATTTATTATGAAATAGTATACATACACTCCATTAAAATTTCACGATCATGGAAACGATATCATCTCTCGTGCGTACATACGGAATAACGTCTCCTCGATGTGATGCGACTCGTTTTACATGATCTTCATTGAATAATGATAATATAAATGAATTGAATGAATGAATATGATATATATTACACTAATACCATTCTGGAAATGAGGTATCTATAACCCAAAAAAAATAATAAGAATATATTCGACAAAACACGCATAATAACAAAAAGTAATAAACACCCGAATAACAAGTAGCAATGAAATATTACTAATAATAAGCTAACAATATGACCATATATGATATCATAACAATAAATATGATTATGGAATAAGTAAATTACGTTATTTAAATCATTATACATGAGGTTAGGACACTTACGAAGCAAATCGGACCTAAGGTAAGGGAAATATCACAATCTCATTTTTATCTGAGACTGTTTATACTCTAGAATTTACTAGGGTGTATTTTATCATCCACATCCATATTTCCTCAATATGTAATATTTATATCCTTATACAATAGTTTATATCCAATTTTACCTTTCAGTGAGTTTTTAGTAAAAGATATGAATGGAATCTTTTGCCGTTTTTCGTACGAGTTACTTTTTGACTTTTCCGACAAGAGTATGAGAAGAATGATTTTTTAACTTATACGGAATGAATGGATTTTTAAAACATTATTTCCAAGAAGATTCCTTTACAAGTTTTCAAGTTTATTTTTAATCAACTTCTTTTAGATTAAAATTGTATGACATGTTAAGAAAGGAAAAATGTTTTTGAAGTAGAAAGGATATTTTTCTCAAGAATGGAGTTCAAGTGTTTTATCAAAATTATTTTCCGTCTAAGATAATATAGGGTTCTGTTTCTATCCCTATCATTACATTGATTTGATTATGTGGTGATGGAATTATTTTTATGAATTCCTTTATCTTATATGAATTGTTTTATGATATCATGATGTTTAAGAATCCCTTTTTTATTACATGGGTTATGCAATGATGTATGATTTTTTTTGATTTTGTGGCACACATAAGAATGGTATCATTATGAGATGGGTGGGACCTATATCTCCCTCTAATGCATTGGGTAAAGATTTTATATCTCATGAGATAGACATGGATGGAATGGTAGGTTAAACCGGTTCAGTGAAGTAGGACTGAAATGAGGAATGAACTTGGTTCAGAAATGGACTTTGTCCACTAAGATAATCTTGGCAATGAGTCTTGACTAATAAGAAATTATTCTCTATGATTATGTGTGTATTCCAAAAATCTTTATGTTTTATGTTATGATTATTGTGATTACATTTCACTACCATGATTTATCCCATGTTATGAAATTATGATCTCTTTTGCAGGGTAAGATTTCCAAATTGTTATGTTATTATGAATATGATGTGATTGAATTTTCTTTTTTTACCCTTACTGATCATTTGAGCTCACCCTTTTGTATGTTTTATTTCCCCTAGGTCAGGAAGAAGGTTATCAAGTAGGATATTCCAAAAGGGACTCTAGATATGATGAAATAAATGGGAGACAATGTAGACGCTTTATGAACCAGTTGTTTATGTTTCCCAGTTTCTAAAGACATTATACCTATACGGTCCTTTCATGGTTTTGTTATATGTTGTAATAAGTGTGCTTCAATTTTGAAGTATTAACAATGTATGTAAAGTATGGGTCGTTATATATACCATCTAGAGATAATATATAAATTGTTTCATTGGATCATATCCCTATTAAATCATATGTAACATAAAAGGATATTATCATAGATGAAAAATAAATTTAAATGATAACTGGAATATTTCATAAGGAAACTAACATTTTAATTTTTAAATCCCATATTAAAATATAAAAAAATTCACAAATAATAATGAAACTACTATATTTAAAAATAACTTTTGAATCTTTTAACATAATCTTAAATGAATTGGTCTATAATGACTGCGAGAAATTAAGTTCATGTCATGTATGCTAGAATAAGGATTCCTACCACATTTTTGGTAAAAAGTCATAAGTAACATTTTCTGAAAATTAAAATAATTGTAAAATTTAAAAAAAAATTAAAATTAAAAATGGGTAATACTTCCATTTAAAATTAATATAATAATATAAAAACATTAATGTACAAATTTTAGAAAACATGGATATGGAAAAAAGGATATTTGAATAAAGAGATAAATAAGGACATTTCTTCTTAAAATATTTCTTTCGGTATCATGACTACATAATTTGATTAAAATTTATAAAAAAACTATTCTAAATAAATTAAATTAGAAGAATAAATCAAATTATTTTTATGATCGATATATTATGCAATTTTATCACGAGAAACATAATTATAAGTAATCATGATAAAAATAATAATGTAACATAAATCTTTGACCTCGAGTTCAAAATAATTTGAATGGTATTTAACCACATATATAAAGAATTTATATTTATTATAAATCTATAATATATTATTACACACACAAATAATTAAATTTTTTATCCACTTATAACTTTTCAACACCAATTTATTAGTAATTCCATATTAAAATTGTCATTTTTTGGTGTTAACTACTTTATTTCTCATGAGCACATCTATTTAGAAGTTATGGTCATTGTAATTTTATCATAATCCCTTTATATATATAATTTTATTAATGATATAAATATCACACATATTCTTTATATTTATATTTATAATCATTAATTAATTATATATATATAGAAAAATGATTTACATTGTTTATAGAGATGATATTCCATATATGTGCATAGACATAATTTTCAATTTTCAATGGATTTACTAGAATATTATATAATAATTCACCAGGAAATAATTATTATTATATTTTAAATATCATTTTTATTCTTTAAATCTGTCATTATTACAATCCATATAAAATAAAAATGAAAACAAAGCATATTGCTTCTTAGAGGTGGTAGTTCATATGTATGCACGAACGACATTATCATTTTCCAAAGTATAGGTACGTTAGAAGTTATATAAAATATTATAATTATAGAATAATAAAAATTTAAAAAATATAATTTATAAACATTAAACCCAACATAATACCGATCTAGGAAATATGGTCATCAAAAATGAATTGTATCACTAAGTGGAAGTAGTGGTCAACATGTATGCATGTGTGATACATTCCCTTTCCATTTGATAGAAAATTAGTGTATAATGGTGGTACAATGATAATAATAAAATTTAATAAAATTTATGATAATTATGTCACCATTATATGATGAATACCGCATATTTAGAGGAGTTATATGGAGAAATAAATTAAATTATGTTAGGTAAGATTATTACATTTTATTCTGGAGACGACTTTAAGGTCCTTAATTAAGGGCCATTGGAATTTAATTTTTAGAATACCATAACATATAATTTTTTATAGATAATTTTAGAATTGAATAGTTTAGTGGTTGTTTCAGTTTGAGAGATCAATGTGGTGCAATGAAAAGAGATAATGGGTGTCTTATTATAAGGGAGGCAATAGACATAGTTGGAATTAAAATAATATTAAAATATAATAAAGTTATTTTAAGGAAAAATGATTCCAAATGGATAGATACTAGAATAAATAGATTACAAGGTATAAATATCATCAAACAATTATATTTATAATGGTTTTGGTTTCATTATAATTTATATACATTGGATTAAATACTTTGCTAACAAATTTGAATCATAACCACGATAATTACTTTTTAAATATTAAAGGATTATAATTTAACTTATACGTCAAAAATTACCTCATTAATTCCCATTTTAAAATCCTAATTTTACTTATTCAAAATTTTTGTGATTTTTAAATAATTTAATAAAATATTACTTAAAATAAAATACATTAATATCAATTTTTAGACATATCATATAAGTTGATTATTCAATCACTAAAAATATGAAATAAATTTTAATGATAATAATTGTTAATTAATATTTCATTTTAACACATAAAATTTAAATTATCTTATTTCTATCATTATAAGAAAAATTTTAAGATATTAAACTCAAGGTTTTCATATTTGTTCCCTTTCATAAAAATAATACAACTTCCATAATAAAATAAAAATAACACCAAATGGATATATTTTATATACATGAAAGATAATGGTAAAAAAAGCATATATTAAGAAAATTAATGTTTTAACGGAAATTTATGGCCTAAAACCAAATATTAAAAATGTATTACCAGTTTTGTCCTTACTTAGGTAAAAACATTTTCCATGGTTAGTATTCATAAAGGCTAAAAATAAAAAGGATATATTTACCAAATTTAAATAACCTAATTCTAAATATAAGTTTTAATTTTCATGATATAATTTTAATTAGTTGGATAAATTCATTTTAAAATATGGTTTCAAATTGTTACATTTTTTTAAAATATTCATTATAAAAATTAAAATGGATTTTTTATTATTCCATGCATAGAAAAAAAATTATATTAATATTTTATTAATTCATTGAATGATTAATATATGAAATTAATTAAAATAATTCACTAATGGTGTTTAATTTAATTTATTAATATATATAAACATTACACACATAAAAATTGAGTTTTAGAAAAACCAATCTTTTAATTTAAATAATTTTTTATAATCTTTTCTGCACACTTAATAAGAAATTAATTAATTTTTAAAATTTTTAAGACATAAATTTTTCATAGTGTATTTATTAATATTCATACCCTTTATCCACCGGCAATGCGATAAATGTCACATTAAATAATAATATTATATTTGTATAACCGAAATTGTTTAAACGGAGTGTTTCCTCTAATGCACGCTATAAAATAATCCAATCAACCTATATATAACAATAACAGAAATTCTTGGTGTATCACATGGATTTTATTAATATTTTATTGATTGATTTTATTTTGGGTATAGATTTAAAAGTTGAAATTAGGGCACACTAAGAGCTCACATGGTCTAGTAATCCAAGGGGATATTCTATACGAAGTTATCATAACTCTTAGTAAAATGTATAAATTTGGATCATAGTCCACCAAGCCATGTTTCCATGTCATGAATAGTCACCAATACCTTTTCCATCTGTACTTCTTTTTTTCAATGTTGATTGATCAGTTTTTGTGATGAATCTTAAGAAGAATTTTTAGAGGTTAAAAATATATTTATAGATTGTTTTTGGATTTTAATATGAATATTTATTTTTGAAATCGGTTTTGAAAAATTGGTAGTTATTGTATAAAGAAAGACTGTTTTTAATTTAGAAAATGTTGTGTATTGATTTTTGAACTATCTATGGATTGATTTTTTTCTATTCTATTGTAGAAAATTATTTTAAGTGGATTGAATTGGGTTTTAATCAATTAAATAGGTTTTTCCAAATAAATGAAAATTAATATGGGGTTTTTAAATATGGGAATTTTTTTAATGAAGTAATTGTGGAGTTTAAAATAACATTCAAACAGACTATTGACATTTCAAAACCTAAGGACATTTTTCAAAATGTAGAGGGATATCTTGAATATTAATTTATAAGATTACTAAAATAAATAAATGTGTTTTTATGTAATTTTGAAGCATATGTGGTTTTAAATAATTGAAGATCAATTTGGGTATTTAAAAATGTATTTGAAAAAGTTAATTGTAATTAATTTTATGTTGTCGGTTGTATTAATGCTTTTAATGGTGAACCTGACGGTTTAAAATTTTATTTCTAGAGAATTTTGAAAAATGATCCTATGGTTCTATTTGGTATTTTAAATTTCCATATTGGTGGTTATGACATGCCTCTTTGTGTTTTTATTTTATATTAGGTTACTCAATTATAATGAGTTAATTTATGATTCATTCTAATTTTACCTCTTGAAATATTCTTTACCTAGTATGCCACTGAATCATGCCTCTGTAAGTTGTAGGTTGATTGGAATTTTGGAGATTCAAGAGTTGTTTCTTTGTGGTTTTGGGATATGTGATTATTTTGGTTTATTACCTTACAAATAATCCATGTTGATTGGTGAATTTGAACTCTTCTTATGTTAGAGTCTTTTCCTACGCTTCTAGTTCAGAATCTATTTGTCTATCATTAAGTTGAGTTTTATTTTCTAAAGAAGATGTCTAGGGATTTGAATAATGTTAAATATTTAGTGGTGGCCTCTATCCATACATGTCTAGAGAGTATTCACATATTTTATTTCTCTATTTGATGATGTGATCCATGAAGATATGAAAATTAGTTTATTTGTAGTTTCTTGCTGAGGATGGGTGGTGGATCTTTCACATTTGGTCTTAGTGAATATTCTCCATCCCTTAGAGATTAATTTCCATGTATGATAATGTTATATTGCTCAGGTCTTTTATGTTATCTCTTCCCATGTTACTCTATATTCACAAATAATCAATGGGTTGTTTCAAAATCCATGTGTTTTGGTTTCTCTTTTTAGGGATACACATTACCCAAATATTTCATGGAGACTAAATAATCAATTTGATGAAAAATATAATGTGTCGTCGATTTAGTATTTCAATGAGATACTTTGATTTATGGTAGTTTTTGTTTTTGTTTTTCCATTGGAGTGATTTTGGATTCTTTAAACATTCCAACAATGTGAGATACTTATTGTAGGGAGATTGGGTATTATTCTCTAATATACTTTTGATCATCCATCATATGACTTGTTTTATTTTTGGTTTGATGTTATGTTCAAGAAATTATTTATTTTTAAGGACATGGAGATGTGACCTCTTTGGTTTGGTATTTTTTTGGTTATTTAACTCAATTGGGACTGTGTAAAAATTGGGTCCTAGAGACTTCTATCATTAAGGATGGGTTTGATTCTACTTTCATTCGAGTTTTAAACTTGTCCCTTCTTTTTTTGTCCAGTTATATTCTGTTATACTCTAGATCGATGATTTTTTTCAGGAATATAGTAATATATTTGGGAGATATCTCACACCAATGGTGTTTCAATTAGTTGAAAAAAATTATTTAATATATCCATCTTTCATTATTTAGTGTTATTTTTTTCTAAGAGATTTTAGACCCTTAAGGATATTATAGAAAAAAACGATAGGCGATTTACGATGTGACCAAGGATGGTGAGTCCATGAAAAGTTCATGTACTAGCTCCATTTCTTAAGTGATGTGGATTGTTACATAAACCAATTTTTCATTACATTAACAAATCCAAGAATCCTGGTTCAGGACATGATCCATACATTCTAACCGCAAACCATGTTATTTTGGTATAAAATTATAGAATTCTACTAATTTTTCCCTTATTCAAATTTGATCCCTAAATCTTATTTATATCATCCAAATTTACCCTCATCTAAATATCATGCATGAGGTTCCCAGTCCTCTTCTATATTTGTATTATTTCAAAGAGTTTTCACCATGGATATTCAAGATCCCTTGATGTATGTGTCTCAGATTCATTGCTCTATGTTTTATCTCCCCTTGATTTTGTGTTTTTTTTCTTTCCAATGGTATTTGTGACCTTGGGATTTTTTTGGAATTCTTTTTTCTTTTATTTTTTTGTTTATGATGTTCTATTTATTCCTTAGGATCACTCTTGCTTCACTAGGTGGATTTCCAACCCATGTGAATGGTTTATCTTGTTAAATAGGTAGAAGAATCTCTTTGTAAGTCTTTAAATTTGGAAACATTTTTTTCTTGTTTATATTTATATAAATTATAGATTAAATTTGATATAATGTTTGGATGGTATATTTATATTACCTTTATTTCTTTTTTTAGGGATTAAAAAATAATTATCAATGGATTTTAGTAAATATAATGATGAAAAGTGAGTTCTAAATTAAATTTATTATTTAATAAAATTTATGAATTATTTTTTAATTTAAATTTCTATTTTAAAAGGGTGATTATGTTTTTTCTAGGAAAAAATAAATAGGGATTCATGTAGGTTCTAAAACTAAATGGGTGTTTTCAAAGAGGTGTTTAATGGAGATTGATCCTTCTATTCCTTTGTTTTTATTTTGTGGTTTTCATTTATTTATGATGTATAAAGGACCATTTTATACTTTATGAATGTTCCTTTTGAGATTACCATGGTTTTTATCATTTTTATAATGATTTATATTGATAAAAAATTATTATTTATTTTTTTATTCTTCAAAAGGAGGTGAGGGGTGTTTTGTATTATATTGGTTCTTTTGTTGGTTGACTTTATATTATTAACTAAAATATCTTTTGATTTTTATTTTTTATCTAGGGATATAAGAAATTAACACTAGTACTATTAATTCTAGGAAATGGTGTACCATCTCTAGCCATTTAATCACACCAAAATAGCAATTAAAAAATATGACTACATAAATTTGGTTACTGCAATGAAATTTTTTGGGGTCCTATCTTGTGGGTCAAGCATGAGAATAGTTTTTTATAGTTTTATCACTAAATATATAATGATTTTTTGATTCCTTGAAAATAATATCTATGTTTCACTCACATGATAAAACATTAATTTAATTGAATCGTATTTTATAATATTCACATTTTTTTAGTTATTTTATTATTTCTAGATTTATTTAATAACTTTATACTACCTTTATTCTTATTGGTTGTAACACATAAATTTTATGATAATGGGTTTATGTTTTGAAGTCTGTTTTATTAACATAACTCCATTAGTTACAAATAATGGTTAAAAAATGGTTTTTAAATAGTTTCCTTTCATTAACATCAACTTTATTCTATAGACATTTTGAAACATTTATTGGGATAAAATGGGAAAATTTGGGTTTAAAATGGAATTTATTTCTAATTAGGTTATATGTGGTTTGTTTTAAATTAAATATGCAAAAATATAAAATTTTATTTGAATTATAAAAATATCATGAAAGGAATTTTCATATAAAGTTTATGTATTGGGTAAAGATTTGGAAAACCTAATAAGAATTGGTTCTCATTCCTATATTAAAATTTTAGGTTAGGTTCAGTTTCTTGGGAAGATCTATTACCTCTTGAGATATTTATAATCAAATATTAGATATATTTAGATGGATTTTTAGTACATAACAATACAATCCATGCTTGATCCATAAAGGTTCATATTCTTTAGAAAATAGATATACAAAATTTATTTATGAATGATCTTCTATATCTTCTATAATGATCTTCCCATAATGTTGTTTTCATTGGAATACCATACTAATAAAATTATTCATAACCTAGGGAAAGGAAACTTAAAAAAATTTTGAGATAAGATTCTCAATAAGGTTAAACAACAAAGATATCAATTGATGATCATATGAAAGAATAATATAATCATAAGGGAATGATATCTTGACCATAAAATAAAATGTTCATAACAATTTTTAATGAGACCATAAACATGAGTTATGGCATAAAACATTAATATATAAAAATAAATTAATCCTAAGAATGATAATTCATCATAACTAAATCATGAACCATAAGTTAATTTCATAAATTTTTGTGGAAACCTAATATGTATAGAAAAAATTTTAGTTGTCACGGATAACTATCAAGACTATTAGATTAGGAATTAAAACTAGTTTCCCATAACATATCAAGCACATAGACTCTTTTACCATAAAAGATCAATCATATTGAATTGTTTCCACCAATTGATCAAACACATTGACTTGTTTTCATTAAATATATCATGAGGTATAATTCATTAAAAATGTTTTTCATAGATATATATTTTCCACCCATCACCTAAATAAAACCATCCATATGTGTTCTATATTATCATAAAACAATAATCATATAAGAACCCCAAAAAAGAAATTGGTTTCATAAACATTTCACATTTTCATCATAAATATAAAAAATTCAAGGAAATTATATAAATGATATCCTTAAATGATATCAATAGTAAATTATAATTAATATCAATGGATTTAATCATATACGGAAATTATTTTGAAATATCACTCGAATTGTTTTTAGGAAAATAAAATATCAATTTTAAAATCACTGATATTAAAAAACGATTCAATTTTATATGAAAACATATTCTTGGAAATAATAATTTCAACTTCTTAAGAAATATTAAAATAATTTAGTCATTATGATATAAGGAATATAAGATCATGTTTTAAATGTTAATAAAACATTCCTTTCATATTTTTTCAGAAAAGTCACAAAGTACCTCATTTGAAAAATAAAAAAACTAATTATTTTCAAGCTTTTTTGTAATAAGTCAAACCTGGGTAAAAATGATTTAATTTTTTTTTCAGAATATATTAAAAATTATTTTTATTATTTTTATAAAACATTTACATTGAATATAAAAATTCCCTAGTGGATACGTAAACCTAAACAATCCTAAATAATGACGAGGTTGTGAAATAAACCCTTACCTCAAGTCTTGTCATTTGTTTTTTACATTAAAAAAGTCTATTTAATATATATATATTTATTATAAAGGTATTAAATAAATATATTAATATCAATAAATCTATGTAGAATTTATTTTCAATATCTTATGACAAGTTTTTTAATAACTTTTTTTATTAAAATCAAAATTATTGATGTAAAATGATTTTTTTCAAGAATGTTTCGGTTTGGCTATCCTAGTTTTTATAAATTGATCATGGTCCTGTTTTTTCCAAAATGTTTTCTATGGTATAAAAAATATATTAATTATATATATATTTTTAATCATATGTAAAATTAGATATAGAAAAATGAATTACACTGTTTGTGGACATGGTTGGACGTACATGCACATGGTTCCTATTTCAATTTTTCAGATAATGAAATGAATGAAAAGTTAATAATAATAATTCACCATAAACACCATTATTACATCTTATATGTTATATATATTCATAAAATTCATCCTTATTTACATCCATGTGAAATATAAATGAAAAAAATATTCACATGGAATTGTGGGGAGGGTAGTCCATAGTTACGCATGAGCGGCATTATCATTTCCTAGCAGATTATATGATAAGAATTTATAGATGATATTATCATTAAATAATAATATTTATGTCATACATATCATTTATAAATATAAAATCCATTAAAATACGCATCCATAATTTATGGTGATGAATATTGAATTGTATCGATATGAGGAGATCGTAAGTCATATATATGCAAGTGCTATAGTTCTGCTTTTTTTATCAGAATGATGGTATATTATGGTGGTTTAATAGTAATTATAAAATTTAATCATATTTAGGTTACTTAATTTACTATTTAATTAAAAATATAATTTATTTATATGAGGTAAATAAAATTATTAAAATAAAGTGATCAGTTAGTGGAATTACCTATTCTTCTAAATGACTCCATTAGATCCCCTATAAAGGGCTATAGGGTTGGTATTTTGGAAATAAATTAACATCTTTAGTTTAAATATAGAATTGGATAATAAAATTATTAATATTATGGTGTATTTATAATTTTAAATTTCGTGTAATCAATTGAGGTAGGAGCTGTCCTTTTATAATTGAGGTGAGGGGAACTTTTGGAATTTCTTATTAAAAAATATATAATATTAAAATTATAGATCCAAATACTTAAAAATGGTACTATATTAGAAACTATTCTATGATATGGTTTACATCACATTGACCAATTAAATTTGTATCGGTTTATGTGCTATTTTATAACATATCTTTTGGTTTATACCCTTAATTAACTTATTTTAACATTAAATATGGTAACAAAAATTTCACTCCTAAAATGTTATATTTTTACATATAATGTAATAATTGACTCAAGAATGGATAATAGATGAATTTTTTACCATTAATTATCCCATTTTTCCTTATTTTACATTTTTATTATTTTTAAAAAATTCATGAAATATTATTTTTATAAAATATCATTATTGTCAATTTTTTCACTATTTATTACCTGGACTTTAATGAAATCAAGATAAATCATAGAATTAAAACCAATTATTTTAAAACATTCCAAAAATTTAATGGTTATCTTTAATATTTAATAGATCACAATAATTATCCAAAACTAAAAAAATTATAATATTTTTTATATAATTTATTTGACATTTCAAATATTTAAAAATCACTCCATTAGAATTTTCTAAGTATTTAAGGAAATTATTTAATTTATAAAAATTATAAATAAATTAACATAATGAATATAATTTCATTATGAAAAAAACTAGTATTAATGTTAATTTGTAAATAATTTTTCTCTATGTTAACACTTAAAAGATACATAAAACTATCCGAGTGACATTTTTCCCTTTCATTTTTTTAAATAATATATATTCATTTTAAACATAAAGTGTCTATTAAATAATTAAATTTTGATCCTTAAGAGTGAATGGTCTAATTTAATTCACTAAAGAATAATTATGATGAATAATTAAGGCCTTATCACTTATTTTTAACCTATATTAACATGATTAACCATTTACTAAGGTGACAAATTTTACCATGGTTATTATCCATATTGACTAAGAATAAAAGTAGAGTAATTACGAAATTTAAAACACATGATTATAAAATTTTACCTCATGTTATCTAATTCAATTCTTATAAATTTCAATATTTGATTCTAAATTAAGTAAACAAATTGTGAATTTTTTTTGAAAAATTAGATTTCTAGGGATAAAAATAGATTTATTCTTACCCGATTATTAGAGAATTTTTTTTTCAATATTTAACATATATTTTAGGTATATAATTTATAAATTTAATTAATACCACTACTAAATAAGGACTATTTTGATATATTTATATTAAATTAAT
Source organism: Viscum album (assembly GCA_963277665.1). Lineage (NCBI taxonomy): Eukaryota > Viridiplantae > Streptophyta > Magnoliopsida > Santalales > Viscaceae > Viscum > Viscum album. The sequence goes on from OY728160.1 coordinate 1,210,207,291, forward strand.
TGTATGCAAGAAATAATTTTTTTTAGAAAAAACATCACTTTATTTTTTTTTAAATTTTTTTAAAATCTAATAATTTGATAAGTAATTAATTAATATTATGAATGTATATAGAATATAAATTTCATAAATATTTATTATTATTCAAACCTACAAATCAAATATTTATGCAATAAGGGACACATAATGTTTTAATAAGGTCACCCAGTTTGATTAAACTCGTTGTAGAGTGAAAAATAAGCTATCTAATAACTTAAATTATTTAAAGAAAAATATTTCATAAAACTATGATGGTGTTACATTATACTACCCTTAAAATTAATTTATTCGTACAAATTCAACACTTAGATACAAATGGATGATTTGACCATTTACACGTCACAACCTTATCTTCCCATAGAGCACCCTCAAATTTATGGTCTCATCAAAGAACATTATCCTGGAGAGTGGTATTGTTTTATAGAAAATTACCTATATAATCCAGAATCCCTACTAGTTGTTCTTCATAAAATATATAAATATATATTGGTACAAACTATGAATTTAGAATTTTAAGGATCTACTATGTACTTTTTGGAAAAAATAAATGGAATATGTCATGAACATGTGAAGGATTCTCAATAAGTGTCAATCGATATTCTAGCATATTGATATGATTAAGCATTTCAAATGGACTGAAATACCTAGGGTTTAGCTACACCTTATTTCCAAAACTCATAACTCTTTACATAGGGGATATTCATTGTAATACCATTCAACCTACTTTAAACACCAGATCCTTCTGATGATTGTCAACAGAATATTTTTTCATCTTAGAGATGCTACTATGTGTTATTGAATAGATCTAATCGTATTTCCATTACCTTAGATTGATCAGGTCACCACCGATTTCTTTATCCTATATAATTCCATCATTTTATAGTTCTACACTTTTTATCATATATGGATTTATAAAAAACCATCTAAATGATAGATTTAAAGCTATAATTATAATAAAATTTTACAAAAGGATTTTATTGACCCCAACCACCTTGTAACTACCTATGTAAATATCTCAGCGTGTCTTCTGGAGTTTTAATGTTCCTCTCAGATATACCACTTGTATGTGAAATATAATCATTTCTAAAACATAACTTTGTTTCTGGATCCTACTAATGAATATTCCAGGACATTGAGGTAATCCTCAGATCATGGTCAGATACAATGTAAAGTGATACTCCATGAAATATTACCACTTCCATTATATATATTCAAGAAAAATATTCAAGATTATTATATTACCTAATACAAATAAATTATCTCGACTCCATAAGGTAATTTACTATAACACAAATAGAATTTTTTACTTTTATATGTTTTGGGGAGTCAAATGAAAAAATAATTTGTGACATTTTCCCATTTCCATTCAGGTATGGTTAATGGGTTTAACAACCCTATAGAATTATTTCTCTCAACAACAACATAGTGAAAAACCATGGAACACGAAACATACTCTGCAACATATATCTTCATTCAATCCCACAAAAAATACTCATTCAGGTCTCTATACATCTTTGTACTTCTAATATGAAAAAAAATTATAAACTATGAATCTAATCCATTAAATCCTTCAAATATGTTATGAGAGGTACACATAAATGGTTCATAAACATTATTAATCTATAGAAATCATGGTTTAAGTAAGGGACATTTCTCACCTACTTTTACATCTCTAAATCATCCTTCTGTTCCACATTAATCATCACTTGGATGGATGGTTGAACATTCATTGGAGAATTTCATTTTTCTAACCATTACATTATGATTTATAAATCTTTCCTTTATAAATACAAAAAATATTTATTTTTTGAGATAGTAATCACTGATAATATAGAATTATCCTTTTGTCTCAAAAATCCTTCCATATTGTTTTCTTTCCCATAGTGGCAATGTATGGAGCAGTCATATTGATTAATCAATCCCAACCATATTCTATAGCACATTTTCAACTCTTTTTTAGTGAAAATATACTTTTAAATTTTCTGATCAGTATATATCTCCCACCTTTTCCATATAGATACTTCCTTTATATATTTAATGTAGAAAGTACCACAACTAACTATGAACAATTAGTTGGGTAATCTTTCTCTTGGTCCATCAATTTTCATGAGACATAAGCTATTACCTTATCCTTTTTTCATAAGAATATAACACATTCCCTTCATTGATGCATCAATATAAATAACAAATATTTCTCCACTTTAGGGTAGTTTGATCATAGGTTCACTAAATAACCTTCATTTTATCTTCTTGAAATTATCTTCACATTCCACATTCTATATAAACACAACTTTTTCTAAGTGAAAATAGTGAGTGGATTAAGTAAGATTCAGAAATATTTCACAAAGCATCGATAATACCTTTCCATCTTAAGAAAAATAAAGGTTATAATCATGGTGGTTTTTCTATGACATTTCCCAATAACTTTTATCTTTGAAAGATCTACTAATATACCATCACATGAGATTATATCTCCAAAATTGAAACTTTTTGAATCCAAAATTCACACTTGGTTAATTTTTCATAATGATTTTCCTTCCTCAGAGTCATTAGCATGACCCTCAAGTGATGTTCATGATCCTCCATACTCATTCAATATACATGAATATCTTCTGTAAGAACTACAAAAAATTGATCAAGATAGTGTTTAAAGATTATATTCATGAAATCATGGATGATAACATGGTCATTAGTAATACAAAAGGGAATCACAATAAATTCATAATGTATATAACTTATTTGGAAGACCATATTGGCTATATCATTATTAATGACCCTAAATTTATGATATCAAAAATGAATTATAATATTGTATAATTATTGAGGATCATGTATTCGATCAAATAATTCATCAATATAGTATATGGGATACATGATCCTGATTTTAAATTTCTTAAGATCATGATAAAAATGAAAAGATGAATTAACACATATTTATCTGTATAAATTATATATGTGAACCCCAAGGTGATGAAATAGGTAATATGAATCCCTTCTCAAGATTCTCTTGGATTTTCCTCTTTAATTCCATCAACTCAATTGATGAAATTCTACAATGATTATTTAAAATATTCACAATATAATTTAGAAGTGATGTTGAAAACTCAACTTCATGATTTTTTGATGACCTGAAATTTCATCCATAAAGACATAAAAACTATTATACAATAGGTACATCATTAATTTTGAGTTTCTCCCCAACCATTTGAGATATATAACCTTCATGTATATGAATTAAGACCCATAAAATGGAAGAAATTTCTTGTAGAAGTTCATATTCATCCGTACATCAATAAATTATTTTAGGTTTATTCAGAATATTAAATGTGACTTCCAATCAATATAAATTAATATGGGCTCCATATAGAGAAATAAAATGCATTCCAAGAATCATGTCAAATTCGACTAAAGGGAGAATCAAAATACTTGTAGGATGCATTTCCAACAATCATCAAATGGAGAAGAACTAAAATATTAATATTTGACCATTTTTACTTTATGATTTTTCCCAAATATTGAAAAATATAATTTTTTAGGTTATATAGTTATTACCTTGGAATATAATTTATAAATAAAGGACATCGTGGATCTAAAATTAAATAAGACATTAACTATTCTAGAGAGTATGATAGGTATACCTTTCACCATGTCATTATCATAACCAACTTTGGTATTAATGATAACATGATATTTCCATTTGTATTTAGGGTTATGTGTGGTTTGACACTTAAAATAAAAATTATTAAATTCATGCACTTGTTGGAATAAGTCCTATAATCATTAATTTTTATGAATTAGAGTGTGGTGGTGTATTAGTTTGTGTCTACATTTACTCCATTACATTCACTAGACTAGTAGTCACCTTTTGAAATTTATGGGATTTATGAATTTTTTTTACAAATTTAAATCACCCCCCATTCCCATTTAAAAACATCCCATGTTGTTTCATCTAACATTTCTGTCATGTATACGGCTGTAATTGCATTCCACCATGTGATTTATTCAAGTTTCCATGAAATTTGGTCTTTCTTTTCTTATAAAAAACAATGGGAAATATGGGAATACCTAATTTCTATTTCTACTCTATGTTCACATTAAATGATTTATTCATAGCCATTGAAATATCTTATAGACAATTTGTAGAACCCTGGGACACCGTGAGATGGGAGGGGCGAATCAGGGTGTCTATATTTACTTTTAATGTGATGGATATTGTTCCAACATTGATAGGAACTCGTTAAACCTATATGATGGATAAGATCAAAAATAAAACATTTATATGAAAAGATATGACACAACAATTTTACTTGGTTCACCACTAAGGGCTATGTCCAAGGTGCATACACTGATAGTGTGTCAGTCATACGAAAATCCACTAATCGTCACTAAAATTGGAATAAAAATGTTTTTCACAATAATTCTATTCCAGGAACACTAACTTTAAAAAAATCATGGATATCTCACTGTGTCCCTTGGAGAACTTCTATTGACTCCCCTAGCACACTTCATTGGGAGAAGCCTTACTCAGTTTATTGACATGAAGGTATCTTCATAAAATTTGCATTGTTGTCTTTGTATATTTCCTACATGAGACATTTCATGCATCAAAGTCCTGAAGTCATGCACCTGAAATAACTGATCAAACAAACCTAATATGAAAATCCAATTAGAATATTAACACTACTCTCTCATACACCACTAGATCTTGCATGCAATATTTTGAATTTTTCACGCAAGATGAATTTCTCACAGTCCCTATTTTCCACCCAACTCTTATCTTTCGTGAAACTACCCCAAAGTATTTAGTATTTTCAGACTAAAGGAATAACTTGCATACAAGATTAACTCATTGTAATTCTTTCACACGCAACTCCTTCACATGGTAGAGAAACTAGATATTCATTGGAACGTTCTTATGTATTCCATGGGGTAGACTCTTATTTATATTCCTCGATGATTTTTCAGGAATGTTTCTAACAAGTCTTTGTTTTTTCATGTATGATTCTTTGTGAGCACGCAAAACCCCTTTTGATATCGCATTGGGCATGTAAGATTCTTCTGTGCAACCTCATCTTTTGGGTGAATTTTTCCATTGTCATATTTTGATGCACTAATCCCAAATAATTCCTTGCATGCAGGTTTCCAAACCCCCTATAATATTGTGCACAACGTACTTCTCAAAAAACATACTTCCCCATTCTCTAATTTTTGGTCCCAAAACTTTTTCAAGCACTAGGAAATGACTCCACCTTCAATATCATTGTATACATGAACTTTTGGATAACTTTCCTTGCAAACTTCCTAATATTAAAATGATTATTGACAATAAAAACAAACCATACTCCATTTCTAGCACAAAAAACCCTTGGTTCCAACAATCTCCCTCTTTAGGTTTGTTGTAAATCTCCAAATAAATTCAACAGAGCACCATCCATTATCAATACTTGATACACAAGAATAAACTCAGCAAACACTCTATGTCAATGTGAGCAATTATCGATATACAAAACCAGAGGGGAAGCTCTAATTGGGTCCCCATGTCTTGGAATAATTAAAGATGTCCAAGATGTTCTCTTACCTTTTCAAAAAAGCATTACATGCCCTGAATGGTTTCCTCATAACATCAAATTCTTATCATGACACATTATCCATTCTCTTGTAACCATAATAACATTTCATCCTCCTCTTTTTTACCATTGAATTTATTCCTTCTCCCCAATTGGAAAAAAACCCAAGGATTAATATTTTTATATTGTAGAGATCAAAATTCACTCCCCCAGGATCATATCTCCGCCATAAACTTTCATCACTTCCACAAATAGATTAAAAACACGTCACATAACTAGGTATAGGGGATCAATTGTATCCTTCTTATACACTAGGAGGTGGTTAAACATAGTGTTTAAACCTATGCTTCTTGAACACTAGTTCTAATAGTGGATTGGTCAATATGTTATCCACTTGATCATTAGTTCCAACATGATCCATTTTAATCATTCTATGTTCATCATTTTAATTGATAAATTGAAATATTATTTCAACGTGTTTTGTATGATAATTATGAACATGTTTCTTTGTAAGATCAAGTAAGCTCTTGTTATTACATTAAATCACCATCCTCTATTTCACTTCATCACCAATATCCATTAGTTGTTGTTTCATCCACAGTAATTGAGTGCATTTCTTTGTAGTGGAGATATACTCATCTTCAGTAGTAATGAGAGAAGTGATTTTCCTATTTCTTACTAAACTGGCCCACACATTTCATTCCAATAAGTAATGCTCCACCGCTTGTGGACTTTTTTCCACTACATCACTAGCCCAGTCAGAATCATTAAATAGAGATAGCTAACAATGTATTCTTATAGGAAGTTATATTCCATAATTGTAAGTACCTTTAATGTACCTCATGATTATTTTCTCTGCCGCTATATATTCTTCCTTTGGATTACACTAAAAGTGGGCTGCTATTCATATTACAAATACAATATCTACCATGTCATTGTCAGGTATAGTATGCTTTCAATAATTCTCTTATACATTGTGGGATCTATAAAATTCTTATAATAATGCTTTCTAAGTTTCATTCCAACTGCAATCATTGTCAAAATTGGTTTGGAGTCATGCATATTGAATTTCATTAGCAACTCACTTGCATAATTTTCCTATGAGATAAACATGTATTATTTCTTCTAGATTACATGAAACCCCATGAAATATGCGAGTTTACTAATAATTTATATTTCAAATTCATATTTCATGTGATTGGAAAATTCATCCATAGATCTCTTCCTACTTCTTCAAAATATAATATCATCCACGTACACCAACACCATAAATTGATCTTCCTTTGAATTATTTAAATAGATGTTATAGTCAAGACATCCTATTTTAAATTCAAGATTCATTATGTATGAATATAGACAAGAATACCAAGATCGTGGCATCTTATTTAGACTATATAGAGACTATTTCAATCATCAAACCTGTATTTCATCATTTCCAATTAGAGAACCCGTCAGTTGTTTGATATAGACTTATTATTCATGAAGACCATTTATGATTTCTATTTTACATCCATTTTATAGACTTTATATCATATTTTAATTTCCATAGTAAGTAAAATACTGATTCAATCTAGTCTCACTACTAGAGAAAATGTTTCTTCAACATCAACACCTTCAATCGGTGAGTATCCTTTACACAACAATCATGGATTATTCCTGATCACTTTACCATTGTCATAATATTTATTCCTAAAAATTTAATTTGTACCAAACACATTGTGACATTTTGGTCTCTTAAATAGATGTCATGTTTGGTTATTGTTGATTTGATCCCACTATTCATTCATGGAATTATGCCATGATTCATCCTTTGCAGCTCCATCAAATGAGGATGGTTCCACAACAGACAAGAATGCAGACTGTGCTTTATTCCTCTTTATCCTTGTATGAGTGGGAGCTGTCCAACCCCCAATGGTATTAGATTGATCAATTTCATCTTTTTGATTTCTCTTTTGAGGTTCAAGAAGATTTTCTTCAGCCACATCTTCTTCTTCTTAGTCTTTATCTAAATCCACCTTATATTGAAACCATTGAATGTTTTACACACCTTAATCTACTTCTTAATCTGAATCATTTCCATTTCCAAAATCTTATGCATCTTTAATCACATTAGATTATGATCCCCTCATGGTATTTTTGGTCTTATCTTAATCTATCTTAACATCACCGCTTTCCACAATTTTTCCAAGATGATTATTTAAATACTTGTAATCTTTTCCATTCATTGAATATGTATGGAATATTCCTTTATTAGTAGTATCAAAATACATTCCCTTATTTCCTTCTTTATTGATGATAAAAATTTTACTTCCAAAAACATAGAAATACTTCGAAGAGGTTTTCCTTCCATGACACATCTCATATGGTGTCTTGGTTTCCCTTGTATATATCCCTGTTTGATTTTGAATATACACAATATCTTGAACAACTTATTTCCAGTAATATCGAGGGATACGACTCGCAATTGGCATGGTTCTGGCCATATTATTCACCTATCTAGTTCTATACTCAACAACTCTATTTTGTCGTGGGGTTCTCAAACCATCCCCCTCATGATGTATTACATGATCCTCGAGGTAAATTTCAATCTTAATTTATGAGTATTCCCCCCCCCCCATTTTCAGATAGTAGAACTTTGATTGTTTGTCCAGTATCATTTTCTGGAATTCCATGATAAGTTTTCATGCATTCAAGAACTTGATGTTTCTTTTGTATAACCAACACACAAGCCATTATAATATAATTCTCAAGGAAACTAACAAAGTATCTTTCTTCATGCGTTCCAACAACATTTATCAGGCCACATACATTTGTGTGGATGAGAACTAGAAGATTTTATTCCTTTTTCTTATTTAAGATGATAGGAACTACAGATCGACATTCCACATATGCAGGAAAAATATGTATTTTTCCCCTCCTCATTTCAGATTGGGGATATCCATGAATATCTTCATCTTAGATAACTTTTCCATATCATGTTTTTTAATGTACCCCAACCTCCAGTGCCACATATAATTTTCCTCTTCCATGTTTATATAGTAAGTATTCTCTCTTATATCAACCTGTAACAAATTTCAATCTATTTGTTAACCTTTAATGAGATATTTACATGTCTTTCCCATTATAATGAAGCCTTTTTAATTGAAAGTCACATTAATTCCTGAGTCACAGAGTTGACTCACACTAAGGACACTGTGATGAAAACCATCCACATAAATTACATCAATTTTCATTAGCTCTCCATTAGCTAGCTAAGTACATCCATGAGATTTTATATTCAAAGCCACATAATTACTAAACCATATAGTTCAATAAACCATTTTCTTAACAATTATTATAAGGCCTTCATTTCCCAGCATATGGGATGAGCACCCACAGTCAATAGTCAAAGTGTTATTGTTATTTGTTGCTTTAAGAGATACTTCTGTAAGTTTTTTTTCATTTTTCACTTTATCCATCTATGAAATATTAGATTGAGTGGAGGATAGGGATGGCCTTTCATATCTCTTGTCTTCATGAATGGTTTCCCCATATTCATACTCTTATTCCATAGGAGAAAAGATATTGGAAATAGAAACACTATTTGGTTGGTGAATAATTACATGTCTCTATGTTTTGTTTTTATTTCTCCATTCATTCCTCAACCTGTAATACATAGATTTATGGCCAATGTTAGAGGAATGAAAACAATATCCATAGAAATAATTTCTTTTATAAGAAGTAGTATATGAATTTTTCATCCTTTGATAAACTCATAACTCTTAACCATATAAATAACTCCTTTTCCCCTCATAATATGACCTTGTATCACCCAAATAGCTACAGAATTGACATTTTATAAGTGGAAATGTATTCCCAGTTTGATTCCTCCTAATGATTCCTTCATTAGGAAAATAGTTAGGATGCCTATAATTTTTGTATTCCTGATGATGTTTTTACATCTTCTTTGAATTTGAATTGAGGGTTTCTTTTTAAGCACTTTAGGTGACCTTTCAACATGTCTATCATTTAGCTTTCCTTTATTCTGGCCCACTTTATTTGATGAATTTTATGTTTTAGCATGATAATTGATTCCTCAATTTTCCATGCATGTGGGTTTTAGATCATTTAATATCATTTCAACTCCATTAGAACCACATTTTTCTCTCTCCATCATCTCAACATATGAAAAACATCCAAACTATATTTTCTTCATTGTTTCTTTTATAATTGATTCACTTTTAAGTTTACTCCTATGAGTAACAACCTCTTCTTCAAGACCCTCGACAGTCTTGGACTTCTATTGCAGTCCATTGATGAGTTCACTAATGATATTTTCAGGTTCTTCAATTCTTAGCATCATTTTCAGTATATCTTCTTTGCTTTTAAGGGATTTTGATTGTACATTCACTACTTCTTCCATCCATTCAATTTCAGCCCCAAGATTATCAGCATATTTTTAAAATTCTTCCAAAACTTCTCTCAACTTTTTTTATTCGTTTATTTAGTTCTCATGCTTACTAAGAGAATCCTTAATTTGTAACCTTAGATTAGAAACAACACCCAACTGATGATATCTAGATTTATGTTTTTATTGGTTTAACTTCTCCATGGTATCCATCATAGATTCTTGGTTTCCAGATTTAACACTATTTCTTCATCCTCAATGAATTCATTACGATCATATTCTTATTCATAGACAAAACACCTTTTCTATATTTCTATTCAATATTTGATGTTTCTTCTTTAAATAAACCTTTTTTGTGGCTGTTTTGAGTTTCTAACTTAACCTTCATCATCATCAACCGTCCTTGATCTTTAATAATCAATGTTCTTAACATTACCAAAATGAAAAATTGTGCATGGTATATTTCCTTAAAATATACCTTTTCCTATATTGAAAATCTTATAAAAGAGGTAAAGGAATTCAACTTACTCATTGTCTTCATTAAATATATATCCTAAATTATCACATTTTCCATGCCTTTGTACGCCATTTCCGTTATGACACATGTCGTCACATAATCTGGCTTGAATTTCATTTCATATGAAAATAGACTACTGAGAAGATAATCCAGAGAACGTTTAAAAAAGTCCATTTACTAAAGGGATGCCACTTTTGGATTATAGAGAGGTAGAATACTTCTCAAAATATTCTTCACAATTACAAACATTAGTAATTTTATTGAACAAGTAATCTTTATTTTCATTAGGAACAATATTCAAATTATCAAACCTCTTGTAAAAAACATAGAGTTTTTCCTCCTTCACTTTACTATCTCCTTCATAAATATTTTTGTGTTTTTTCCAACATAGACATTGCTAAAGTAAATCTCATCACCTTCAGATAGATCTGAATAGAAAATGATTCAGTGAGAGAAATCTATACTTTAGCATCTGCATCAAGCATCTTCCTATCTATATCAGTCGCAGACAAACCTGATAGATTAGTGATTTTATTCCTTGCATAGATGAAAAAAGTACTTACATTCCACGAAATATTTGATGTGATCTCTTCCTATTATTTAATATTTTAATGTTTCTTCCATAAAATAGGTTTAAACCCCTGACATTCAGATTATAATCCATGATTGAAAATAATGATAGATTTAACACCAATAACCACCCACTAATACAACTCGTAGAACCCCAAGACACTATGAGAGGGGAGGGGTGATGCAGTGTGTCAATATTTTCTTTTAATGTGATGGATCTTTTTCCCACATTGGTGGTAAATATTTAAACCTAAATGATGGATACAATCAGAAATCAACCATTCACATGAAAATAGATGACACAACACTTTTACTTGGTTCACCATTAAGGGATATGTACAAGGATCATACGTCGATAATTTTTCAGTCGTACGAAAATCCACTAATCTTCATTAGAAATGGAATACAAAATTTTACCAGAGTCACTCTATGATAGGAATACTGATTTTATAATAATTTAGGGATATCACATTATGTCCCTCAAAGAACATTCATTGACTGCCCCAAGATTATTTCCCTAGGATAATTCTTAATCAGTTTATCAATATAAAGGTCTCTTCAACAGATTGGATTGAAGTATTTCTTTATGTCCACCATGATACAATTATTTCATCTATGCCATGAATTGATGAACATGAGAGTAGTGTTCAATCAAACCAGATATCAAAATCCCGGTTGAAGTGTAAAACTACACTTGTGTGCAACACATGATCTTGCGCGCATGATTTTGGATTTTTCACAGAAGGTGACTTCTCCGCACAGCTTATTTTCCAAAAAAACAACATATTTATCACAACTACACTAAAGGGTTCACATGGACTTTTTAGACTAAAGGAACGCCTTGTGAGAAAGATTAACTCTATGAAATTCTTTTTCACACAAATATTTTTCCCAACATAGCAATCATATCTTCATTGGAAAATTATTATGTATTCCATGGGGGTGGCCTTCTATTTATAGGCCTCAATGGCCATATGCAGATGTTTAAAATGTGTCTTTGTTAGTGCACTTAAGATTATTTCCAAGCATGTAAAACACATTTTGACATCGCATTGTGAATTTAATATTCTTCTATACATCCCCATATTTCGTGAACATTTTTCCTTTGTCATAGTTTGAAACATTGATCCCAAATAAAGCCTTGTTTTCAAGATTCCAAACCTCCTTCAAACTTTTATGCAACATAATTTTCAAAAAAAACTCTTCTCCATTCTCCAACATTTTGAAAAAAATATTGGAAATCATTAGGAAATGAACTCACCTTCAATATTGTTGTCTTCTTTAACTGTGTGATACTTTTACTTGAAACCTTCCTGATCATCCAAGGAGGATTGACAAAAAACACAAACCATACTACATTTCTAGTATAGAATAGGCTTGGTTCCAACAATATCCCCTTTTGGGTTTGTTAGTAATCTACAAATAAATTCAATAGCTATCAGAACCTGATACACAAGAATCAACATAGACAACACTATAAGTCTATGTGATCAATTGTCGGTGTATAAAACTAGAGGGGAATATCTAATTGGGTTTTTGTGTTTTGGAATGCTTAAAGATGTCTTATATGTTCTCCTACCATGTCATAGAATCATTAAATGCCATTAATGGTGTCCACTTAACACCAAATTCTCCTCGTGACACATTATCCATTATCCCCTAACCATAAAAAAATTTCATCCTCCTCTTTTTTACCATTGAATTTATTCCTTCTCCCGCAATGGAAATAAACACAAAGACCAGTATTTGTACATTGTAGAGCTCTGAACACACTCACCCTTGACCATATCATCCCCCATAAACTTGAATCGCTTCCACAAATAGATTAAAATCAAGTAAGATAACAGAGGAGAAGGGATCACTCGTAACCTCTTCATGTACTAGGAGGTGGATAAGCATTGAGGTTCGACCCATGGTTCTCGAACACCAATGATAACAGTGGCTTGGTCAGTATGTCTGACACTTGATCATTATTGCCAAAATGATCCACTTTAATCATTCCTTGTTCAGCCTTTTCCTTGATAATGTTAAATCTTATTTCAATGTGTTTTGTATGATAATGTTGTATAGGATTATTCATAAGATCAATTACACTCTTTTTATTATAGTGAATCACCATCATCTATTTTAATTCATCACCAATATCAGTCAGTTATTACATTATATACAATAATTGAGTACATGCTTTTGTAGCGTATATATAATCATCTTCAGATATATTGAGAAAAGTTCATTCTAGTGTATTACTTAAATAATCAACGCATTTAATGCCAATAAATAATGCTCCACCACTTGTGGACTTTCTGTCCACTACATCTCCAACCCAATAATCATCTGATAATGCTAATAGTTCGCTATATATTCTTATGTAAATGTATAATCCATAGTTTTACGTACCTTTAATGTTCCTCATGACTCTTTTTTACTACCTACATACGTTCTTCCTTCGGATTACTCTTGAATGAGGATTCTAGTCATGTTGTGAAGAAAATATATGGTCATTTCGTTATTTGGTACAGTAAGCTTCCAATAATTCTCATGTGAATTTTGGAATCTAAAGAAGTCTCATACCCATTCTTTCAATGTTTCATTACAACCAAAATCATTTTCAAAATTGTTTTGGAGTCATTCATATTGAATTTATTTAGAAACTCTCTTGCATACTTTTCCTGATAGATAAACGTGTAGTCTTTCTTCTAAATTACTTGAAACCCCATAAAAATTTTGAGTTCACCAATAGTAGACATTTCAAATTCATATTTAATGTGATTGGAATATTCAACCACGTATCTCTCCCTGTTTCTACAAAATATAATATCATCAGCATACACCAACACCATAAATTGATCTTCCTTTGAATTTTTCACATAGAGGTTCTAGTCAACCCATCCTCTTTTAAATTGGAGATTCATTATATAGGAATCTAGATGAGAATACCAAGGTCATGGTGCCTCCTTTAAACCATAGTGATCATCTATTAATTTAGAAACCTTCATTTCGCCCTGCTCAATTTTAAAACCCACTAGTTTTTTATATAGACATCCTCTTAATGAAAACCATTTAATACTGATATTTTCATGTAAAGTCCCGGAATTTGAATGGAATTTTTTTTAAATACATGGTAATTTTATGAGTATGCAAAAACTGATTGCACTTGATTCCAAGGCCCGGTGTTCCTGGAATAAATTCTTGAAGTTTTGTTCAGGTACGTTTAGTAAACTTACGAGCAAGATTTTGTATCTCTTGAACAGGTGCTCGGAATTAAAATCTGAGGGCACCGATGAACTCGCAGCATAGGTGATTTCTTAGTGATACCTTCACCGTAGTTGCGTTCTAAAAAGAATGGATGTTAGATTTCAGGTTTTTATTAAAGTTAAATAAAAATAAGTGTGAAGATTATTTTTATTTGTGTGGTGGTTAAAACATCCAAGAGGAGGTTAGAGGTGGGGGCCACCACACCATAACCTCCCATGAGAGGTTATGGTGGTGGGGTCCACCAACACTTAACATCCATTGTGAGGATATCTTTAGTGGGGACCACCCGGGGGTTGTAACCCCTTGGAATCCCCAATTAAGTGTAGAAACCCTATAACTTCCCCCATTAATTAAATGTTCCAGCCCTCAAAATTAATTAATTGACCTCTTTCAGTTAATTAATTGACACCTTTTGAATATTTTTTAATATTTTGGCCATCAAATTAAATAATGGTATGGCTTAACTGATTATTTTTGGTTGGAAATTCATTTGGTGGAACTTTGGGAGAGGAGGTACACTAGGAAGAACTTGGACAACTTCATCTTCCAACAAAGAATTCCCCACCCCACCAAAGAATGACGAACACCATCGTCTTACTTCTTCAACCAGGTCAAGAAATGGAAGTGTCACCCATGAAGAATGCCAACTTCATCTTTGACTTCATCTTCTCTAAACTATCCTTCCACCGTCAACGATTGACAAATGAGGTAGGGCTGTGTTTTGGATTAAGAAACGTTGTTTGTTCCTTCCTTGTTGAATTATTTTTTCTTGACCTGCTTGCAACCAAATTAATGTGGAGGGAACGGGCCAAACTAACATGGTTTGATTCCCCCATCGTTCTTGTGAATGTTTGGTGTGTTCGTCACATTCTTCATGGGTGATGAACAACGGATCATTGTGAGTTCGTTGTGCGACTAAACGATCCCAAATTGAAGACACACCATCATGATGACCTAGCGGAGGTGAGGAAAAAATAGCGGGCAATGAGTCAGACCAGAACGGGAAGAATTTTCCCTCGACTGTTCTTTGAGAGAATGAATCAGATCGTGTTTTCAGAGCCAATCGGTGGATTGAAAACACCAGAGAAGACTATGGGACATCAGGGCGGCCTAGTATCTGATGTTTCGGGATGAACGGACCATCAGAACAAAAGACGAACTTCACGAGAGGCAAGCTTGCTAGAGGCGTCATTTCTGGAAAATTCCAGAATACACATCATTTACTTCTGAAGAACACACCATCTAGTACATGCATTCTTCTATGTGAGTTTTGGACGTTAGACAAGAAACACTTGGCGTGTAACCCCAGTCACACAATGTGTATTCTCTTCATAGCATAGAAGAAGCATCTTCGTGAGACATGTCGTGTATTCTTGGAAACACATAGACACGTGTGGAATTACACGGCCAAGAGGCATGGCGTATACTCTCTACGCAGAATGGCAGAAGCAGATTCGTGAGACTCGGTGTGTAACCCAGGGATACACGGAAATGGGGTGTAGTACAAGGGAATATACTCCACCACATGGCCAGACATGGGTAGTGGCCCGAGCTACCCAGTGTACCAGTTACATGGTTTGGAGAACATGGGTTGAGGCCGTGTACGTGCACACGGCTAGCATACAGGGAGCTGCCCCCAGTTTCATGGACACAACTTGTAATCATACCACACACCATGTACTGCCTTTTCTACATGACCAGTTTCTTAGGAAATAGGCTATTGAACACGGGCAATACCCGAGGTCAGAATACATGGAATGTAACCATACAAACACACCATATACATTTTTTGGAAAATGGATGGGTGATCATGTCTCTATTTTTTGGACATGTATTGCTTGGATTATCCCCCTATGACATGGAAGAACTTTGTCATTTTTCAAAATGGGACTTCGTGACACTTAGATTACTGACCTATATCTTGTGGAGCGGACCCTCCTAGAGACGAGCGACGTATGGAGACCTAGAGGATGGCTGAGACCTGATTACTGCTGACATTTTGACTCGGAGTGTTTTGACTAGCCCAGTGAAGAGCGCCTCTGTGTGACGTGGTATACCCACGGAGGGAGCACCTCTGTGTGACGTGGTATACCCATGGTACTCGATAGGAGGAGTACCTCAACAAGATACGAGGGAGAGCGCCTCTGTGTGAAGTGGTAGACCTGTGGTGGGGAGCGCCATTGTGTGATGTAGCTGACCAATGGTACATGATAGGAGGAGTACCACAAGAGTCCGGGATAGTGGGAAGCACCTCTATGTGACATGGTAGGCCCACAGTACTCTATAGAGTAAGAGTACACTAGCAGCCGGGGTTTCGATAGTTTAACTTGTAGTGTTACATGTTACCACCCCTAGAATAAAATCCTAGTTTTGAGCTGAGTCAATGACTTTTCTGTTTTCCTCAAGATTGAGATGGGTTACTTGATAAATTTGGTATATGTTTGGGTATATACCTAAGTAATGGTTAACCGTTGATTTCATACTTTTTGATTTATCCTTGTTGTATTTAGTGAGACCTAGAGGGTCTTAGGGTCTCTACTGAGTATCATTATACTCACGCATGCATGGTCTATTCCTGAACCTCGTTGTGTTGGTTTCGTATTATAGATAGTGCCGATTGAGGCATAGAGTAGCAAGACTGGACGGTACCCAAAGGTGGACCACTCGGCATGACGGTACACAGACCAGACAGATGGACGTGGAGTGCTGAGGAGGCCATCTGTACCTACCCTTCTGTTAGGAACCCTGGAGGACGACCCAGTGGCTGCTTTACTTTTATTCAGTTGTACTTTCTTTTAGTTGTACTTGTACTTAGATTTGGGCTTGTATTTCTGGCCCCTTTTACTTTCCAACACTTCTTTTGTATAATGTTTTACGTAGTTTTTTGCTTCCAGTTTTGTACTCTAATGTGTTTGTTTACAGTCATAAAGGCAATGCCTTCCCAGTTTAGGGACTTGTGCCTTTGGTGCTAGTCGCCAGCCCCTGGACTATGGAAGGCGGGCTTGGAGTAGTCATGATACAGGCTCTGGGGGATGGGTCATGACAAATTGATACCAAAGGAGTCGGTTCTACAGCAGAACATAGGACTCTAATATTTCTTTTCTGTGAAGAAATAATTTTAAGGGTATGAAGTGTGGTTTTTAGTTCATGGAGTCCAGTGTTGGTGCGGGCGGCCAATGTATTCATAAACTAGGACCCTGACTTCTGATTTATGACTCAGTGCATGAAAACACCGATTGTGTGTGTGTTTTTAAAAGTTTAATTTATGTCAGCTCAACTAGGTCATCTCACTAGGTATAGTCTTTTGTCTATATCACATCTGTTTATTTTAGGATACCTCCCCCTGGACGACCAGTTAGAGATCCGAGAGTTGTATGGACTTATAGTCCACCGAGCAATGAGGCCTCAGTGAAGGGCTCTCTTCTAGTTGAGGAAACAGAAGAAGAACCAGTGGTACTACTGCTTGTTGGTCTATTGATGCCACCATCCCTAGAAGTAGACGATACACACCACTTGAGTGAATTTCATGATTTTCATCGCCAAACGCCACCCAGGTATTGGGGAGAGATGGACCCACAGGTGGAAAAGGATTGGCTGGAGGCTGTGGTGAGAGTCTTCTGGCTAGTAGGGACACCAGTAGACTTCATGGTGATCCTTGTTGCCAGCCTCTTCCAGGCAGCAACACGTAGATAGTGGATCCTGATGCTCCAGGTTCATGACGAGGTGACCCTACCCTGGGCAGACTTCGAGAGCCTGTTCCGAGTAGAGTTCATGCCAGAAAATCTCCGCGCAGTGTGGATACAGGAGCTACAACATCTATAGCAGGGTAGCATGACTGTATCTCAGTACTCAGTGAGGTTCACCGACCTCTCTCTCTACTACACAAATATGGTACGAGACCCATTATTCAGGTCCCAGACCTTCTAATAGGGTCTTAGGAGAGAGATCATAGCTTCAATGATCTCACTCAGCATCCTGACGCAGGTGGGGGTGTTAGAGAGAACCCTCCTAGTGGAGAGTTTCCTTGCTGAGCAGTAACCACCATCGAAACCCACTACTAGTCGACATGAAGCAGAGTCTTCTCCAGCTGAATGTAAACAGATGAAGCAGAGGTCCAAGAGGACCAGACCCATGGGTGGATGACTTTAGGACTCCAGATCTATTTTGCAGGTCACCCGGGGTAGTGACTTACCAGCCAAGAGCATGTAGTGTTTCTCATGCGCTGCGTAGGGTCACATGGCTCATGACTGTCTAACCGACCTTTTAGATGATCACCAGATAGTTGAGGGACCTCCAAGGAATAGGCAGAGGTTTAATCGAGGCAGTCCGTAAGGAGCAGGAGAACGTGGCAGAGGAGCTAGTCCAACAGCTGGCAGTGGGCAAAGTTTCATAGTGTTACCACCACCACCACCAGGAGGACCACCCCAACCATAGGGAGCATGTGTACAGGGGAGAGCCCAGCTTTAGGAAGCCGAGGAATATGACCATGGCACTCTGGAGATGATTTTATGTACTATATGTGTCTACCCCACTTTAGCTTCAGTTCTTATAGACACATGTTACAGTCATTCTTTCGTAACCACTGCCATCGTTCGGAGCTCGTAGATTCTGATGAAGCTGTTGACTTGATCCTTATGGCTAGAGACTTCTATGGGAGCATACTCGATGATTAAGCACAAGTTCCGGCAGTGTGAGCTTACTCTAGGAGGTGAGAGAATCAGTTGGGATCTCCTCATAGTGGCGTCGAGGCCTTAAAACGTCCTCTTGGGTAAGGATTGGTTATCTACTGTCCATGATCAGATTGACTATATTAGGAAAAAAGTGTGGTGTGTCCACACAGATGGGTCTAGGTTCTCCTTCATCGGCGAGAAGGGAACTGTTGCCGCATGGACATACTTACATGGAAGAGGGTGCATCTGATCACTCACCAGTTGGCTTGCCTTACCCTCGGAGCAGTTGATGTGGAGATTCTGACTTATCCTGTAGTGTTGGACCGGTACATGGATTTTTTCCCTGATGATGTTCCAGGACTACCTCTTCATAGAGAGGTGGACTTCTACATTGACATGTACCCCAGGATGACACTGATATCTAAACCAGCATATCAGATGGCTTCCACTGAGCTTTGTGAGCTTCGGGTATAGTTG
Organism: Viscum album; assembly: GCA_963277665.1. Lineage (NCBI taxonomy): Eukaryota > Viridiplantae > Streptophyta > Magnoliopsida > Santalales > Viscaceae > Viscum > Viscum album. The sequence goes on from OY728160.1 coordinate 1,210,226,770, forward strand.
GTGGACTTGCAGGGAAAGAGATTCATTCAGCCTAGTGATTCTCCCTGGCCAGCCCTGATTCTCTTCGCCAAGAAGGTGGATGGGAGCTTCAGGCTCTGTGTCGACTACCGTCGCCTAAACCAGGTGACCGTGAAGAGCAAGTACCCACTTCCGAGGATTGATGACCTCTATGATCAGCTAAAGGGATCTCGATGGTTCTCGAAGATAGACCTTAGATCAGGCTATCACCCTCTTAGAGTTCGAGACGAGGATGTGCAGAAGATGGCCTTCAGGTGTTGGTATGGCCACTAAAAGTTCTTGGATATTCCCTTAGTCATAACCAATGCTCCAACAATGTTTATGTGTCTCATGAACATGATCTTCCAGCCCTACCCCGATCGCTTTGTCATGTTCTTCATCGATGACATTCAGATCTACTCGACTACTGAGGAGGAGCATGCCTACCATTTGCAGGTAGTACTGGACACACTCAAAGTGCACCAGATTTATGGTAAGCTCTCAAATTGCCAGCTTTGGATTCGAGAGGTTCACTTCTTGGGACATGTCATCTTGGAGGCTATAGTTGACGTAGATCTAGAAAATATTTAGTTAGTACTTTCTTGGGAGCCATGCAGGAGTGTGAAGGATGTACGGAGTTTCTTGGGCTCTGATGGGTACTACTAGAGGTTTGTTCCAGACTTCTCCAGAGTTGGATCACCACTATTAGCCTTGATGAAGAAGGGGAAACGCTTCATGTGGTCAGAGAGATACTATCAGAGCTTTCAAGAGCGGAGGCATAGGCTGACTAGTGCCCCTTTCTTGAGACTTTTAGAGGAAGGTGTAGGGTATGTAGTCTAATACGACGCATCAGGGACCAGACTCGGGTGTGTTCTGATGTAGGAGTGATCTGTGATCGCATATGGCTCTCGGAAGTTGAGATAACATGAGCAGAACTACTCTACCCATGACCTGGAGTTAGCAGCAGTAGTCTTCGCCTTGATGATGCGGCGACACTATCTGATTGGAGAATGTTTTACCGTGTACTCTGATCACAAGAGTCTCAGGTATATCTTCTCTTATAAGGAAATGAAACTAAGACAGTGATGATGGATTGAGTTCCTCTAGGACTATGACTTTGAGATATTCTATACTCCTTGGAAGGGGAACGTAGTTGTAGATGCACTCAGCAGGAGGTATGGTTTATAGCTTCTAGGAGAGCGGATAGACCAGCTGGCTGCCTTACAGATATCCTTTGTGGATAGAAATGGAACAGATTTCCTACAGTCTCTTACAGTCACTCCTCCACTCCTTCAGTGAGTTAGGGAATCACAGCATGGGGATGCTGACTACGAGATGTGACGTGCTCAGATATCCACAGGGTAGGCACCTGATGGATTTTCTAAATTCGGGGAGCACATCATCTTCTTCATAGGACGTACTATGGTACTAGTATCACATTAGGAGTAAGTGTTGAGGGAGTACCACACTACCCCTCTAGAGGTATATCCAGAAGTGGAGAAGATGTACCAGGACCTTCAATGACAGCACTGGTGGCCGGGTATGAAGAAGGTTGTAGTAGAATTTGTCTCTCGGTGCCTCACATGTCAGCTAGTGAAGGTGGAGCACTAGGTTCTAGTAGGCTTGGTTCAGCCTTTAGAGGTCCCAGAGTGGAAGTGGGATGGGATATCCCAGGACTTCATGATGGGTCTTCCACATACATCCAGAAGTCACGACTCGATTTGGGTGATCGTCAACCAACTCACCAATTCAGCCCACTTCCTACCGATTAGAGAGCAAGGACCAGTAGGGAGATTGTGATGCCTCTATGTTCAGGAGATTGTGCGGTTACATGGATTACCTTCTTCTATTGTCTCTGAATGTGATGCACGGTTTACTTCCTGGCTATGGAAGGGGTTGCAAGAGGCTTTCGGGAAGAAGCTATGTCTGAGCACCGCCTTCTATCCTCAGACATATGGTCAAACTAAGAAGACCATCAAAACCCTCGTGGACATGATACGTGCATTTTTCCCCAACTTCGGTCGCAGTTGGGAGGATCACTTGCCTTTGGTTGAGATTTCCTACAACATTAACTATCACTCCACCATAGGGATGGCACCTTTTGAGGCATTGTATGAACAACCTTGCAGATCACCACTATGCTGGAGTGACCCAGGGGAGTCAGAACTAGTGGGACCAGAGATGGTACACGCTACCATAGAGAAGGTGTAGAACATCTAGGAGTGGAAGAAGACTCCACAGAGTAGGCCGAAGTCATATGCTGACAGGAGACAGAGACCTTTGGAGTTCGAGGATGGCGACCATGTCTTCCTACGGGTATCACCTCGATGAGGCCTATAGACATTTGGTCGAGGTGGAAAGTTATCTCTGTGGTCCGTCGAACCTTTGCAGGTCCTCAGTAGAGTAGTCGAGGTGTCTTACTACTTATCACTTCCAACTCAGTTACATCGGGTGCATGACGTCTACCACGTATCTCAGCTGAGGAGATACGTGCACGACCTATCCCACATCATCGACCATGGGGAACTGTACATCAATGACGGGGCGACCATCACAAAGGTTCTAGTGGAGATTAAGGATCGACAGGAGCGGGTCCTACATGGACGGTCGATACCTCTGGTTCGCGTATGTTGGCAGCACGGGAACCTCTAGGAGAGAACATGGGAGAGGGAGGCTCATATACATGCTCAGTACCCTCATTTGTTTCCTTAGTGTGAGTTGTAGCTTACGAGGACGTAAAGCCCTAAGGTGGGGAAAATGTAAGGACCTGGAATTTCCGTGGAATAATTTTTTAAAAATACATGGGAATTTTACGAGCCTACGAAAACTAACAGCGCTTGATTCTGAGACCCGGTGTGCCCAAAATCAAATTATGAAGTTTTTTTTGGGTAAGTTCACTATACGTACGCGTGTGATTTTGTAACTTTTGAATCTGTGCTCATAATTGAAATCTGAAGGCACTGATGAACTCGCAACGTCAATGATTACGTAGTGAGACCTTCACTATTGGTGCCTTATAACGAGAATGGAAGTTAGATTTTGGGTTTTTATTAAAGTTAAATAAAAATAATAGTAAAGATTATTTTTTTTTGTGGTGATTAAAACCTCCAAGAGGAGGTTAGAGGTAGGGGCCACCACACCATAACCTCCCATGAGAGGTTATGGTGGTGGGGACCACCCACACATAACCTCCCTTGGGAGGAAATCTTTGGTGGGGACCACCTGAGGGTTGTAACCCCTTGTAATCCCCAATTAAGTGGAAAAACCCTTTAACATCCCCCAAAAATTAAATTTTCCAACCCTCAAAATTAATTAATTCAACTCTTTCACTTAATTAATTGACCCCTTTTGAATTCTTTTGAATAGTTTGTAAAAAAAAATAAATAATGGGTTGGCTTAACCCATTATTTTTTGTTGGATATTCTTTTGGTGGAACTTTGTGAGAGGAGGGACACTTGGAAGAACGTGGATAACTTCATCTTCCAACAAAGAATTCCCCTCACCACCAAAGAACAATGAACACCATCTTCTTCCTTTTTCAACTGGGGAAGGAAAGGGAAGCATCACCCATGAATAACACCAACGTCGTCTTCGACATCATCTTCTCTAAACTCTCCTTCCACCATCAATGATCGACAAATGAGTTAGGGGTGTGTTTTGGTTTGAGGAACGTTGTTTATTCCATCCTTGTTGAATTGTTTTCTCTTGACCTGCTTTCTGCCAAATTAATGCGGATGGACCGGGGCAAACTAACACAGCCCGATTCCCCCACCGTTCTTGTGAATGATTGGTGTGTTCTTCAGAATTTTCATGGATGACGAACAACAGATAGTTGCGAGTTTTTTGAGCGACACAACGATCCCAAATTGAAGACCCAACATCACGATGACCTAGAGGAGGTGCAGTGATGACAGCGAGCGATGAGTCAGACTAGAACGGGAAGAACTATCCCTCGACTATTCTTCAAGCAAATGAATCAGATTGAGTTTTCATAGCCGATCGAAGGCCCAAAAACACCAGAGATGATTACAGGACATCTGGATGACCTAGTATCTGATGTTTCGAGACAAACAGACCGTAAGAACGAAATACAGGCTTCACGGGAGGAACGTTGGCCGGAGGCGTCGTTTCTGGAAAATTCCAGAATACACGGCGTGTACTTCTAAAGAACATGTCGTGTAGTACAAGCATTATACGGTGTGATTTTTGGACATTAGAAAAGCACCACATGGTGTGTGACCCCAGTCAAACGATGTGTATTCTCTGCACATCATGGAAGAAGCAGCTTCGTGAGACATGGTGTGTATTCTGGGAAATACACAGACACAGGTGGAAATACACAGCCAAGAGGCACAGCGTGTACTCTCTATGCAGAATGGTAGAAGCAGCATCATGAGACTCGACATGTAACCAGGGGAGGCATGGACACGGGGTTTAGTACATAGGCATGTACTCCCCCGCATGGCCAGACATGGCCAGTGTCACGAGCTACCCTGTGTACCAGTTACACGGGTTGGCGAACACAGGTTGAGGCCTTATACTGGCACATGGCCAGCGTACACGGAGCCGACCCAAGATTCATGGACATTGCATGTAATCATACCACACACCCTATACTACCTTTTCTTCATGACCAGTTTCTTATGACACATGTCGTTGAACACAAGCATTACCCGAGGTCTGAAGATATGGTGTGTAACCATACCGACACGTTGTGTACTCTTTTTTTGGAAAATGGATGGGCCATCTCGTCTCTGTGTCTTGGATACATATTTCTTGGATTTTCCCCCTATGAGTGGAGGACCTTTGTGATACTTCAAAATGGGACTTCGTGATAGTTCGAGTATCGACCTATAGCTCGTGGAGGGGACCCTCCTATAGACAATCGGAGTATGGAGACCTAGAAGCTGGCTGAGACCTGATGAATATTGACCTTTCGACTCAGAGTGTTTAGACTAGCCTAGTGGAGAGATCCTTTGTGTGATGCGGTAGACCCAATGTGGGGAGCGCCTCTATGGGACGCAGAAGACCCATGGTACTCGACAGGAGGAGTACCTCAGTAGGCTACGAGGGGGAGCGCCTCTATTTGACAAGGAAGACCCGTGGTGGGGAGCACCTCTGTTTGACGCAGCTAACCCACAATACTTGATAGGAGGAGTACCGTAACATTCCAGGATAGTTGGAAGCACCTCTTTGTGACATGGCAGGTCCACAGTACTCTATAGAGGAAGAGTACACTAGCAACCAATGTTTCTATAGTTTGACTGGGAGTGTTACATGTTACCACCCCTTGAATAAAATCAAGGTTTTGAGCTGAGTCAATGACTTTTGTGTCTTCCTCATGATTGATATGGGTTACATGATAACTTAGGTATATGTTTGGGAATATACATAAGTAATGGTTATCTGTTGATTTCATACTTTGTGGTTTATCCTTGTTGGATTTAGTGAGACCTAGAGGGTCTCGGGATCCCTACTGAGTATGGTTATACTCACCCATGCATGGGATATGCCCGCACATCATTGAGTTGGTTGCAGACGACAGATAGTGCTGATTGTGACAGAGAGTAGTAGGATTGGATGGTACCCGGAGGTGGACCTCTCGGCGTGATGGTACACGGAGTAGACGGATGGGAGTGGAGTGTTGAGGAGGCTATCTATACCTACCCTTCATGTAGGAACCCTATAGGATGACCCAGTAGGTACTTTAAATTCCTTTAGTTTTACTTGCTTTCATTTGTACTTGTACATACAGTTGGGATTGTATTTCCAGTCCCTTTTACTTTCCAACAGTTCTTTTGTATACTATTTTACCTAGTGTTTTGTTTCTAGTTGTGTACTCTGATGTGTTTGTTTACAGTCATAAAGTAAATTCCTTCCCAGTTTAGGGATTTATTCCTTTTTTTCTAGTCCCCATACCCTAGCCTATGGAAATCACCCTTGAGGTAGTCACGATACGGGCCCCGGGGGACGAGTCGTGACATTTCACAACCATATGATAGACATTATATATACTTATAATTTCCATAGTAATAAAATTCATAATTGACTCTAGTATCACCATTGGAGAAAATGTTTCTTCAATATTAACACCTAAAAATATGACTATCCTTTACACATCAATCATTACTTATTCCAGATCACATTACCATTCCCATCATATTTATTCTTAAAAGTCCACTTTGCACCAATTCCATTGTGAACTTCAGGTCTCTTAACTAGATACCATGTTTGTTTCTTTTTTATTTGATCCAACTCTTTATTTATGGCATTAACCCATGATTCATATTTTGTAGCTTCTTCAAATTAGGATGGTTCCACAACTGATAGTAATGAAGATTGTGCATGATTCCTCATTCTCCCTCTCTGTGTGGAAACTATCCAATCCCCAATGATATTGGATAGATCCATTTCTACACATTGATTTCTCCTATGAGGTTCATGAGGCCTTTCTTCATCCATATATTCTTCTTCTGGTTCTTCATCAGAATCAACAACATTTTGTGACCTCTAAATGTTTTACACACCTTCCTTTACTTATTCATTTGAATCTATTCCATGTCTATTGCTTTCGGAATCTTCAATCACATCATCATAAGATCCCCTCAATGTATTTGTGGTCTTTTATTAAACTATCTCAACATCACTACTTTCCTTAATTTTTTCGAGACTCTTATTGCAACAATTGTAATCACTACTATTCATTGAATATCTAAGAAATATTCTTTTATCAACTGTATCACCATACATTCCCTGATTTCCTTATTTATTTTTGATAAATTATTTACATCCAAAAACACCTAAATACTTCAAATAGGTCTTACTTTCATACCTCAACTCATTCTGTGTATTGGTTTCTCCCATATATATCCCTGTTCTATTTTTAATATACACCAAAGCTTAAAAAACTCTTTCTAGTAATGTAGAGGGATTGACTCTCAATTAGCATGGCTCTGTCCATATTATTCACCTATCTATTCATGTAATCAAAACTCCATTTTGATGCTGGGTTATCACATAATCCACCTCATGTTTTATTTCATGCATCTAAAGGTAATTTCAAACTCAAGGTATGTGTATTCTCCTCCATTGTCAGGCTGTAGAATTTTTATTTTCCATATAGTATCATTCTCATCGATTCGGAGATATATTTTCATGACGTCTAGTAAATTATATTTCCTATATATAATCATCACACAATCCATTATAATATAATCATCAATGTGAAGAAAAAATTACCTTTCTCCTTGTGTTTCAACAGCATTTATCATGCCATAAACATCAGTGTGGATGATATCAAGAAGATTTTATGCCCTTTTATTCATCGGCCGATATAAACTATAGACCAAATTTCATCGTATGTAGGAGTCAACGTATTTTCCTATTCATGCTCCATATTGAGGATATACATGACTACCTTCATAATAGATATCATTTGAATATCCTATTGATTAATGTTTCCCAATATCTGATGCCACAAGTTATTTTCTACTTCAATAGTTAGATATAAAATATTCTCTCTATAATAGACCAGGTATTATTTTCAATATCTTCTACAACCTTTCATGAGAGAATTCCTTGTCATTCCATTTATAGTGAGGAATTTTTTATTGAACATCACGTTATATCCTGATTCACAGAGTTGAATCACACTAAGGTAATTGTGATTCAAACCATCCACATAATGAAATTTAGTTTTCTTAATCTCTACATTGGCTAGGTTAGTACTTCCACTACCCTTTATCTTCAAAGCACCATCATTATGGAACCTTATAGTTACATCAATATTTATTTAAATTCGTTAATGGGTACATGTTTCCTTTAATATGGGATGAGCACCCACTATTAAGAATCCATGTGTTTTTGTTCTTTGCTTCTCTGAGAGATACTTCTGTATGGTTGGATTTTTCATTTTTCCTATTTTCCATCCCAAAAATATTATATTGAGTAGAGGATAAGGATGGAATTTCACATCTCTTTTCCTCATGAATAGGTTATTCATATTAATAAACTTTTTCAAAAGGAGAAAACCAATTTGAAATAGCAACACTATCTAGTTGGCGAATATTGACATGTCTCAGACTATTGTATAAATGTATGATTTTGTTCCCCTCCCTGCAGTTAAATAAAAAAATATCCATAGAAATCATTTCGTCAATAAGAAGTAGGATATGAATTTGATCTCCTTTTTTGAACTCCTAACTCTTCCCCATACAAATATCTTCTTTCCTATTCCCAATATGACATGTTATCACCTAGATAGCCACAGAATTGAAATTTCATAAGTGTAAATGTCTTATCATTTTGATTCATCCTCATGATTTGTTTCTAGGATGATAATTTGGCTACCAAGCATTTCTAGATGCCTAAGGATAGTTTTTAGTTGTTCATTCATTTTGAATTAAGGGTCAATTTTTTAGTACATGAGATGACTTTTCATCATGTCCAAATTTCAGCTTGTCTTTATTCTAGCCCACTTTATTTACATAATTTTATGTTTCATCATCACAACTGATTCCACTATTTCCCATTCATGCGGGTATTTGACCACTTAGAATCTTTTCAACTCCATCAGATCCATGTTTTTCTCTCTCTAGTAGCTTAGTTTCTGAAAACCTTCGAAAAAGTATTTTCATCTATGTTTGTTTTGAAATTTATTAACTTTCAAGTTTACTCCTATGAGTAAAAACTTCTTATTCAAGACCCTCAACAGTCTTGGTCTTCTCTTAGAGTCAAGAGGTGACATCATTGATGAACATTTCATATTGATAAATTATCAGATTCAGTTCCACTACATGTTCTGTGATTTCAAGGGTTGTTGATTGCAATTTCACTACATCATCTAGTTGTTCAATTTCATCCACAATTTGATCAACATATTCTGATGATTCTTCCTCAACTACTCTCCTTGTTTTTGCATCTATTTATTTGATTCTTAGTCTTACTAAGAGAATCCTTAATTTGTAACTTTAGATCAGCAACAACACTCAACTGATGATCTCTAGCATTATATTTTTATCATTCTGACTTCTCCACGATAGCCATAATAGATTATTCATTTCCAGATATAAACTCTACTTATTTTTCCTCAAAGAATTCATTATCATCATATTGTTCTTCATAGAAAAAACCCTTTTTCAGTAGTTTCATTCCCTATTGGAGGTTTCCCTTTTGAGGAAACCTTTTCTAAGGATTGAATGTGTTTCCATCATCACCTTCATCATTATAAAACATCCTTGAGCACTGAGAAGAAATGTTCCCAACATTACCACAACAAAATAATTAAAAGGTAAGATTCACATCAAATATACCTTTTACTCTCTTGAACTTATCAGAAAATAGGGAAAGGAATTCATCATGTACATTGTCATCAATAACACATTCTTCTGAAATCTTGAGTTTTTTCATGGATTTGATTGACATTTCCCTACTGACAGATGTCGTCACATCATCTGGCTTGATTCTCATTTCATAGGCAACTATAATACTTATCATATAAATTATAGAATTTTTAGACAAGTCGCTTTCCTCGGGGGCTGACACGTTTGGATTGTAGAGAGGTGGAATTCATCTCAAAATATTATTCACAATGAAAAATATTAGTAATTCGATTAAATAAGGAGTATTCATTTTCATTATGATGAATCTTCAGATCATTGTACCTATTGTGAAAAACAGGGAGTTTTCTTCCTTCACATAATTTTCGCCTTCATAAATATCTTTGAGTTTTACCACATAGACATTTATGAAGTACAAATCATCACCTTTAGATAGATACAATTAGAAAATGACATGTGAGATTATTCTATGCTTAAAGATCTAAATAATGAATTTTCCTATCAGTATCAGTCATAAACAACCTTGTTGGATCATTGACTTGTATTACTTGTGTAGTGGAAAAAAGGGATTTCATTCTAAGTTATTTCTGATGAGATATCATCATATTCTGATAGACTTGAATGTTTCTCCCATAAAAGAAGGGTACTCCCCTAGAATTCATTGTATTATCCATGATAGAAAATAAGGAAAAATTTAATACTAACAAACTCCCTTTAATACCACTTGATGGACCCTAAGACACCCTGATATGGGAGGGGTGAATCAGCATGTCAACATTTTATTTTAATGTGATAGATCTTGTTCCCATGTTAGTAGGAACTCTTTAAAACTAAATTATGGATATGATAAAAAATAAAGCATTTACGTGAAAAGAGACGACACAACACTTTTACATGGTTCACTACTAAGGGATACATCTAACGATCATATAGAGATAGTTTTTCAGTCATACCAAAATCCACTAAACTTCACTGGATTTGGAATACAAAATTTTTATCAAATTAACTCTATGCTAGGAACATTGAATTTATTTTAATTAAGGGGTAGATCAATGTGTCCCTAGGAGCACTTCAATCGACACCCATAGCTCACAACATTGGGATAAGTCTTACACTGTTTATCGACTTAAAGGTATCTTCAATATATTTTCATTGAATTCTTTGTCTCTATCCAACTTGAGACACTTCTTGCATAGATGTCCAGAATTAATGAACTTGAGAGCAATTATCAAACAAATTAGATATCAAAATCAAGTTAGAATTTTAACACTAAACTTGTGCCCGACACCTGATCTTGCACGCAATATTTGGGATTTGTAGCACAAGATTAATTTCAAACAACCCCTATTTTATATGAAACCCTTGTCTTTTATGAAACTGCACCAACGAGTTTACATGGTCTTTTCAGACTAAATAAACACCTTGCATGCAAAATTAACTCTCTATAATTCTTTCTCTTGAAAATATTTTTCACGGTAGAGCAACCAAATCATTGTTGGAAAATTCATAAGTATTATATGGAGATATCCTCCTATTTATAGGCCTTAATGACCCTACACGCAAGTTTCCAATGCCACTTTTTTGGAGCATGTGATATTCTTTTTGAGCACGCAAAACCACTATTGATGTTGCATTGGGTGCGTAATATTCTTCCACGCAACCTCATCTTTTGCACACTTTTTTCCTCTGTCATATTTCGATGCGCTAATCCCAAACAAAGCCTTGCGTGCAAGTTTCCAAATCTCTTTCAATATTGTGTGAAACCTACTTTTACAAAAAAATATTCTCTATTATCAAATTTTTAGAGAAAAAAATTGAAAAAATTGGGAAATGATGCCACCTTAAATATTGCTGTCTTCTTGAACTATGTGATACATTTCCTTTAAAACATCCTCATTTTCCAATGATGATTGACAAGAAACAAAAACCGTACAACATTTACAGCACAGAACAACCTTGGATCCAACATAATATTTTATGGAGACATTGTTTTTGGCCACTAAAGAATCCATATATTTTACATTCAGGTCTAATAATTAAACAAGAGGCATACCATGCAAGCCTTGTAAAATTTTCTTAATTGATAATAATATATTCATCATCTTTTTCTTCACCTCAAGTTATTTAATCTCTACCTTGGTATATAGAATAAAAGGAAATTACATACGATATAATGTCCCTTTAAACTCATCCAATTCATGGGATTTGATTTCATTTTCTTACCACATATTCTAGAAAATATTCCCCCAGTTTCCTACTTTTAATTCCTCATGATAAAGAACAAGGATACATTTTTCATTTATATATCATTAAATAAAAAAATATTTTCACAATGTTTTTGATCCATCACTCATCCACTAGTGGATAATAAAATCATCTATAAGAATGCTGAAGTTTCCTTATGAAAGATTTAATAGTATATTGGTCCCCCCTTTTATTATTTTAAATACATCAAAGAATTCATATCCTGAGAAAGTTGTGTTAGCATAGATGAAATATTTTCCATTCCATTTTCCCTAAAAAAAATTTCCTTAGGTGTAAAATCATTGAATTTTACATGATATTTACTGTTAACATTATTTTTTCAGCTTCAAAACGTTTACTAAAAATGAAAATCCTTGGGTGAGAAACAATAATCATAGTGGAAAAGCACATATTTATGTCAAATTATTTATACAATGTCTAAATATTTTCACCTTCTTCTATGAAACATTAGGTTTAACCTAGGTAATTCATGATTGTTACCAAAAAATTATGATATTAACATACACTTAGACATATCCCTAGGGATTTCATGATTTTTTCTAACCCTAATCTCCAAATATTAACATAATATTACTCTAATTCCATCTATAATGGACTGAGTGTTTTATATTCGAATATTACATCTATTTAGATGAATTTTCAATACATAAAAATAAAATCCATGATAAAACCAAAAAAATTTATGTCTTTAATGATTAGATTTAAAATATATTTATTTAAGAAAATATCATCAACATATATTATAAAAATCGTCCCATTTAATACTCTTTGTAAGAATACCCTACTAACAACATTATTTATAAATTGAGAAAAGGAAACATAAGAAAATGGTGTGCTTAGATGCATAATAAGGGTAAGCATTGGAGATATAAAAATTTTAACATATGAAAGAATAAGATAAGAATATGGGTTCGAGATCTTAACCATGACATAAAAAGTTCATCCGTAATCTGGAAAATATCATAAGAAAGAGTTATGACATAAAATATTAACATTTCAAAAGACATAAATCATAAGAATGAGAATTATTAATAATGAAATCTTGAACCATATGTTCATGCCATAAATTTTTGTGTAAACATCATAAGTATAGAAACTATTTCATATATCAAGGTTAAATAAAAATACCATCAGATCACGCATCAACACCTATTTCCCATAAGAGATCAAGCACATAGAATTTTTCCTATAACAGATCAAGCACATCAATTTTTTACCAAAACATATCAAGCACATCAACTTATTTCTCGTAACGGATCAAGCACATCAACTTGTTTCCCATAACTATATCGTTTAATATAAAAGTTTTCCAAATTCATTGGAGTGAGATATATTTCCAAAACATAACATAATAAATACTATACATATGTGTTCCACAGGGTCATAAAACGTTCATAATATGAGAACCAATTAAAAGAAATGGGTTTCATAAAAATTTCATATTTTAATCATAAAAACCCATATAGAGAAAGAATAAGGATGGTATCCTTGAATAATATACCCATTAAAGTATAACTACCATAAAATGTGGACATCTTAGATGTAATTTTTTTTTGAAATGTCACTTGGAAAAATTCTTGATGAAAATAAAATATCCATTTTAAAATTACTTCCCTTTAAAAACATTCCCTGTTAAATGAAAAAAATCTATGAAAATAAACATGTAACCTTGTAAATAAATCTTCAATGATTCATTATGGTGGTAAAATCCAAAAACTATTTATAATTTAAAAAAAAATCCTTCTGTATTTTTGTCACAAAAGTAATAATGTTCCTCAATTAGAAAATGAAAAAAATGCTTTCCAACCCATTTATAAATTATCAAACATAAGAACAAATGATTTTAATCAGTTTTGGTATAATATTAAATAATTTTTGGAAAATATTTTCATAAAACATAGACATGTAATCGAGATATTCCCCATAGGGTACTTATAAATAAACAATCCCTAATAATGATGTCATTATTAAATAAACCCTTCCCTTAAGCCTCTCATTTCTATATTAACATTCATTCCAACTATATAATAAATATGGATTTATTATACATGAATTTCATAACCATATTCATATAAATCCTACCATTTATGATTTTTTATAATATCTTATCATCTATTTATTAATAATTTGTTATTAAAATCATTCTTCTAAGTGATAAACGATTCATTTTCCAAGAATGTTTTGGTTTGACTATCACTGTCCGTATACTTTGATAATGGTCTCATCATTTGGAAAATGTTAATCATGGTATAAAAATAATATATATTCATTATATGGAAGATTAATTAGATCATTCGTAGTGGTGGTTAAATTTATGTATGCATGAACACTATTTCCCTTTTTTAACATGTAAATCCAAGATGGTTCATGTAGGGAAACTGAGATAAGGGATGAATGAGTGTGCCCAAAATTTTTCAAATATTAACTTTCTTTTATTTTTCTCCTTTTTCCTTCTAACCACTTCTCTCATTAAAAGGAATGGATATTTTTTTCACTTTCCACAACCATAATGTAGATAATAAAGTTGAAAAAAGAACACAAATATATTTCAACAGTCTTATACTAATACATACTTCATTCTATGTTGGTTATATCTACGAACATGGATTCCCAATAGTAACAAAAAAGAGTTTGAATTTATATAAAATATCCCAATATTCCTAAAGGGAAAACTCATTTAATGAATAATCACCAATGATTTTTAAGGGTAATCTCCAAATAAAATATTTAGACTATAATCCCACTACTATTATTTATAATAACTCTTTCCAGTTGATATATCTTCCAGAAATCTGTATTTTTGTATACTCAAATCCCTCATGTTCTTCAAGATAGTTTTTCTCTTAATGAAATCATTTTCCTCCATCATTATGTATTTATTTAATATCTTCAATAATATTAGTCTTGAGACATATCTTATAATGCTCTGGAATGTGCAATCAACTTCTTCATGAATTAACTAGCTTTGGATCACCCTCAATATTATTCTAGAATATTGGATGCATGTATTTCCAAAACGATCTAACAATTATGTACAATATATCATATCTTGCATACAAATATTTATACAAAAATATTATGCACGTAAATATCAAAAAATTAATTGATTTAAATCCGGATTTAAATTTATTAATGAATTAAACACATTTAATTTCATTCTTCAAATAATATGATCTGAATGATCATGGGTATTATTATTTTACTCCCTTTATTAAATATCCCATTGAACCATATGTATATAATTTATTTCATATGAATATCTTCTTAATATAGGTAATTCATTTTGAATATCCAAATTGATTGGGGTTTCATGAACCACATTTGAATACCCTTGTTGGGTATTCCTATTTTTTAAATATATACATAAGGGATATATTGTGCTGCATTCATATTATCTGCCCAAATGGTTTGGGTTTCCTTTTCTATTCTTGTTGATGTGGGAAGTAAATAATTGAATCAGGAACATTTTATTCACTCCGTAAATGCATGAAGAACATCAGGTTCAAATATTTTATATAGTATATTTATTTTGAGTACCTATGGATTCTTCATCTTCATGCATGCATACTCTTATGACATAAAACTCAGCAAGATACATGAAGAATAAGGTCATCATTGTTTATTCATGCGAATAATAAAACATTGCATCCTCATAATGTGTACTCATCACATTAACTTGAGAAAATTGTATTTCTCAGTGAAACTACTTAATATGATTCATTCAAGTGAAAATTCATGCATTTTTTATCATACAGGTGCATTAAAGATAGAATCTTCTTCAACTGGGAAGTCTAATTCATTAGAAAATTTTCATTGTTTGGGTAGCTTCTCTTTATGAATGTATATGCATTAATATTTTTCCAAATGTAATGACATGGACTTGGATATATCTCATGATTACTCTATGGAATTCTGTTTGATACTTGGATGAATATAAATTAGGTATGAGGCTCTAAAATAGTGAAAAAAACCATGATTCATAGAACCCTTAAGTGGGGGAGGAAGAAGACGACACAACTCCCTGATCGGATGGTCTAGATTGAAAAACTCCAATATATCGTGAAATTTCATTCTTTATAAGATGGTTGAATAGTGTTTTAACACTATGTATCCCACATCTATTTTACCATAAAGCTCTCCTATGGATTATTACTCATGTGATTCCATCAAAATTCTAGAATTCCTAAACCCCCATTGGCACTTCCCCATGTTGGATCTCCGTATAATCATTCTTCCTCAAATATTGGTCTTTACCTTACTCTATTGCACTCAATGTGGGTGTGTTATGTAAGTATTATACATAGTCCCACCACTATACAGCTCATAGGCTTGTCTCTGTTTGGTTCCCTTGGGCATGGTAGACCTTCGGGTCCTACAAGAGGTTTTGGTTGATCATGTCTTAGGAAACCTTATGGGCGTGACTTTATTTTTTAATAAAGGGAAAAAATAATTACAATATATTTAAATTATAAAATATATTCTTATGAAATGGTTATTTATAAACAACCATAAACACCATTGTGAAATATGACCTTAAAATATTTTCCAAAAATTCCTTCTTCAAATTATAATGACACGAAAACTCACCTCTTCATATTATTCATGAATGATCTTTTAAAATATAAATATTTTTCATGGCCTTCTTAATTCCCATTCACGATATTCCATTAATTTTGTAGGTAAATCCTCTTCAAATCCTCATGAAATTAAATATATTACATGGGCTTCTTCATCTTCATTTTGTAATAAAAAAAGTTTCTAAAATGACACTAGTCATGGAAATTAGGATCACAATTACAATTGATACAGTTCAATAATCTGCATGTTGACCAATTCGCATAAAATTATATATTGGATAAACATTATCCCTGTTTTCTTTTTCATCAATAACACTTCACATATTCAGAAGTCCACATGTGTGATAAATATTTTTTATCCATCTAAAACTCTAGTGAAAAGGAAAATTGGTGTGTTTTCACATCTCATTAAATATACCATGACATGATCATATAAATTGTGTGACATTTTTATCACATATAAGAGTGGTATGATCTCAAATTGTTCTCTTAGAAAAGATCCTTTAGTTAATGAACTCAAAGTCTACATGATTGAACATTATTTAGAAAAAAATAGAGATACAACCATGTTTGTCTACATTATCCACAAATAACCATTCATTTTAAATCAAGCCTAGGTATTCTCAATTATCAAGATAATGGTTTTATGTAATTACATTAATTAAGTAATATATTCTATAACATACCTCAGTAAACACATCATAAATTTCAAGTGAAGGAATATTTTACTCACCTGTTATATGAGATTACACATCAACCAACACTCCTAGTTGATGGACTTGTGTGATATAATCAAGATATAGGAAAAAAGTGTAATTGTATTAACTCTATTTTCATATTCTGTTGATATCACATGAACATTTAGATATTAATAGAACAATTATCTATAGAATCACCTTCATGTTTTATCATCCTCAAGTTATGAACTCCCTTTTATTTGACTTGAGGGAAATTTCTATTATATTTTCTTTCAGATATGATGATCCAAAATTGTTGAACAATTCATGTTTTTATTAGATCTTGGATATTCATTATATGTTATTATATGTCTCTTTGATCATTAATTTCACATGATGAGAATGATTATCACCTTTATTTTTTTGGAAATTTAAATGAAAATACTAATGAAGAATAAGATAATAATTTGGAACACTTATGATCATAATTAATGAATTAGGGTTGAGAATATTCTCTCAACCCATAGACTCATTTCTTATAGCTCAAAAGTGTTTTTCACTCTTCATGATTCTATCTCCTTCATATTTTATATTATGATATTTCTTCCATGTCAAAGTATATTTTCATTAATTTAGCTTCAACTTGTGTGGATTATTTATCTTTACATCTTACCATAGTGCAATGAGTTTTCTTGATGATTTATTGTATATATTTAGTATCTTATTGTGAGAAAGTTGATGATCATACCATTTAATTCATTATTTCCAATATGATTGCACCTTCCCCACAATCATTGTGGGACATTTGAGTTGTCATTTTTTTCGAAAAACTATCATAAAATTAGAATTCTTATTCATGTGGATCAATATATTTTCCTTTTTCCTTTTCTCTATCTTGTTTTTAATCTCTAGATTTTTTCATTTCTCTAATCACATGTAATTGATCAAGAAAATTAACTAAGGATTCTTTATTAACATACTCTGTATCGGATAATACACATGGGTTTTTCATTAGTTTTGAGTTATCAATCTTTGGTAACTTATTAAAATCTTCTTTAGGAATGTATTAAATCAATCATATCTTCTTATTTTTTTCTTGGATTTTTTTTATTTTAGATTTCATTAATTCATTTCCTTTGATTTTTTGTAGTGGTCGATGATATGTCCTCTTTTTCCATAGTAGAATCATATATTCTTGATTGAAATGAAATTATTTTATTCCAATTCATTAATATTTTTGGGGTATCTATCTTCATAGTTTTGTTGATGGATTTATTTGGTTTACTCACCACGGAATACTTGTTACTCACCAAGGAATACATGTTAGTTATTATTATTATTTATTTATTTTTTGTTTTATTTTAATTAAATAGGTATTTTAGCTGGTAGGTACATACCAGAAATATTCTTCTCTGTGACCACACATGTTTCATAAATCACATAAGTCATCAAGACAACCATAAATGTTCTTGAAGAATTCATTATTCTACATTTATGAATAAGGATTTTGTTTTTTGGGGTTATTCATTTTTTCACATCTACACCTCCTGAATGTTGGACTTATTTATTTTTCAAACTGTTTCTTTTTCTGAAAACTTTTAGTATCCTGATTTCTAAACAACTAGTAGCACCAACAATAACCAATGAATCTCCCTATTTTTTTATATCACACTTTCAATATTTGGTGCATTATTGTTTTTGGATTTTTTATTAATTATTTTTAGCACCATGTTTGGGGTTAATTATGATTCTAGTATCCACCCTATATGTATTTGAAAATGTTTTTACATTTTTATCAATCCATATTTTCTTAGCTTTTGGATTTCAAAATGAAATATAATGTAAGGCATCATTAGTAGAAATAAAATTAACTAGGTCGTGAATTACCTTATTTATGATTATATAGATGGTTTATCAAGAGATGATCTTGGGATCTTGAAGACACCAATATGATTATTTTTAGAGACATGGGGCATATAAAGATTTTACATAGGAGAATCCCTTCTCAGCATTTTTATCTCAATATATGTTTCAGTGGTATAATTATTCTTTTCCAAAACATGGGTTGTTCCAGCAGCTGTCTCCTTCAAATTTATTGATTTTTGGTTTTCTTCAAGACATTTCACGTTGTATGAAAACATAACATTTTCAATTGATTTAAATCTATAATCCCATTGAATTTTGATTCTATTAATATGTTATTCATGTTTTTTGTTAATTTCAATCAAAGAGTTTTCATGGTCATTTATTTTTCTAATTTTAACTTCCAAATGGGATTCCTTGACAATGATAATATCTTTAATTTATTATTATAGATCATTGATATTATGAATAAAATATTAATTAAACATGTCATTTTATTTGATTAACATGTGAAGACATTTGATCTTACATGTTTTTCATTTAAGATAAGAATATATGAAATTCATGGAAACATTGAACAATGTTTTAAGTTCATGGTTTGCTTCACAAAAATAATGTTTACTCACATTTTCTCTCAAAAAAACTCTACTGAAATTATTCATCAATTATTAAAATATTTTCATTATAAAGTGTGGCATATTTTTCCTTTTCTTCAATGATTTTTGTGATATTATTTAACCTTTTAGATTTCTTAAAAATTGTATCATCATATATATTAATTTCTTCTTAAGTATTTTTTTTTTCATAAAAAATATAGTTGAAAGAAAAAAATATGAAATGAATTCTTTAGGAACATTCTTCATATATCATTTAGAATAAGATTATATTTATTTTAAAAATTTGACAGATGAAAATTTCTAATAATCTCCACAGCTTCAACTGGTTATTTCAAAATAATCATTTTCAATGGTTTTGAGTAGTTAGTACTAGTACTACTATTATTTATTTGATATTTTTTAAATATATTTTCTACCCTTTTATTCCTATTTTTAGAGTCCCGAAAGATAATTTCACTCTTTATTTAATAAGATTGGACACCATGTAATCAACATAAGGTACATCAAAATCAACCCGAAATATTTACCTCATATAATCTTTGTAAAAAAATTGGGAACATAAAATTTATCCAATTTGAGGTCTCACAACCCCCGATACAACTTATAGGTCCCATATGTATCATGCAAGGACATTAAGAGCAGGGGTGAACTAGTGTACCCAACATTTTACCAAATTTTACATTCTTTTAGTTAGACCTTATTTTTTAAAAAACAATTCCCCAATTAGTAAGAATATATCTATTATTTTATCTCAGCATGGATAATGGTCATAATATAAAAAAAATCAGAACAAAAAATAATTTAATTATGTTTGTGTCTAAGAACAAATCTTTTCCATTTTGGTTATATATACCAACATGGATTCACAATAGTAATGAAAAGTGATTACAAGTCTATAAAATCTATCATAATGACTAATAGAAAAAAATACCATAATTTTTTTTAAATAATGATTATTATAGGCTATATCCCAAAGGGATATTTAGAATAGAATCCAACTAGATTTACTTATATCGACTCTTTATTGAATATTTATCTTTTGAAAATATTTGGTTATTTATATTGGTATCCCTCTGGTTCTTCAAGATAGTATTTATCCATATGAAATCATTTTTATCCATACTTGTGTATTTCTTCAAGAACGTAATAAATAATTTTATTGATAAATCCATTCACATTCTATAGATCATGTGATAAATATTTTCAGTAATTCCCTAGATTTGGATCACTCTGAAAATTTTTCTAGCCGAATGAATCAAAGGACTCTCAAAATAATATTACAATTATATACAATTTCTCATTAACTGCATGTACATATTTATACAAAAATATTGTGCATATAAATATCAATACATTCCATGATTTAAATTCTAATTGAAATGTGTTATTTAATTAAACACATTTATATTACTTCTTTAGGTAATATTTCTCTACTGACCATGGGTATTATTATTTTATGTTTATTATGAAATACACACATTTAACTATGTGTATTTAATTTCTCCCCTTTGAATACCCCATTAATATATGAATTTCATTTTGAATATAGAGATATGTTTGGGTTTCATGCAACTCATTTTAATACCCCTTATCTATATTCCTCCTTTAGTATAATAAACTTGGGGTTTATATTTTACTTTATGTGAAACATCTACTAGAATGGTTCGTGTCTTTTTTTATATTATTCTTAACATGAGAAATAGATACCAAAATAATTCATTATTTATCCCCACTGTAAATACCTAGTGAAAATATGATTCAACTATTCCATGAGGTATATTTATTTTGAGTACCCATGTTTTCTTTATATCCACAAATTCATACTCCTGTGACATAAAATTCATAAATATATGCAAATAATAACGAATTCATAATTTCTTCATGTGAATAATAAAACTAAATTCTCATGATGTGGCCTCTTAAAATTCACATGAAATAATTAGGTTCTTCATTCAAACTCCTCCATACTATGCATGAAAGTAAAAAATGAATGTATTTTATATAATACCTATGCATTAAACTCTTAATTTTATTCAACTAGACATTCAACTTCAACAGATTATTTTCATGGTTAAAATAAATTATATTAAATAATTTCCATCCAAGAATATTGATTCTAATTAAATGCCTTATACTCACCTAAATATCGGTATTTCACCATGGCCATCAATTTGATACTTGGATGAAAACCCATGAGACTAGCAAGTTGAAATAGTGGATAAACCATGCTTCATTAAACCCTCGAGTGATAGAGGAAGAAGAAGAAAAGAAACTCCCTGATCAAATAGTCTATATTGAACCAATCCAATGACCCTCTTAGTTTCCATCTTTTTAAGATAAATTAATATTAGGCACACACTACACATCCCACATAGGATTCACCTTAGCACTCTATTATATTTTATTTCTCATGCATTTCATCAACTCACCAAAAATCTCAAACCTCGAATAGAACAATCGCTGATGGGTCTCCATATTTCCATGCCACCCTTTATATTGGTTTTTCCCTTTATTTTTTATTCGCCATGTGGGCGCGCTCTGTTGGATTTATACAAGGGACCCCCCCTCTACTGCCCACAATCTATTCTTGGATAGGTTTCTTTGAGCATGGTTGATCTTTATGTCTCACAAGATCTCTTCCAACATATTATCTCACACATCAATCTATTTTTACCATTTTTTTTAACTAATTCATGAAATAAATAGAATATATTCCATGTATAATATATATTATTAAGACATAATTGTTTCGCAAACACCTAAAATGACTTCAGGCAATCATAAAATGGTTTTATATTTTTGAATGAAGACCATTAAATATTATTCAACAAATTAATTATTAAATTTATAATTCTAATCTAACTCAAATATTCATCTTATTCTTGACTAAAAAAGTTATATAAATACTTTTCATGGTATTCATAATTATCATTCTTACAATTCTATTTATTTAGAATGAAAATCCACATCACATCCTCAGACAGTAAACAAAATAATGGATTTTTTTTCTTCAATTTTTAGTAAAAAAACTACCAATAATGAATAAATTCTTGGAACATAGGATCACTTCAAAAATCGAAAGATTTATATCATACACATATTGGCTGATTGAGAACTAATGTATCATAGTCTCAACACAACTGATGTAATGAAATAAATGTAAATAATAATCCATATTTATAGAAAAATTATTATATCATATATATCATATATATTTATAAAATAAATCATTATTATCATACATTTAAAATATAAATGAAAAATGTATCACATCGCATCATGGAGATGGTAGTCCATACATACGCACGAGAGATGTTACCATTTCTCAAAAGAATAAATTCAAACAAAATTACACATGATAATATCTTTACATAAGAATAATTTTTTCATAGATATAATATATATTCATTAAAACCATAATAATACCCATCCATAAAAATGGTGATGAAAAATGAAATGCATCACCACATGGAGATGGTGAGACAAACGTATGCGCAAGCGATATATTCCCTTATTGTTTGATATAAAGGAGGGTGTATAAAGGGGTTTTAACAATCATAATAAAATTTAAGAATATTTGAGATATTGAATTTATTATTTTATGATATATGTCATTTGTTTTGAGCAGGTAAATGAGATAAAAAAAAAGTAATCAATTAGAGAGACAACTCTTCTTCAAAATGACTCCTATAGTTCTCTTTTAACTGGATGTAAGATTAGAATTTTGGGAATACCAAAACCTCTAAATTGTTTATAGAGAAGTGGAGAAGATAATTTAATCGACAATGATCAATATATTATTCTCCATGTGGTGTAAATAAGTGAGGTAGGAGGCGTCCTATTATAATTTAGGTGAGGTGAAATTTTGTAATTTCAAAAACAAATATAAAGAATATTCAAGAGGAAAATAACTGAAAATGGTTTCAATTATCTCCTTGGGTAGGATACAGTATAAATCTCATCAATAAACAAAATTTTGTAAGGCTTTTTTTTTCTATTTATACCTTATATTTTTGTTTAATCCCTTATTTAGCCTTTTTTTATTTTCTGTATTCACATATGTTTTCACTCTTAAAAGGTCATAATGTTACATATAAAGTAACAATTAACACATAAATAGAAATGGGATTTTTTTTCTGACCATAAATTATCCCCTTTTCCATATTTAATACTTTTATGATTGTATGAAATTTCATAAAATATCATTATTTTAATTTTTGAAACTAGTCAAATATTTAACTATAAAAACATCAAGAAAACACATTGAATATAAAAACATTACACATCCCCAACATGTAATGGTCATATATAAATTTCTTGTATCACATTAATTATATATTATTATAATCATTTAATATTTTTAATATCATTTATTTTATTTTCCCATTAATTAAATAATTGTTACATTCGTATTGTGTAAGTATTTCGTTAAATTATTTAATTCCTAAAAATTATAAATAATTCAACATCAAGAATATAATTTCATTAAGAAAAAATTCTTTTGTGATTCATTCATAACTAATTTTTCTTCTATGTGAACAAATAAATGATATTTTAAACTAAGAGCATGACATTTTTTCAATTCCTTTGGTTTAAATAATTTATAATTAATTTTCATGGATAAGTGACTAATTAATATATAAATTTTGAACCGTATGTGTTAAGGGTATAATTTAAATTCAAAAATTATGAATTAATATATTTTTTTTGGACTTATTACTTATTTTTTATTAGAATTAACCTGATTTACCTTTTATCGAGGTGATAAATTTTTCCATAATTACTATTAATATTGACTAAAATTAAAAGATGTTTAATTAATAAAATTGAAATTTTTTCTTCCAAATATTTAATTCATTTTATCTAATTAAATACCAATAAATGTTTGAAATTAATTTTAATTTAATTTCACAAAATGTGACAAAACATATTTTTTTTAGAAAAAATAAAATTTTAAGCATAAATATGGATTTAATCATCTTCTAATCTTGAAATAATATTTGTCAAATGTTTAAAATATTTTATCAAGAAAATAATATATTATATTATTATAATCTTTCACCAATAGGTACTAACTATATTTATTGATATAAAATGCATTATATCCATTACAAAATTTCATTTAGAAAAATGTAAATTTTGTTTTAAAATATGTTTTTTAAATTATAATCATTAGATACATAATGTATACATTTTATAAATTTATATACTATATATTTTTCTAACATATTTTCTACTATTTATACTATATAATCTAAAATATAGTTAATGATGGAAATATAATATTTTAATAATTATAAGTGATTTATTTGAACTCACTTTTGTATGCAACATAAGATATAAAAGAAATAAATTTTTTTAAAGTGAAATGTTTCATAAAAGTATCAGGGAGTTACAATTTTCTTTTGTTGAATTCATAGTTTGGGACACTCTAGGAGAGCTTTTTGTTTTTATATGATAATGGATCATGAAGAAATTGTATTTTATTGATTTTTAATTTTATTTACTTTTAAATTTTATACTCAATGCGTCACTCAATTTGGCATCATATGTATTTATTTTCATACTGTATTAGAATATTTTATTTATGAAGAGTTTTACATTTACTGTGGATATTTCATGTTTGGTTTCTCACTCATTTACTTATCATTATCTATTTTTCATGGGAATCAAACTTACAGAGGGGTAATTTTGTAAATGTAGAATAAATCCACTATGCTTTAAACAATATTTATAAACAAAAATATTTTCCCCATGATTATTTGATGATATGGTATTTTTTATCCTTTTCCTGTCGAGAAAATTCCTTAGGAATGTCATGGTTTGGATCAGGTGCCTGGATCAGGGGTGGCCAAGAGTTTTTTAAAAACATTAGAAGCCTAAATTCCAAATAATTTACTAGGTTAATGAGCTTCCATTTATTATTTAGGTCTATCTAATTGATGTGTATAGTATTTTCATGACTCAAAAGGTTGGTTTGGGATGATTCTAGCTAGGTCTTCAACTTTTGGAACATTGAGTTTCATTGGAGGTTAGGTTTTGACTCTTAGATTGTTTTTTTGGTATTTATTTCTTTATATTGATATTAATACTGATTTTATTAACATTGATTTGATTTATTATATTTCGGGGCGGCGAAAATGGTGGAATTTGGTGATATCGCATGGTCTTTTAATCCATGTGGAGTCCACATACATTATTTATATCACTCTAATTGTATGTTTTATGGATGGAAAATGGTTCACCATATCATGTGGTCAATTTATACATGGCCACTAAATATAATTTCAGTTATTCATATGTTTTTAAATATGGATTGATTAGTTTTTGGGTTGATTCATAGTATTTTTTTTAAACGTTTTGATGTTATTTTTTTATTTTAATAAGGAAATTTGAATATGAAATGGGTTTTGAAAACAGCTGGTTTATGAGATGGTTAAAGATTGTTTTGAATTTAGAAAATAAATATTTCATTTTGTAAAGGATTGATGGATGGAATTTTTAGATATTTTTTTCCATAGAAAATTATTGAAGTTGTGGAAATTGGTAAGGAAATTATTAAATATATTTTTCTAAATATATTAAAATGAAGTAATTTATTGAGAATTTTGAAAGATTTGTAATGGATAAAGCATGTAAATTTTAATTTTTAAAAAAAATAGCTTTAAAATGTTAAAACATATGCCTATGTTTTTAAATGTCTATTGTTTATTTTTAACATCAAGTTGAAAGATCAATTTAAATAAAAATGGATTTATTTATTAATATTAAAAGGAAAAAGGGTTTTAAATAATTAAATTTTTTGTTCCAAATTTGGAAAGGGATTTCTAAGGTGAATTGTAATGAATTTTATGTGGATGGTTTTATTAAATATTTTAATGATGAACTCGAGGGCCTAAAATTTTGTTGTAGATATATTTAAAAAATGTTCCTTTGGTTTTGAATAATATTTTCAATTTAATTATTGGTTATTATGACATTCCTCATTTAGTTATACTTTTACCTTGGTATTATTTTTTGGATTGAGTTTAATTTTAATGAATTTTGATTTAGAATGTCATTGTCATTATTTCAAAGTAAGAATCATATAAATGTCTCGGTGAGTTATAGGTAGTTTGGGTTTTAATATGTTCTTGATTTGTTTCAATGTATTTTCGGGATATGTGATCAGTTATATTATTTTTTCTTTCAAGTCTCCAGGTAGAATGGTGATGCAAAAATCTTCATAGTGTTTGAGCCTTTCTAATGATTTCCTATATAATTTCTATTTTCCTTTTAATTATAGTAATTTCCTTTTTTCCATGTTAGCATCTCAGGGCTCAGTGGATTTTTTTTTCAGAGGTTTCCTCAATCAAAACATAGTTTGGTAGTATTCATATTTAACCTTTCAATAAATGGGGATGTGATCCATAGGGCTATGAAAATGATTCTATATCTAGGGTACATCCCAGAAAAGGTGGTGAGCTTGCCTCTTTTGTCTTAGTAAAGGTTATCAATACCTTGTGGATAATTTTATTTATATTATAATTTGTAGATTCCTTGGGTATTATATGTTATCAACTTTAATGAAAATCTATCTTGATGAAAAATGGATAGGTTGTTTCAAAATCCTTGGTTTTTGGAGTGTCTATGTTTAGGATAATCATAACCAGAAATTTTTATCAAAACCAAAATCATTTGTTTGAAAAAAGTGGATGTTCAGTGGTTGATTATTTTAATGATGTTATTTAAATAGTATTATCCTTGTGGTTTTTTTCAATTATATTTTTTTTGGTTATATTTAAATTTCTCCTTAGTGGAATAATTATGGTGGTGTTACCAAGTTTTAGTTTCAAATATCCATTTGATCATCAATTAAGGAACTTGTTTATGTTTCATGTGTGAACATTATAATACAGTAATTATGGATTTTTTTATAATTGTAAATTTGGTATATTTATTATTAACTTATTTTGGTTCAATCCATGAATTCATAATGGTTTACATCCCCGGTTTCGAATAATGGCCTCATTTAGTTGGTGTTAATTTATTTTACTTTGTTTTATTTTTAGGTTTAAATTGCCTCTTACACTAACTTGATGAAATTATTAGAGAATAATGTAATATTATTGGGATAATTTTCACCCACATAGTTTTATTTTTATGTGGATTATTTTTCATTAATTTATCTCTCTTCAATTTATGGTAATTTTTTTGTTGTTTTTTAGTCCCACATGGAAATTGCAGCGAAAAACTACAGGAAATTAATGGAATTGACAAAGCTAGTCATTCCATGAAATGTTCAATAATCAGATTTTTTAGGGGTTATTATTCAAGTAATAAAACGCTTGATCATTTAATTAACCATGCTATAAATTGTGGTTCATGATTTAAAATATACATTCAAATTTTGAACAATGATTCACAGTTTTTCAAATATACTATTAAACCACCTTTTCCATTATTTGAATATAATTCCTCAATATAATTTATCACCAATAACTTGAACCTCGACCCTATATCACAGTTAATGATCCCTTCCATCTTCCCACTTTGTGTTATTTTGATGAGCATCCACCTAGGATCTTTAAGAGCCCATCATGAAAGTGTCTCTTCTTTATTCCTCTTAGTTCATATTCCCAATCTCTTTTTTCCACATCACAATGGTCTTAGAGACCTAGTTATATGTTTTGGAAATTAATTTTTCAGGGGATTTGTTTTTTATTATTTCATATTTCCCCTTTAGGTTTATTATTGTCACCTTAGATGGATTTTCATTATTGTTAAATGTTTTTTTAGTAAAATGTTGGCTACTCCATGTTTGAGGATTCAAATTTTCGAAAACATCCATTACTATTAAATTTTCCTTAAATTATTACTTAAAATTTGAATGAAATTATGAAAAATTAATTAATTAATCTTCGTTCAATGTTTTCAATGCTGGAAATTGTATTTCAATGGAATTATGTCCAATTAATGTTTGAAGATGATTTATAAATCCCTTAAAATGATTGGTAAAATGTATGAATGATTTGATTATTTAAATTTATGTTTTAATAGTATTTTAAGGTTATTGATAACCTTGAAATTATTTATAATATAATATACATAGGGATTAAATTTGGTTCGCAAAATAAATTATGTCTATTTAAAGGTTCTTTTAAAGTTCTTTATATATATATATATATTCCTTGTTTATGATTTCATGGTTTTGAATTATTAAATAACTATCAAAGAAAAATTGGAATTTCAATAAAGAATCTTATTATAATCTATTTGTTTTTAGCATTATATATATATATTGGATACTGGTATGAAGTGAGAATTTATTTTTGAATTCTTCCAAAGGACAGATGGGATATATTATGTGTTATTGGTGATTTATATAGTTGTATCTAGCTTATTCACCCATATTCCTTTTGATTGATCATGGGAAACCTTGGCTTAGTAAATGACTAATATAAAAAGTACCATTAAAAAAAGTTACACACTCTCTCAACATTTAATCATGCTATAAAAAATAATAAACACTACTATATGGATGTGGTTATACATAGGATTTTGGATGGGGTCTTACCTAGTAGAACACACATGGGAATGCGTTTTTATGGTTAAAAAAGGTTATCAGGATCCAAGGATTCAATCACCATAGTTTCTTAAGTACAATCCAATTATAAGAGTTTACATTCATATACTATTATTTTATTATTATGATGAAATTTTAATTTATTTAATTTCTTATTTTTGTATTTCATTACTAAAACCTTTATTTTTATCATTTGTTCCACTACTATTGTTGTTCATATTATGTCTTCTTATCAGTGTGTGTTTTAAAATGGAATTTCTTCTATTATATCTATTCATTAAAGAGGGTGGTTAAAAATTATTTTATTTTGGAAATGGTTTCTTATATTTAGGAACCACTTTTTTATATAATCATTTTAAACCTTGTTTTGAGTTTAAATGGGGAACAATGTTTTTTAAATGAAATGTATTTTAAATTTATCTATATGTGGATTTATTAAATAGAAGTTGTGAATCTTAATTTCAAATTTTATTTTCAAACTAGCATGAAAGTAATTTTATTTTACTTTTTATGAAGGGGGTATGGATTTCAAATACATATTGAGAATATTATTCTTATAGTTATATTAACTTTTTAGTCTCAGGTTCATGATAATGGGAAGAACCATGTTTGTAATTCATTATTTTGACAACTCCTAGAGTAGTGTTTTTTCATGTGACCATGGGACATAGAAATTTTGTCTTTTATTTTGTTTTCATTTTATTTTTTAGAATGTATCCTATAATTAATGGAAAATTCAACCTCAATTATATTTATGAGTTAATGTTTTCGTTTATTTAATTTTAGATGACACAAATGTTAAATTTTGACACAACTTTCTTGGTTTGTATTTCATTAATTCTTACATAACGTTTTTTCCAGGTAATATAACTCATGTGTGGGACATGATAGACTTATAGTATATTTCCAATATGTGTCCAGTAATATTTATTTGGTGGAACTATTATTTAATTTCTATATGATTAATTTTCAATTGTCGCTAGGTTGAGGTAATTAGGAATGTGGCCTCGGTATTTTGCAGGCCCACCCAGTTTCCCAAGTTAGTGGTGGTCTAGAGTTAGTTCATGACACAGTTGATATTACATATTGGGTAACTCATCTCATTCTATTCAAATATCTAAAAGTGGTCATCGAATATCATTCCATGGGAAGCGGTAATAAATTGGGAATCACATTCCATGTCAAAATCGACCGCATGTGAAATGGAAGTATATCAAATTCTATAGTAAACATTAATAAAATGGGTATTTCATCCAAATCAATATGATATATTAAGTAAATGGGTATATCATTCCATAATAAATATAATATCAGTATGAATCATGTATATGTTTCCCCGTATAACATATGATAATAGTAATAGTTCTTAAAATCCAAAATCAATGACCAATGAATGAATATCAATAACATATAAAATATATAACATACTATTCCCAAATATGTTTTCATAAAATTTAAACCAATTTAGAGTAAAAATTAATTATTTTATCACACTCTTACCCATATTTCCATATTCAAATATAAGGCATAACCTACTCATGAATGTATAATCTAATTATGAAGAACATTCCACCCTAATATATAAAACAGAAATAATATTTCTATAAAAATGATACAATTTGATTATGATACTGACCACGGTGTGGTATCTAGTATAAATTCATACCCATTTATTAATGGGGAATAAAAGGAACCAAAAAAGGTATATTATTCTATAACATAACGCAGAATATCTCTCATGGGCTTCCATTAAATTTATTATAACAGATTAAATTATGAACACATTCATCGACCACCCTCTAATTAAATACAATACTCATGGGACCAGTCACGACCTTGATATACAATAATCTCTCTAAAAGGTATATGTGAAAAAAATTAATTCACTTTCGGACAAACACACACTAGTTCTCACCTACATTTCATGATTCATATAAAACTCATATAAATAAGTAGTATTTATTATGAACCACCTACCACATCCACGTAGTGCCCCTCTCGTTAATGATAAAAAAAGCACAGTTTTAAAAAATCATAAACTTTAATTATACACTTTATTTTAGAAATTTTTGATGAAGTATAAATAAATTGTTTGAAGGAGTGTTAATAGATATAATAAGATTATTAGTGTTACATATATTGATAATCTGAGATGGTTGTTGCTTCTATGTAGTCATAAATATGGAATATCTAATATTTACAGAGAAAAATATTATGGGACATTACAAGGGGGTTTGATCTTGGATGATAGTTGGGAATGTTTATTTATTTTATAACTCCTACACTATTTTAGTTAATTAATTAAAAAATTGAAATTGGAAATTGGGATACCAGGTACACCACTAAGGGAAAGTGATTAGTTGATGACATTTCGAGTCCCCACCCCCAAACGAATGAAAACCAGTTATCAAGTAAATTACAATGTATACATGGTTAGATTTATCTACATGATATATTTTATAGCCCTTGTACAAATCCTCGATATCTAAACCCTCACCTCCACTAACTCCATTAATGGACTAAAACCATCATAATACTAATAGTTTGTGAATGTTTTATAGAATTTTTTTTCATGGAATATGGGATTATTCATATCACAGGTATTTTCTTTCTATTATATTCCCTCTCATTGATTTTTTTGTACTTTCCAAGTTACAAAATCTATAAGTTATTTCATTACTCAATATCATTTCATTGATTTATACTCTATTTTAATATATTCTTCCAAAATTGTTGTATTCTACTATTTGATTATGTCTTATTTGACTTGTACTTCTTCTATGAGTAAAATTTATTTCCTTCACATTATCTAATTTTTGATTGATTATTATCTTATAAAATATGATAATGTAAAGGAAAAATTCTATTCCCACTTTTGGGTAATTCAATTCCTTATCCATATTATTTAGTACTACATTTTATTTTTTTTTCATAATTTTTTTAATATTTATTATCATCTATAATAATCTTATTATTATTTAATCTAATTGAAAAATATATTTTGTTTCAATTTTTACTAAGGTTTCGTTCAATCTGTAAAAAATAAAATATAATTTCATAAAATTCAAAAACAATTCTTCTCTTCTTATCCAAGTATCATCTACTTTTTTTATTATATTTATTTCATGGTTCCAATATGAAGAAATTATATTTTTAAAATAATTATTTAAATATATTTGTGTTACCTTTTAAAAATAAACTAAAAGTACATATATCAATATTTTGTAATAATTTTAGTAAAAACATAAGAAAACTCTTTTCCTCATATCTATCTTATATTCCTCTATTTATTATAATGTTTATTTTATAATGAAATTACACGTTCAAAGAAAATTTAAACAGAAATTTTATGTAAAAAATCTTATTTTTAGGCAATTTCATGATAAATATTTTTAAGCTATCTTATTCCATATTGGTAATTATTTAAAAATTTTATAAAAACTAAGGATTAATATTCTTAAATATTCTATAATTTTTTAGATTCTCCTAATTGATTTTTATTGTAATTTAATTCCCATTTTCCTTTTACTAATTCTGGTTATATGTTCTTCCTATGTAGATATTATTATAAAATAATACCTATATTTGTTATCAAAATTTGTATATAATTTTTTTATTGAGGAAATTAAGTCTATATGGGAAGATAAATGCATGAATAATAGGGTCTAACCCTATCATCAGTGATGATTAAAGATAATATAATGATTATTATATTCCAATTGATAATGCCCTATATTTATTTCTCTTGATTGAAGGGTGTTAACATAAAAAACCACAAAATTCAATGAACTAGTGAAATATATTACCATGTCTATATACCAAGTTATTATATATAATAAACCTCATAATCCAATCATCAATTTTTATTCCATTTGTTGATTTTATATAACATGATTTATTTTTTTAAGTTAATCTCATTTTAACTATTGATACACCATTGATTATTTTCTTACTCATGTGGGTGAAATATGTATGGATATATCACTATGTGATAGGTGGGCCCAAAATTAGATAAACCTCAAATGAATTTTGTATAGGTTTATATGTCTCATTATTATTTCATTATAATACCTAGATAATTAATCTATTCCAATATGTAATGGGACACATGTGGTTATCTTAGTTTACTTTATTATGAGACATATTTAGAGAGACTTTTTTTTGTTTTATAAAATTCTACAATTATATAACCTCGTTATATAATTATGATATCCCATTAATATGTATATGTACATTCAATGACCTGACAATCCTTATATCATTATATATTAATATATAATATCAACATTTATCATTATTATCATTATATGATTACATATATTTATATCTTTATTTATGTTGTATTTTTAGGTTATTCATTTAGGAATTATAAACCATAATCTATGATTATGAAATCACCACTCGGGATCATTTTTTCTTATTAAATGATCATATTCTATTAGTCATCCAAAATCCTTTATTCTCATGTTTCTAATAGAGTTATAATATAATGAATTTTTTTTGATATCTAATTGATAATATTTTACCTGTTATAGAGCATTTAATTCACTATATTATTTTCCTTCCTTATTTCCATGAGAATATTTGTGTAGATATATTTCTCAAAGAGATTAAAATTTTAAATTTTTGTTAATGAAGTCGAAAATGTACTGAGTAATAACATGTTTTTGTATAAAATAACCAATGTCATAGCTCATTTGGGTAATATGAGTAATTATGAATATTGAGCTGATATTTATAGTCATGTGAACTAATGTGTATGGTTTTGGTTCACCGAATGATAATACTACATTTTTTAATGAAGTTTGAATTCATAGTACCATAACTGATAATGTCGATCTAATATTGGTTTAAATATATTCTTGTGGTAGAAACATTTATTATATATATAAAATAAGGTAATAGGGGTTTATTATCACTTAATTCATTATTTTTTCTTATGTATTATCCTTCCCAAAAATTAATCTTATTTTAAAATTTGTTTCACCTTGTAAAGACTATTTAATGAAATTAATTTTATTTAATTTTTCATTAATGAACACATTTTGATATTTTTTCTAAAGTATTTAAGAATCATTCCATAAAAGTTTTAAATTCTTATTTCTTATTGGTTTATATATATTTCAATATTAATCATCAATATTTCTGATATAATTGGAATTAAGGAATTCATTTATCAATTATATATCTTTTCAAATTCTCTTTATCTAAAAAAATTTTATATTATCTATTTTTTAATTTTCAATATTTAACTATTTTCCCTATTTATATAATAAATTTTATTTTTTTATTGATTAAATCATCAATTTTAATAATAAAGGTATTCTATTTAATATTTTAATTCCCACTAATTATTTTTTCAACAAGAGTTAACCAATTACCTATATGGGATAAAACATCATATTAGATCTTCTTAGTAGGATTTTTATCTTCATAGATACCTAATAATTAGTATAAAATTGATTTTATAATCATTTTTAACTCTTCCTATTTGAAAAAAATATCCAATTGGCTTCCTCTATTATCAATTCCATACAAAAAATTAGGTACATGGGAGTTATGTTAAAATATTTTATTCATTTTAGGCTCTAACTAGTTCGAGAGTGATGATGGAAAAGGTAATGTTTGTTTTCCTACTCTTTATTTTAATTTTTTCAAAATGAATTTTGAAATTATATCAACCATTTTTTTCAATGACCAGATATTACCTAATTCAACGTCCAAATAAATAATTTTCTAATATCTATAATTATATCTAGTTGGATTTTAATTCTAATAATTATTTAATTCCAATGAATATTTTTAATGTCTTTAATCTACTAGAAATTTTATATTTTGATATAATTTTTTTTATTTTAAATAACTTAATATATTACGTGAATAATGAAGAAAAAATCAAAAACAATACTTCTAAAGTCCTCATAAAATCTATAAATAGCATGAGATAATATTTGATAGGGATATATTAAAGAAATATATGACATCCAATACATAATACACATCATAGTATTTTACTGAAATATCAAGAATGAAGACTATATCCAAGGATTCTTATTAATGATGAGAATAGTATGTTTGTAGAATGACCTCGATAATGAATATCTAAACATTGAATCAATCAATGGTGTATATTAATAATAAGTTTCAATGTTATATTTTTTCATCAACACATCCTTTCAAGGATTCTTCTAAAACTAATGATAACAGATATGGAAAATTGATAGACTCATTATATTTTATAAAAATGTTATCCTCTAAGTATATAGAGTAATATAGTGGAAATATTTCAAAATATATAGCCACAAAAATATTTGTATTCATAATATGATATTCAAAACAAACATTAAAATATTTTCTTGAAAAATATATATATGGAGGAAAATTAATAAAACACTACCATAATCATATAACGAAGAATTATCCTATGAATAAAAAGTTGAATAAAATATAGTAATCATCCTAAATATTTGAAAATATAATCACGTTCTAGAGTTGGATGTTAATATTCTAATAGAAATTAATCTCAATTAGATGAATGATTTAGAATCGATATAAGAGAAAAAATAGTTTTACCTACTCAATTCATCATGGGATTTATAAATAAGAAATAAACAGTAGAAAAACATATAATCATTAAATTTATATCCTTTTGATTAAAATCCTCTAATGATAAAAATACAAGAGAAATTTAGAATCCATATATTAATGTTCTAAATAAGTATCTATCTACAATACCTATTCAAGATAAATCTTGATGAAAATATTATCAATATAGAATGCACAAAATAATGGATATAATTTTCAGAATTCAAACAATAAAAGTAAATATTATCCAAAATAATTTTTTTATAAAATAACAAATATAATTTTATATATATTTCTATATTTTTTAAATTCCCTTTAAAACAAGTAGATGTTGGAAACATGATGTCTTTTTTTGAAATGTGGTTTTCTATCTAAACAAATTACTAAATAAGAGAATAATGCATTGTATAAAGATTAAAAAATCTATTATAAAGGAATTATACAAAAACAATGTTTTTAAATATGAATATATTTAATATAAATTCTATAATATCTGGTAATAAAATTAAATGAATTTATATTGTAAAATAATTATTTATAAAATGCATCCCAAAGTAATAATGATCAATGGAAAATGACCACCCACCTTTCTATAAACTCATTTTCATTCTAATGAAACATTATTTGATCACTTAACAATGAACAACCTATATTTACAATCTTTTTATTTTCAAGATATATTTAAATAACATTTTCAAAAACCACATCTCAGTATAAATATTAATGTTTATGATTAGTTTTATAACTGATTAATTCACTATCTAGATACTTTATTGTATTTAATTTTCTAAGGGATTAATTCACATAATAAAATATTATATTTTCAAATTAAAATAAAGTAAATAGAGTATCCTCAACTTTATTCAAACTCAATACATAATAGATTCTGATTTCATAGATATTAATATAATTTTTTGAATGTATATCTTTTAGAAATGATATTTATTCATATTTTTTATCTCATACTGTACCATATACTTATTCTTTTTTTAAAATATTTTCATGATAAAACATTTTATATAGTTGGAATCTGTATTTTTATTTCATATATTGATGACCTGATTAAAACTAGAGTCAAGTTATTTACCTTATCTCCCTATTTCAAAGTTGTTGGATTATATAGTTGAGATAAAAATCATACATCTCTTTCTCTTTATCTTCTAAAATGAATCTTCTCGGTTGACAAATCCATTGAATATTATAATGGTCTAGAAATGTATATTGGGGGATGAATGGATAAATAGATTATGTAAAAGCAAGATATTTTAAATTATATATTCCTTTAGTACCTAATATGTTTTATAACACATGATACATGCAACACTAAACCAAAAAAATCTATGAAATAGTACAAAAACATTAAATTATAGACATATAATTGGTGTATAATAATATATGTAACTTAATTATGAATTTTATAAATAAATAAAAAATAATGTTCATTATTGATAATTTGGAGTCGTTAAAATATCAATTAGTGTATCTAAATGACTAATAAGATTGGTTTATTACTTATAATTATACCCTTATAAAATTATCTTCTATACAATTTATTTTAGGATACCAAACATATTATATATAAAAAATTGTGATGTGAATAATATATTATCACTACTTTTATTAGTAATTGTTAGTAAATAAGATAAATAATAGTGAATATTTTAAAACAGTTATTTTCCATCAAAAACACATTTCATTAAAAAAAATCTGTTTATGTTCACCTGTTTAATTATAAAGTTTTATAATTTTAATTTAAAAAACTAATATTAATTTTTAGATTCATCATATAAATATTATCTAAAAATTAATTATTGGTATTTTTCAAAAATATTTTATTTTTTGGTGAAGAGTAAAATTATCATTTTTTCCAAATTATTAATGCTAAAATTATATATGAAAGACCTAATAGTTTAAAAAATAATTTTATTGATTTAATATTTATTTTATTATTAAAAAAATAAATTTTTGAATATCATTTTTATTTTATAAAACCTATTTTTAACAGTTTAAGAAATTAAGTAATATTTTCCATTAAAAGAAACTATTTTATGTCCTTTAATTGAATTAAATATTATTTTGGAAAATTTATTCTTTGGTATTCACTAAAATCCAAATAAATTTTATTTTTCTTATAGTAAGTTTATTTACTTCATTTAAATCAATTATATTGAAAATTTTATCATACACATAAAAGTTAGACATAAAAATAATTTTTTTCCAAAAATATATTCTTACGTGTAACAAGGGATAATATAAAAATACATTTTTCATAGAAAAAAAATTTAATAATATATAATTGATTTAAAAATGTTAATATTTAGTTCTAAATTATTCTATAAGGCCTAATTAATTTTTCGTCATAAAAATTATTTTCTATGATAAAAATCTATTTAGTCCGCTAAAATTTAAAATGGTAATGTGGAAAATATAATGGTAAAGATTTATAAAAATATTTAAAACATGTCTAAAATTGATTTATAGTGGGATTATTGAAATTATATATTCTCCATTCTATTATTTATTCGTTTGGATCCATTTTCCATGAGAGCGACTTCCCATTATGTAAAAGATGATGGTATTTACAAAAATTTCATCCATTTTAATCAATTAGTATTCCTTCACCACCCCCTTCAATACTAGTCTTAAAATTAGCTTTCAACATAATTTTCTACCCATTTTCCTTCCCATTAAATCTTATATTTATCATATTAGTTAAATTTATATTATTTTAGTCTAATCCCCCAATTTCAAAGGGATCCTCTAAGGAAATGTCAAAGTGATAAAAATGAGTAATCCATTTTAATCAATTTATTTTTTTCTATCCTACATAAAAATTGAAATTTTATCATCCCTATATGATAAAATAATTATTTTCTATATATAAGATTTTATAATTTTTTTTCAATTATTCGTACCAACTTTTCCTCTTTTCAAATATGGATAACAAAAATGACATTTTTTGTGTGTGCGAGCTACTGTCTCCACAAAGTGTCATGTTTTTATTTCTCTAAACACATTAAATTGATAAAACTCATAATGGTTTTAATATATAAATATAATATTTATGATATAATTACAAACATATTATGAAAAATTTGAGAATTTATTAATGATACGATCAACAAACGATCATCGTTAATTAAATCATTTGAAACAAGCATACTAAGTGGAATGTATTTTCATTAATATTATGTAATATTTTCATATCCATTAATTATTATTACACATTATAATAAGGATATATCACATTTATAACACTAAATTATGTAGTAATTCTTTTTTTATAATTATATTACAACTAAACCACATCTATAAATCATGGCACATTCATGTTTTCTTCGGTACAACCACCTACATGAACAATGATATGAATTTATATCATAGAATAAAATGGAAACATAGTTAATTGCATAATATTATATGTAATTGTAAATAATTATTATTTTTGGTTTTATATCCTCTAAATCAATAATTAACTCACTAATTAATTAAACAACATTCGGTCATCAATAATCACAAATACTTGATTCTTATTGATTTAATCTTCAAGGATATAGAATAATACACTGTTGAATTGATTTTGAAACATCATATATTTTTATAAATCATACATAAAAGTAACAATAATTACCTATTAATGATGAAATTTGAAATAATAATGACTATGGGAACTATTAATTAGAAACTAGTAAAAATTTTATACCTATACACCACTAATGTTGAAAATAGGTAAAAATAAGAAAATAGATATAATTAATTTATAGAATTAATATATATGAAGATTAGAAATGAAAATATATATGATTATGGTTTTTAATTCTTTGATTAATATATCTATTTTTTTTATATTTGAGGTCAAATTACGTTTGTGGAATTCAGGCTAAGAATGAAGTGTTTTATTGGTCTAAATTATGATTCCTTGAGACATAATAAAATTTGTGAACCATGTTTTCTATTTATAGTGTATTTATAGAACATGGAAGTGTTTTTATTATTATTTTCTTAATTTCATGTGATATACTATCCGAATTAATATCCACTTATTTATTTTTATTTTTATTCAATTGTTACCTGATTAGTAATGTGTTTTGTTACTCAACATTTATTCAAGGAGTTATGATCATTCTCTTAAAATTATTTACTATAGGATTCATAAATTCTACCAATTATTATATTATGTAGTATTATCTCATTGGTTTTTTAGAAATTATTTTCCAACCATATAATTATTTCTCTAATATTTCAGACGTGGTGATATTACTTTCTCGTAAGAGATATTGATAGCACACATATATTTTCATTGAGTTATAAAGTTTTATTCTAGAAATTATTCTTCTATTTATGGGTTCTGCTACACAAATATATAATTATATGGTGCCTTATAATATTCACTGGAACTATGGAGTATTAAAACAAATAATTTTTTATTACTCTTTTTTTAATATTGGGTTTTAACAAATGTAATTTCAAATTAGTAAAAATATACCTTTCATAATAAAATGTTTAATATTTATATTCCCATTTACTATATAAAAAATTATGAAATTTTCATAGTTCCATTATTGGAGATTAATTTTAAGGGTACAATTTTTCAATAACTTTCACTTCACCTTTTCAATATTTAATTTTTAGAGAGACTCACTTGTTTGTATTTTATGTCATTGTGAACAATGTTTTCTTAAATATTTTTTATGTTTTCACCACCATTTTCATTTTTATATTAAAAATTATTTACAATAATATTATTAATTTAAAATTATTTATCCTCTAATATATATATATAATTTTTGGGATTAAACTTACGGTATCAATGTCCTTTATTATTGATCCCTTCTTGTTTGAAGATTTTGTTTCCTCTAGGTTAAAATCCTTATACATTTTATTTGTTATGTAAGGGATATTCTCTTATTAAACCATCCAAAAAATTTCCCGATATAACTTATGATATTTTATTTCTATTTATCCATTGAATAATTTTTTTGATATTCAGTATATTTGTTATCTCCATACAGAAGATTATTGATTGATATTTTAGGTGGATTCTGAATTGACATTCTGAATATTTATTATTACGATACATGTGATAATTGGAAACTGTTTTTGTGTATTTTTTACCCATTGTCTCATATTATGGATGCATCGTATGTGAAAAAGTGATGATTGGAGATCGAAATTATACATCCCCCTGATACATCTCTAGTTCTTATCATTTTTTTTTCATATTTGTCTTATAAATTAAAAATTATAAACGATTCATTGAATGTAGTATTGAAAATAAAAAATTTGTATTGGCTATGATCATGATGGAAAGAATGATGTCTTTGATAAGGCCTTCATGTATGATCATGATGTCCGATAATATGAATTCTGTCACAATGATTTCAGATAGTGTATTCCATGAAATACATAAACCTTTAATTTCTTTCTATGGATATATTATGATCTCATTTATTTTATTATGAAAATATGATGATTACAAATTCCTTTAATAATATTTATTCCTTGTTTTAAAATAATTTCCTCAGTTTTTTGTTTTCAATTACTAAGTTTTTGAGCTCACCAATTATTCTATTTACATTTCCATAGTTTATGAGTAAATTTATTATGCATGATATGACTATAAGAATTGAATGTATGATGGATTTTGGGAGATGTTAAAGTCTTATTACTAATTATTTAGTTTCTTATAAGTGGAAAAAATATCCATAAATTGAGAAATGCAAGATATTTATAGTTTATTATTTTTTCTAATTATCTAAATATATAATTCTAAAAGGTCTTGTAAATGTCTGTAATGAAATATTTCTTCTATTTATATAATTATGGAAATTTTATGTAATGGAATATACAGTATGTTTTGAAGCCAATATTTATAGTCTGTGTTATCAGCACTGGATCTCTGAGTGTGGTTATGGGGTGTTATAGTTAATATTAGAGTAGGGTTTAAATAAATATAGATGTTGCGATGTTGGTTAAGGATAATTTAAGGGTTCTTAAATTAATTTTGATCATAATTTCAAAAATATAGATAACCCTTTCGGTAAGGTAAACTAATATTGAAAACCTTGTGACTTTTTGATACTATGGTAATAGAACATCATTGAAAGTGTGGGATAACATTACAATATTTTATAAAAGGCGATATTGTGATTTTATTCTATGAATTACATGTATGTATGTATCCAAATATTTGATGAAGGACATAAAACATATGTATGTAGGGTTAATAACCCAAAAGGGTCAGATTGGGTATTAATGTGATCATCACCTAGAGGTCATATAGTGAAATATCATATATTATAACCCTAATAAAATTTCATTGCATTGCTTATGGGTTTTAAATCCCATTATTGAGTACTTTAGTACTCAACATATATTTTGAATTTAAATGGTGAAAACATTCATAAAAATATGAAATTACACACTGACCAAATTGTACGTCATGTTCATATTTTAACCATAGCATTATATACACTGATCAAAATTGAAAAATTACATTTTTAGGTTAAATATTTCATTGGGATAAAATTTATTCAATTAAACCTCGAGC
Organism: Viscum album; assembly: GCA_963277665.1. Taxonomy (NCBI): domain Eukaryota; kingdom Viridiplantae; phylum Streptophyta; class Magnoliopsida; order Santalales; family Viscaceae; genus Viscum; species Viscum album. The sequence continues at coordinate 1,210,268,804 of OY728160.1, forward strand.
TGGATATCACCAAAAGAGGAAAAATAGATCCCATATATAGTAGAAAATATGGGTAAGGTAGATTAGACAACCTTTTGTTATTTGGGATATAACTTAGACATAATACCTCTAATTGGACTGATTACACCTCCGTTGGACATAGATCTCATAGGACCACCTCTCCAATAAATTTAAAATCCATAAATTTTGGATAATTCAATCAGATATACATAACAGGTGGCAAGAAAAAGTATTCCATGAATATTCACAAGCACTCTTAGACACTTGATATCTTTTTTGGAAATTTTGATGTAATTTTCCATAAAAGTACGCTTCCCACTCATTATAGAAGTATGTTAAACCATATTGTTGTATTAGTGGATTTTATCTATGCATTTACGGTTCTATTAATTCCTTTAATTGTTGGGAGTTATAAACTCCTAATGATCACTTTAGAAGGAACCATGATGTAATCCTGATCTTTTTTGTTTTAAAATGTTACAATTACATGTTTTTGTTCCATTTTTATTCAATATTTTATTTTTTTATTATGGTTATAAGGGTATTATCACAAAAAAATAGAGAACAAATCCTCTTGTTTTAATTAATAACTCTGATAGTGCAACGATTCCATTTTGGTTACCTCTTTTCTCACCCTTTCCATTTTGTTAGTAAATTTGTGGATTGTATAGTGGTAAAAAATCCAGAATTATAACTCAAGAATATGTTTTTTATACATTGGAATAAGTTGACAAAATAATCAATATTTTAACCACAAAACATCATTTATATGATTAATTTATGTGTCTGGATATCACATCAACATGATTAAATTTATTTTGAGTGATCACCAATGATCAATATCATGTGATTTATCAAATCCAATGTGTTAACTAAGAAATAAATCATTTAAAATCAAATTTTTGAAAGTTAAAATTCAATGATTGATTAATTTATATTTTTCATATTATGTTAATATAGATCTCTAAGAAGGGGATTACCTTGGGTGGTCAAAATTTCATAAACTATCTAAAATCCAACATTTTGACTTCATAAATATTTACACGTTCCTGTTTTATAAAGTTATCACTAAACCCAAAAATCACGAAATAAAAATATCACTATATCTATTTTAGAAATTGATTTAAATTAATGATAAAATGAACCATCAAGAGATGAACTAGGATTCCTACCATATAATAGAAGTTATATTAAAAAAATATCAAATTTAATGTGTTCAATAACACGGTCACATTTTTGCACCACTACAATGGAGAAAATGTAATTTTTAAATTTTATTTATTTATTTTACTTTATGTTTCTGAAAGAATTCAATCCCCCCCCATCCCTTTATAATTTTTCTATTTTTTCTCTCTCCCTCTATTTTTCTACATTCTCTGTTATTTTATAAAATATTTCTTCCCTTAATATTTATTTTATTTAATTTATTGTCATCTTCATTTTATGGACTGTTTTATATATTATATTCCATTATATAAAATAAAAAAAATACATGGAATCTATTTTTCAAGAAATGATAAAGAAAAGATAAATTGCATAAAATTTCATGAGAAATAAAAAACAGACAACATTCAAAAATTGGTTCTTATTGAATAGGAAAATATAGTTACACTAAGGATCCTACTGTGGAACATAAAGTAGATATATACAAATATAATAGTGAATAAAATAAATCCCCAATAAATATAGAATCAAATAATCAAAACATAAAAGAACTGACCACCACTGATGTAGAGTCCCGACATGTATAACAAAAATATCTTAAGGAACAATCCAACGTTAAACAGAGATGAAACCTCCTCCAAATCCTTCCTAAATTCCAAGGTCTTCATGGTGAGTTCCCTCAAAAAAATATCTTATAAATTCAAACAGTTTGTTACACCATGAACCCCCAAAATTTTATTTAGGACCTTATAATGTTTAGCCACTTATCTTTCTCCGTATATGTTATAGCTAAACACCAGTTATACAACATGTCTACCAAAATTAATGGACGAAATGATCATAAATGAGTATTTCTAAAAATCTTATTCCATGTCACTGAATTTTATCTAGTAGGAAATTAATATTTAACAATATGAAATCATAAGGGGAGACCATTATTTTATAATGGGACAGATTCAACAGATTTTGGTGAAATTTCCCACCACCACAAAATTAGTGAAAAATTGTTAATTCAATACTTCATTGCGGAACATTTTCCAATGTATTATGGCATTATAGATGTTTAAAATCATTGTTCCTTCATAGAAAAAACCCATAATTATACTTGTCAATTAATATGAAACATGGATAAATATAAACAACAATTTGGTACATGAGATATTTCACCCACTCAATGAGTTCATGAGGAAATCTATATATCTGTAAAAAAGATAGATAATAAAATTGAAGAAATGAATAAATTTCGAAGACAATTAGATCAGTATCATGGTAATTCACACTCTCCACTAATTCAATTACATTGTATTATTTTTTCTCCTAAAACACATTTCAATAATTAGTTTTACATGTATCATGATTAATTAGATCCTTCTAAAATAGTATTCCCAAGTAATTTTTTTAGTAATCACCTCCCTTGATGAAAGATAGTTTAGGCCAAAATTAGGCCCAAAGTAGTAATCACAACCATAGTACATAAAAGGAGGAAAATCAAGGTACACCTACTATAACTTGTATCTATATGGATAATGTATTCCTCCTTCTTATCCTTTACATTCATAGAATAACCATCTTCTTAAAAAATGTTTACCAAAACACGATGACATGGAGAACAAAATGGAATACTAAAACCACTAGTTCTAATTTACCACACAATCAGTTTTTCTATACCTACGAACTCAAGAAGGACTATTTGAAAATCCGATTAGTGAGTTAATACTTTGAGTCTCTTGAAAACTATAATCACAACCTATTTCCAATCCCAATGAAAATGGTAATATAAGTTATATCAAACTTCATATTCGTAACATAATTTATCCATCCAATAATTCAACATACATGGTATTTATTACTATTGAAAACAGTCTTTCTTTTTATTAAAAACATTTAATTGAAGAAAAACAAAAAAATAATAAAATATTTATTATTGAGTATTCTCCTAAACAATCCATTCCTATTACATTTCTCCAAAGACTCTCATAATCCATGAAAACTGTTGATAATGCAATTGATAATGAGTTAATGGTTATATTTAAGAAGTATCATGTTAATGTTCCTCTCTATGATGGAGTTAAAAAATTCATCACTATAGCAAATTTAATAAAGAAAATTGCACCCATTGATTTTGACTAATGGGAATTGAGAGAGTAAACCATGGAATGAATATCTAATCCTTGTTAAAATCGTAAATTCCAACGAAATTAAATGATCTATAAACTTTTATGATACTTTTAACCATATTTAAGTGATTATTTTTTAATTCAATTCTTGATTTATGAATTTTTGTTATTGTGATGCATCACTCTATTTGTAACTAATTACTAGTCGGAGAGATTCAACCAATGGGCATGACAGTGCAACTTTTGGACCAAAGGAAAACACACCCAACAGAGGTGATCGAGTACATCCTTGTGAGAGTAAAGAATATTAACTTACTAATTGAATAATACATTCTTGAGATAGATGCTTCCCGGATATTGGGACATTCTTCTCTCATACACGGAATGAAATTCCTAAAAAATAAATATATAGTCATCAATGTTAATAATGGTACAATTTACATGGAATTTGGGAGATAAAATGTATTGTTAAATATCTATGATGCTATGAAATGTGATATTAGATAGAAATCCGCTATTTTCTTCTATTCGGTGGATGTTCTCTCTAATGACACACACACACACAATATATCCATGAACTATGCTTTAATTGTTTTAGTCTTATTTTATCTAGTATTATTTGTGTTGTAATTAAATTTTATGTTGTTATTATGGGTTTGAAAAAATCTATTGTTGTCTTATTTGTTGAATGTGTTCATTTCGAGTTACCTATGGATTTTAATGATTCAAAAAATATCATTTTCACTGATTACCATTTCATAGGGAATAAAATTTGGAAGAAATACATTTTTAAACCCACAATCAACCTAAATCCCTTCCTTAAATCCAAAATCCATTGATTTTGGAATTAAATACATTTAAATCAAAATTAAAATAAGCCTACACTGAGGGTGTTGATTAATTTCCCATAATTATTATTTAAAAAATCTCTCTATAGTAGGAAAAAAACTGGTAGAATATTTAGGATAGTGTCAAAAGGTTATAGAATAGACATTATATGATAATACATAGAGTAACATCTATATTTTTAGGAACTGTATGCTTTTATATGACAAGGGTAAGCTTGCATGGAATGATCAATGAATAAATATCCACACCTCCTTAAAGTGGAAAAATTGGATGTTAGTAAATTACTTACTAATGTGATCATATATCACATTTTTTATTGTAATTAGGTTCTAACAATAAAAATTATTCCTAAAAACTATATTTACAATAGTGTAAAATTAAATGAAATAATTGGTTCCAAAATATTCAAAAAAATAACTATTGTGTTTTTATTTAATATTGTAACCTAAATCAACCCATGTGAATATACAAATTTATGCTACCTTTCACTAAAAAAATTAATTCACTGATAAGCCTTATTATTGTTTCCTTGATGTTTATTCTAGTATTTCAGAAATCTATATTTCCCAGGAAAATAAATAAAATAAAATATTTACTTATATTTGGCACATATTTATATAGGAGGATTTCATTTGGTCTTTATAATACTCCATTTACATTTTATCATTATATATTTAGTGTGTTTTATGATTACCTTGATAATTGTATGGATTTTTTAAAGGATTATTTCATAGTTTATGGACATTATTTTGATGATTGGTTAGAATATGTACGATTTTACACTATTATTATATTTAAAAATATCCAGTATTAAATTATGATAAATTCCATTTTATGGTTGGGAAAGGAATTATTCCTGTAAATTTTATTTAGATTAAAGAATTTTAATGATAAATAAATAATGGAAATAATTTCCTCCCTTTTATTTCTATGATCTATTCATGTGGTGAGAAATATCTTAGTTCTTGTTGGTTTTTACCACGGATTCATTAGAGAATTTAGTATGTTCATATTTCAATTTTCCCAATTTTTAATAAATTATTATGATTTTTTTATAAAAATATTGAGGAATAATTTTTTTTAAAATGGACTCTCACATAACCTCTTATTTTCCAAACACTAAGGTGGGATATCCCCTTAGAACTTATTTTGGATTCCTTTGTCACTGTATTTTGGGAAGTTTCATCTCTAAGGGATAATAGGGTTCCTAATGTCAATGTCAATGCCTCGAGTTACATTGATCCTACATTGGAAAATGACATGATCACTAAAAAATAATCTTCTCTGTTTTATGTTTTCATGAAAAAATTTCATTCATATCTTCTTGGGCCAAAATTTAATGTGTTTTATAGTCATTATTTCCTTTGGGTTCTCCTTATGAAACCCAAATCAATCCCGAACTCATTCAGTGTATAATCCACCTATATTTGTTTACCCAGGGATTTGAGTTAAGAGAGGGGTAGAAAATGTTTTAACAGACCACAATAGTTGGATTTCCCCACCAGTTGACTACTTTATCGACCCATCCTTACACATTAGGGAATTATTCCAAGATTAAAACCATGGAGAAGTATTGGAATATACCCCTTGTTATGAATACATTATGAATTTTTTCAGAATCATCTTGGGTCCCCATATATTTTATCACATCAAAATTACAAAGACTTAATAATGAGTCATGATGTTACATTTGGAATTGACCAAAATTTTTGAAAATATTTATTGACAATAGTGGTCGTCATTAGGTCCACATCTATGATTTTACCTCTATTTTGTGCCACTTCCTCACTCTATCCTTTTGGGTACATGTTATCTCTCAATATACAACTTAAAATTTCCATGAAACTAGAATTTATTGGCAATAATGTTATAGGTATTTCTTCCTAACAAGGTTAAATACACTGAGTTGGGGAATAATGGTATAACATACTAAAACAACAATCCCTTGAGATGTAGATTCAACATGAAACAAAACACTATTATATATTTTTCCCATAGTAATATATGATTAGAAATGAAATCATACATGAGAAATGAAAATTTTACTTATTTAAAATGCACTAGGATATATCTAAGTATTATACAAAGTAAATGTCCATATATAACAAATTAATTAATGTACACTGTTGTTTACAAAGTTTGGAGTGGGGACAATGTCCCATCTGTTTTCCAACCAATCAAAATTTGGAAGCTCACTATTCTCACAAATCTAGTGTGATCACTAGTCCTTCAGAAGATTCTTTTATTTATCCATTGAATCAATTATTTTTACATTAAATTGGGTTCATCATTAAGTTACACTTCCATCCACATGATGAATACCAATTTAACATAAAAACTATGGGAAAATAATTACATCTTAACACAATTGTTGCTTCCGTGTATCGTTTTTAATTCATACAATAAACTATACAAACCTCTTTCACAACTTTTATGTTTTTTCAAGAAAATTTCTTATTTGTAGAACTATATAAATCATCATGAAACTCCCAGTTTTCATGAAACATTTTTTATGAAAATTCATCCTTATTGAAACTTTTCCGTTTTCATGAACATGTATTGGTCATGCAAAAATAGTTTATTTTCTATGTGAAATCAATGTCTTTGAAAAATAAATACCTTCTCAAAACTCTTACATGATCCATACACCTAATATTCTCTATGGGTTGAACAATTCATATGATAGGGGTAGCCTTGTATTTATAAATGCACTCCCTTATGTGCATTCACCTATACATGGAAATTTCAATGGGTGTTAAACAAAAAAAATTTGAATTATACTTTTTCACACATTTATTCACATTTTCTCAAATGTTTCTCTATTTCGGAAGATCATGCAACTCTTCCTCTATCACAAAACTCTAACTTTTGTGATGTTTGAGAACATGTGTAAAACAATATATTTTTCCTTATTTTTACTTGAAATATAAAAAAACCCACTTATGTGAAACATTTAAATAAACATTCATCATTTCATGAAAATTTTACATTTAAAAAAAAATTCTTCCTTTTCCAAAAAAAACACCATTTTCCATTCCTCCAAATTTTAGTCCCAAACAATTTGGCGAACACTGGGAAATGATGATACCTTGAATAAAAAAATTCTACATTACTTATAGGCTATATATTACATTGGATTGTATCTTTATCAATATATTATGACATAAATCAATCCAGATCTCCAAAAATTAATCTATCAACTTGTTTTTTAAATAAACATAATCAATTATAAAATAATATAATGTTACTTTGGTGGATTTTTTTTCCAAAAAAAAGAGTTTTTCACCTGTTTCTTATTTAATTCACATGATTTTAATTCACAAGGAAGATATCCAATATCAATGAAATTCCACTACATCCCATGTCATTTTGTAAGATATTTTTTCATGGGGAATTGACATTAAGAATAATTTTTTAAATTCAATTATTTTTATATACATCTTATTCTATGTTTACTAGGAATCTAGATGGGTGGAAGAAAATTATACAAGGACCAACAACTCTCGATTGTTTTCCTATTTAGTGAGATATAAAATTTTCAATAGGTTTTCTTTTTCAATATTCATCATTATAGTTCAAGGTTCACATTTTAATTATTGTAAAAATTAAAAATCAGGGTTCATAGATCAGGGTTCACATATAAAGGTTCATAATTTCTCCACTACATATCACCCCTAAACTAATGAACAATCATAAATTTAAAATCAAGATGTTATGGAAATATTATAAAAAATGGTACGAGCCAATTGTAAAAAGAGGATTTTACACTTGGATGATGAATTTTGTGCATACAGTACAAAATATAAAACCATAATTAGATTATCAACATTTAGGATTTTGTTTTTAATTGTTTTTTTCCTCCCATTGGATGTATATCACTATGAATATTGTGCTATTGAATAATGTAATATGAATCTCTTAGATATAGGTAATCATAGAAGTTTAAACATTTAGTATTTGTATGAAATTTAGAATGATGCATAAGGTAAATCAACAATTAGTTTATAGAATAAAAAATATATTCATGAAAAGATGATTCATTTGTGGAGTATTTATATTTTTGAAAGGGTCATCTCATAAAATTACAAGCTAAAGCTCCACATAGTTAATATTTTTTTCCAATGGCTCAGTCATTATACTATTAATAATGTTTAACCATTTGGTGTAATACAGGTTTCTCTTGAGAAGAGTGGATGAAGTATTGATTTCATTGTGAACTGTATTAAACTCTTCAATAATGATTTTCCAAAGAATATGATGGAGGAAATGCAGCTGATGGATGCCACATATGACACCACTTAGTAGGTAATCCCTTTACCCAACAATTATTTACTAGTCTATTTATTAAAACATCTTACATTGAGTAATATGTAATGTTTTTGAGTGGGGGATGGTGAAATAGGATATTTAAGATTTAAATTAAAAAAAACTTGTCATATATGTACTTTTACACATTGTGTATGAATATATTTAAAAAAAACCAACAGCAAAATAATCATTGTGTTCCAATTTTTTCATTCATTATATTTATTTATTGTTTTTAGATAAACATTAATGTTGAAGAGAATATCCTAAATTAATTTCAATCCATGAATCGATTCTGTGAAAAATTATTCTATTATGGAAATATGATTTCAAATGAATTTTGATGTGGATTATTTTTCAAGAATTTTTATTTTCAAATCATTCAATGGAGTTTATTCAATTTTTGAAACCCATGCCTCACTAGAACATACCAATATTTTAAATCCATTACATGAGATATATTATAATATATTTATTGTAAATTCTTCCTTTTAATCACATTAATTATATTATTATATCATTTTGATAAACTATAACTTTTGTTAATTCATCTTTTATATGATTCTAGTATGCTGCACCAATGGATGTTTTAATTTTTTCAATTGATAGTAATTCATATTTGTTTCCACCATGACATGTGAACCTACTTAGTATTTGGATACCATGAAATGAATATTAGGTACCCACATTAAAAGCTAATTTATCCATAACTATATACCTCACATATATATTCTTGTTTTATATTTATCATGTCTATGGGAGATAGTGTTTCCAATAAAATTATTGGGAAATATTCATTAATTTGGTTTAGTAAAAGCGTGGCTACATTTTTTGGATTATGGGATCAAAAAACATATTTAATTATTTTTTTTATACATTTTACCATATTTACCATAAAACAAAATTGTATATAAAAATATTTGTTTACATTATAAAAAAATTGAAAAAGAAGAAAAATAAATAGTGAAAAGAGTATGTTTATTAATTATATTCACTATTATTTATGACCTATATAAATGAAAAAAATGAGAGAGTGGGTTAGAAGCGATACACACATTAATGGGTTAATAATTTATATTCATTTGGAATATCATCCAAATTTTTTCAGGCTTTTTATATAAGATAATGAACAATCTTATTCTGTCTTATCTTTTTGAATTATCAAATCCTTGAAACCCATATACAGGAAAATACATTTTGGAAGTCTTAATGAGTAAAAAAGTAGTACTAGGGGAGATCATAGAATATCGGCAAGAATGTATTAAGATAACATAATATTTGGGAGATTATAATCACACCACTTTCACATGTTCTTAGAAAAAAATGGAAATGTTCTTGTTGAGGTAGGTTGTGACATGATTCATTTGTGAACAAATTAAATTAAAAAATTTCAAATGTGAGACAAGAATAATGATAAGAAAATTTATTTTATAAATGAGTCATGATGAATTTCATCTCAAACTAATCATGGGTGTTTTATCCTATTTAATTTCTTAATGGGACTTGGTTAGGACATAAGAAATCACCTAGGAGTAAAATGGATTTATTGTGGGAGTGTGATCGCATGGTGTTATATCATATATTCTCACCCTTATTCTATTTCATTAAATTTTTATAGGTTTTGGTATCCCACTATTAAATACCATTTAACTAAACAGACATTATTATTATTATTATTTGAGTTCATATTTAAATTTATATTATTAAATATTGAACCAATTTGACACCATGACATTATTTTCATCGTATCATTATATACACAGATCAAATTGAAAAATTGTTTTTTAAAGATGAAAAATTCAGTCAGGTAAAATATCTGCAACTACACAAATAGTTAGATCTCATCACTATAGGGCCAATAGATCCCACAAGAAGAAGAAAATTTTGGTGAGGTGTATTGTAACACCCTTCTTTATTTTGGATATATTTTGGGTTTAAAACCTTCAATTGAACTAATTTGACCTCAATTGGATAACTAAATCAAAGGTACACCTCACCACTAAATTTATAGTTAATAATTGTTTTCTATGTTTTCTAACTAGCTTTAAATACTGGATGAAGAATGTATACAATTAATAGTCACATAGTCCCTTAAACCCATGAATAATTTTGTGGAATGTTTTAGAAAATTGTCCATAAAATGATTGTTCTCCCTCATTGTCAATGGTTGATTGTCCAAAGGGTTGGATTAGGGTGGTATGTGTTTCTATTTACTCATAATTTACTTCAATTTAATTATATATTGTTCTTAACTCCATGTCATAACTTTCGGTTGAACCATTATATAGTACTGAGAATCATTTTTTGAATGATGTTTCAATTAAATGTTTTTATTCCATTGTTCATCAATTTTATATTTTTTTTATTTTTTTTATTGTTGCATAACCACAAAAAAAAGAATCAGAATATCATAGATCTTATTGGTTACATGGATAAATAGGATCAATTTATTATTTGATCATGATTACCCAATATCTCACCCATTATTTTTCTTGAGTAAAATTAAGGATTGTGTTGGTAAAAAAATTTGATTTATAACTCATGAATATGTATGTTTTATTTTGATTTTTTTAAAAGGATCTCATTATGGTTATCACATCACATCATTCATATGATTCCGTAGTGAGTTTAAATCTCATTTCAACACACTTTCATTTATTTTGATCAATCATCGTTGATAAATATCAGGAATTTGATCTTTATCGAATGAAATATTATAAATAGAATTGCCCTTTTGAGAATATAAATTTTATGAAAATTTTTTCCATTGTATTGAAAAGTTTGAGGTGAAGTTTGATACTTCTTATATTCCTTATTTGAAAAGTGTAAAAAGTGGTCAGGTAGGAAAAAAATAAAGAATAAGTAAACTATTAAATCGAGTGGTAATCTAAAAAACATGTTCTATGTGTGGATAAAATTCATTTCATTTAATGTTTGATAGTATTTGAAATGATTTATCATTGTTTTATTTTTATCATAAAGCTCATGATTATAAATTTAATAGTCTCGAAAAATCCAACAATGGCATAAATTATATATGAAAAATGGTGAGACGTTTTCATTGAAATTAATAGGAACATTACGATATTGTCTGCTAAAATTTAGCTACCCAGGGTGGAAATCATCAATATAAAAAATTAAAAAAAAAATTGAAAACTCATTTACTGCAATGAAACTTGATGTTGGAATATCTAATGATGTGTCGGAAGGTATATCACTTGTTTATTTGAATTACATTGATTCCTTGTGTGAATATGGATCATCTCATTCCTTAATTTTTGAGAAATTTGAATGTAACATGGGAATAACTCCATATATACAAAATAAATATCTTTCAGTGAAAACTTCAGGTGGAAATATTAAATCAAATAATATTTATGTGAATATAACTATCGTTATCATTGGGATCATCTTTCCAAAAAAAATATTGAACTAACCAAAGTAGAGGTTTATTTTATTCTTGGTATGGATTAGATTTCATTTTATCATGCCCTGATATATTTCATATGTAGGGAAGTTATATTAAATTATTTGATAACATTTACAAGAAATTAAAAATATGATTAATTTATTATATATAGTATTGAATTTTACCTAGATCATGTTGTTAAAAATATTTTTTTATGATTAATGATGTTTTCAAAGTAATTTTATATATATATTTGTTTCTGAATGATTTTTTGGGTGTTATTCCCAATTGGTAGGTTTAGTTTACTATTGAAAATGTTCTGGATGCTTATCGAATTTCCAATACCACATATTAAATGGATCAAGTAAAATAATAGGATTAGGAAACAAATAGTTGCAAGATATAAAAGAAAAGGGTTTTATTTCACCATGAACCTCCCCTTGGGGTGATGCTTTTTATTTTATTATAAATAAATATGGTTAAATGAGTCTTTTCATTGATTATAGAGCCTTGAATTACATTAATATTATAAAAAAGTTTCAATTTCATCATATTAATGTTTTATTTGATCAAATCCTAGGCCTAAATTTTTATTCAATGATTAGTCTTTGGAAAGGATACCATTAATTGAAGGTGAATTTGGATGATATTACAAAGATTGAATTTTGTAGTAGATATAAGAATTATGAGTTTTTGGTTGTAACTGTTGGGTTATATAATGAACTAGTTATATTAATGAATCTTTTGAATAGGGGTTTCCATGAATATTTAGATAAGTTTATAGTTATATTTTTTAACTTTATGATAGAAGATTCTAAAAAATCACGTGGATCATGAAGGATATATGTGGATTTTGTTTCAAAACATAAATGAAAAGAAGACATATAAAATATTTAGTATGTGTTAATTTGGGTTGAAAATTTTCTTTTCTGAATTGTATTATTTTAAAAGATATAATAACTATAGACCCCTATAAATCTAATGTTGTTAATGAATATGAAATACCTATAAATTACATATAGATTTATTATATTCTTTGATTATCAGGTTATTACTATTGTTTTGTTGAAAATATTTATTGGTTTTCTAGTGTAATAACCACCTTAACATAAAATAGAAGTAAATTTATCTAGATTAATTAGTGGGATGAATATTTCAATGAACTAATATAAATATTGGAGAATTCATCAGTTTTGGATTTCTCTATAGAAACAGTGACTTTTTTATCAACATTTATGCTTCATTAAAGGGACTTGGTTGTGTTCTAATGTATAATAGTTTTATAATTTCTTTTTCTTCAAATCTAAAAAACTACTTGTGTTAAATTATCCTCCACATGATCTACAATTATCTATTGGGTGTTATCATTTTCAAATATTGAGATATCATTTATATAGATTAAAGTGTCAAATACATACGATTCATAAAATTTTAATTTATATATTTTCTAAAAAATATTTGAACATGGGGGAGAGAGGATGTCAAGGACTTATTATGGATTGTAACTACATGATTCATTACTATCCTAGTATATAAAAAGTTGTTTGATTCGTTGAGGTGGAAATACAAACTTACATTTACCATGTTATATTTGGAAAATAACCATTTGGGTAATGATTTTATGAATTTTTTCCTAGAAATTATGAATTCATGAACTTAATATATTTTATTATATCATGTAGAATAATCATATATATTAGAAATAATTAAGAAAAATCAAAATTTTCAACATGTTTTTTTGAAATGGTATAATCTGTTATGAAGGGTATGTTGAAATAATTTAATTTTGATGAATAATGTGTTATTAGACATAAAATGAGATTCTATGTACCCTATAAATCCCAAATAATGATTTAATTGTTTATTGAAGCTCATATTTCCTAATTTTTCATTCATCCTAGAAGCACGATGATATACATAGGTATTTTTGAGTATTATTGGTGGGATGGATCGAAAAGAGATATTGTTGAATTTAACATGAATTTTTCTACTTATAAATTGGTAAAAGTATAATAATATTTTCCAAAGGGGGTGGGTAATAAATTGGTATTTTATGAAATATTTTTTTCAAATAAATTAAATTTTATTTATTTCATGTGTTAGAAAAACCATTGAGTTTTGAAGAACTATGATATACTACTAATATTATTATTTATACATGATCACTATAACCTATATACTAAACATGATTGTATGAATCTAAATAACCATATTTTAAAAAAAATTATAAATTTTTTAAATAAAAAAATATTTATAAATGATTTCTTAATTTATAGTAAAGTTCTTATATAATTCAAAAGTAGTTTTTTTCTCCAAAAATGTATTTTTATGTATTTTTAAGGACAAATAATAGAATTAATTTTTGATAAATTTAGAAAATTTATCTTAAAAATAAAAATTATTATTAGAATAAAAATTTCAAAATTAAATTAGTGTAAAGTTTTGAGAATTTTATGAAATGATTAATTTTTATCTTAATAATGAAAAATATTGATTTTTTATGAAAACTGCATTTTCATTTTAAGAATTTAAAAACAATTATTTTGATTATGAACATTAAAAAATAAAAATTAGCTCAATTATGTGATTATTAGAAATATTTTATACATTTTAAACACATTCATATTAACTTTTTATATTATAATGTTCTTTAATTATGAATATTTTCTCTTTGGAAAACTACTTTTTCACCACTTTTCCATGTTTGATCTTAAATTTGAGTTTTGAAATTATATGAATGGAATTTTAAAAAATGGATTCAAAATTTGGAATAATAATATTAATTTGATAAAATATGTTCAACATAATTTTTGGTCAAAACTTATATAGAAAATAAAAAAATAAGTACTAATGTTATGGTTAAAATGAATTAACCATGGGGTTAAACTAAAATTATATTTGATAAAATGACATACAAATTGTACAAAACCCTTATTATGTTCATATTTAGATCATATGACCTAAATAATTTTATAATGATCCATTATTTATCCTTGTTCAGTGTTTAAAATTTGGGTACACCTTTTTCATTTCAATAATTCCAAGTATGTCCTCTCCCCCACTTATAAAACAGTACTTAATTTCCTCTCACATTAACACAACCAAAACCACTTATTTAGGATAATATATACCGAAATATATTCCAATAATACCTTATCACATAAAATAGATATTATATTTATAGGAAAACCTCCTAAGAAGGTTTTAGGTATATACTTAAAGAGGTTATCTGAAGAAGAAAAAACATTCATACTCTTTGGTTTTTGTTCTAGTTATTCTTCCACCTACATAAAATATTATTCAACTATGATGATATAATAACACTATAATATCCCATATAATGAAAAAATAATAATTTTAGTGTAATAAAAAATATCCATCTCCTCTTTCATCAAATATAAAATTAAATTATCAATTGTGTGTACGGGAGACTACCTCCTCATGAAGAAATGTAATTCTATTTATATAAAAACCTCTCACAGTTGGATATAATGATTTATTTAACATATTTATATGATATTTATAACATAATTATATTCATGTAATTATAATATCACTTCTAAATTCTTACTTCCTATTATGTGGGAATATGATAACATCGCTTGTGTGTATAGCGAACAGCCACCTCGCAAAGAGATGTGATTCATTTTTCACTTACACTGTACATGAAATTTTATAAGTATAAAATTAATTAAAATATCTGATATAAATAAAATAATAATTACTCTAAAAATTTTATATATTATTTACCTTCTTTAAATTATTTTCATAGAGAAAATGGATACAACATTCATGTGTATGCACGGTCTACCGCCCTAATAAATGGTCTAATTCATTTTTTATCTCTTACATTTTTTGGATTATAAAAAATAAACATATAATAAATATATATGTTATTTATATAATGTTTAAAATTATGTATATGAAGTAACCACGATAAGAAATACATACAGAAAAAACAAATCAAAACATTCATGAAAAACAAAGCAGTTATTACCCATATCATGATTTTACAATGGAATTTATAATAAATGGGTAATAAAAAGTCCCAAGTGAATAGTATATGTTCAGATATATATAATTATTGTTCCTAAGTATTTTTATTATAAACATATAATTATTAAACAATAGGATAGAATGTGTATGAAAGAATTTTAGACCTAAGGTAAGGGATTTAAAGTATCTCTTTTATTTTCAGGAAACATACACCATTTTCACCACTAATTTCTTTTGTGTGGTGAATAAAATTTCAATTTAAAATTTTATATAATTAATATAAATATTTTATGATATTTAAATTTTTATTTGGTGTTATTATTTAAAAGTTATTATGATTCAAAATCGTCTAATGTGGTAAGGGATTCCAGTATCTCTTTTATTTCTGGGAGACATATGCTAAATTCAGCAATCATTTCTTTTTTGTGGATTATATAATACTCATTTTAAATTTTATATAATTTATCTATTTATCTAAATGATTATTAATTTTTATATTTTATTATTATTTAATGTGTCTTATGATTCAAAAGATACCAAAGTGATGAGGGATTTTCGTCTCAGACTTATTTCTATGGGATAAATTCATTGTTCACAACTTGTTCCCTTTATGATTTGTATATACTGACCATGAATGTATTTTATGATTAATATCATGAAAATTATTACATATATATATCATTATAATTTTATTTCATTCATGAGGAATACAATTCAAAAGATACCAAAGTGGTGACCACATTATGCTGTAATCTTGTTATTTATTAGGATTTTTTATGGTTATACTTCCAATGATGTGTTCTTATGATCTATATAAAAAACCAGTTATGATAAGGTGAATAATTTTAAAATTTATTATTATTCATGAATTATGTACCAATATTCACAATAAATTTATTAAATATTTCTTAAAATCAAAAAGAAAATAGTTTTATTAGACACATTTCTTCTATGATTTTACATAAAAGCTTAATTTAAAATTATAGAATATTAATTTGAAGATTTTAATTTCATTTTTAAATTAAAAATTTCATCACTATCTAAGGGTTAATTTTTTAAATTTTCTAAAAATATTTATTCATTCTTAAAATACTGAAAAATGTTTATTTTATTGAAAATGTTATTTTATTTCAAATTATGTAAAAGTTCAAATTCGGGTTTGGATTAGATTTAAACTTTAATTATTTAATTACATATTTTAAATTTCGAAAAAAAATTGAAATGGATTTTATTCTTAAATTTCCTATAAAAACATATTATATTTAAAAAGTGAATTATTGAAAAAAAAAATTCATTGTGTTTTACAAATTTTATTTTTACTGAAATTTTGAAACATCTTTTGTTTGGATTTTGAAAAATGGATTCCATATTTGGAATCAGTGGGTCTAAATTTACTGAATATTTCCCCTTTATTTGTTGTCAATAAGATTTCTAAACTTTGAAATTTAGTTACCACTATAAATGAAAAACAAGTAAATTAAGTTAAAACAGTGCTAAGAACCATAAAATAAACCTAAATAATACCTATGTATTCTTATATGATTATATATCTACCGTAATCATATAGGGGTATAATTTATGACCTTTTTGGGACACTTGAATTAGATTATGATCTTTATAGGATTTTATTTAATGAAATTTCAACCATGTCACACTATAGTTTTTAGCATGTGTGATATTTTAAATATTTTATTATAAAAAGGATATGTTAGAATTTAAATAGTGTTTTATAATATAAAATAGTTATCTTCATCATAGATTTTTTAAAAAAAATTAGGAATAAATGATTACCATAAATTCATACACAATACTAACACAAAAATTATTTAATAAATAGAAAATTCAAATAAATAATATTTTTTAAAAAAATTAATTTTATTTGAGAAAAATATTGTGATACATGAATTATATTGATGAACATTATGTTTTATGAATATTATAAAATTCCTATAATTCCTACTAAATCGTGTGGCCCATATTCCATGTGGCATATCCTCACTTCGCTGCTTCCTCTAATATTCTACACTACTCCCACTACATTTTCTTTCCTCTATATTGATTCTCATCTCCCTCTCCTAAAAACCTTTACCCATCATCATGTTGTAACATTGTCCCCACATACTGCACCTCGCTTCCCACTTTCTAATCCATTATCATCTCCATCGATTTCAGGAACCTTTCATTTGTCTCTCCTCCTGTCCCCACTCCCAATTTACTTCTCCCCCCTCCCCTCCACACCCCCACTCTCAGTTCAGATTCCATGCTTCTAGCTCTTCACTCATGGTCTCTGTCTCTAAAACCCTAGCTAGTTCCACTTCATTCTTCATCTTCGCCTTCACCACCACCTCCGTCATAACCTCCACCTCACCTCTCTACCACCACGAATCCCCTTTTTTCCACACATCCCCTCTTCCGCCATGCATCCCCACCTCGCCACCAGAGATCCTCATTTCTACCTCAACTCCCCCACCCCTCTTCGCCTCACTTCCTCTGCCTATGCCTCCCTCTCACCACCAATTTTATGATTCCTCTGCCTACTTATCCCCTCCATCTAGCCTCCTTTTCCCCACCCCTCTGGTATAACGTTATCTTCCCCATTAGATCTTTCTAAATCCCTTTGGGGTAAGGGTTTTTGAATATGCAGAAATAGTCTCCATCACTTTTCAATCCTCTTCGCTTCTTCGGGTAATCTCAAACTGAGGATAGAGACATGATCTTTCAAAAAATGTTAATTTTCTTTCTTTTGTTAACTATTATCAAGGTATCTTGTGAAAAGGATCTTTGGAATCGAATCATTTCTACAGTTTCACTATGAATATGCAAGTCCATTGATGAATCTGTGGTTATCCATCCCCATTATATATATATATTTGTTTGATATAGTGTGAAATTCCCCCTCTACTTGATACAATTAAGAGTTCAAAATCTATGTTGTTTATTAGAAATTCATGTACTAGATTGTTTGACATCCTTTATTACTGCAATTGTTTATCAGTCTATTGTTTTTCCTTTTTTAATAAATTTATTATTTTTTTGGGTTTGTATAGTGCTTTAGAACTACATTTTCTGTTGGGATTAAAATATTTTTGTTATTATAGCTTCAATATGTCATTTCCCATGAAAATTTCACATTGTAGTGTCACTAATTAATAAATTTATAAGTTCCACCCTATTTAACCCCTTTTAGAGCCTCATGTTCAAGCTATTAGGGATGATATTCAATATTTTATTGGAAGATATGGATAATTATTACCCATAAATTTACAAACAAATCTCCTATTATCCAGTGAGATGTTTCTAAAAAGCATGTTTATTTCATCATGAAGCCAATAGAGTATCCAGAGTCCCTCATTTTTAATGATGGTCATTGTGTTCAGTTATAGAATCCATGAGATCAGTTATCTAGAATAATTTCCCTTTAGTATGAACCTAGTCTTTTATTTCATTCATTTACTTCAAAAATATATTATTCATTCTTAATGTGTATAATGTTTTTCAAATTAAAGTGTTTTTTTCTCACTAATGGTATTATCATGTACAGAGGTATCAATTTTTTAAATTGAATTTATTTTTTGTTTTGATGATTGAATGTACTTATTTTTTATAAATATATAAAGGAGTTTATATGGGTTATTAGAGGAATTATTGTTGCTGTTGAAATTTATATTGTTGGTTGTTTTATTTTTATTATATTTGAGGATGCATGGATAAGAATGGACATAGAGGGTAGTTTTTTTTTTGGATATTGGCAGTTGAGTTTTAATTTTGGTGCTGCTGAATTAATAAAATTTTTATATATTTTTTTACAGATTATGTGTTATCTTTTTTTGGGAATTTTGGTCATATAAAATGAATGAATTTATTTATATTATTTTTAGGTGTTATTTCACTATTTTTGGGGACCAATTTGATTTTCTGAAAGTTTTAAATGGATTATCTGATTCCAGAAATACTTCATTATCAAATGGAATAATTATTGTACAATCTTCTATTTATGTTCATAATTTTTGTTAACAATTCATAATTAGTTATTAACATTTCCACTATGTAACATGTTTGTATAATATTTAATATATATTATGCTATTTTTGTAGAGAAATTGTATATATACACACTATGATATGTTATTATTCACTAAAACATTATATGTTATACTCTTCATTAATACACTGCAATCTGAACACATTTCAATATGAAATATGTGATATTCATACAGCTCATTATGTGACTATTAATAATTAAAAACAACAAAATTTATCTATAAACTGCAATATGCACACATTGTAAATGAAAAAACCCAATATAGTACATACATTGAAATATGCACACTGTAAAATCATACATTTCAATTTGTAATATTCATCAGTATGATTACACAACAATGAGTCAAATTCATCGGACAAGTATATTTATTCTTTTACTTGAAATTATCTAGTATCATAAATTTGATTTGTATAATATCTTTGATTTTTTTCTAAAATCGTATCATATCAACATGTCATAAATTATACAACTACATCAGGATACTAGAGAAATAGATGTGTATCTTACAAGCATCAAGGGAAGGGTCATACTGATTGTCAATGATGTTTCCCAATGGTACGATTTATTAGTATTTTGTGATGACTTAAAAATGGGAATTTTTTAAATGTTTCATAGATTGAATGTTAGAGGAATAAAAAACATAAGTAATGGCCCTCCAATAGTTTTATCAGTTTGTTAAATTTATAATCAAGAGTCAAATAGATTATATCAGAACTACATAGATCGTGGTTTTGGATTTACATTTCAGTTCTCCATATACATCTCCCTCTTTCTTACATAATATTTTTCTAATTGATACAATATTTATTTTTATGGATTTGTGAGTGGACATAATTTTTATTTTGTTAAGGCATAAAAACTTGGGCATTCCCATCCAATCAGTTTGGATCACAGTAGCCATGGAATAATGAAAAAATCATTGAAGTTTCTTGTACCTACTTTGTGTGTGAGTTTCCCATCTATGATAAGGTAATACACTTTTCTTTCCCTATAAACCCTTAATGAATCTAAAAACCTATAAAAAATATCCTTGAATGATTATTTTCTCATTCCACAATGCTCAAAAATGATGCCCATCATGATGCGACTATTTTCTTGGACCATGAACCACTTGTGGAAGGAAGGTTTATCTCGATATGGGATAGATGTTTTAGGGGTTCAGCACCACACTTTTCATTACATTTTTACCCCTCGATACCATGATCAGTATATTTAATCCAAATAGAAACAATATTGTAATGTGGTGGTGGGAAAGGTGACCATATTTTCCTAACTCCAATTGGTAGTGGGGTATGGTCAGCTGTACGAGGCTTCATAGTTGTAGGAGGGCCTTCTGACAGTCCTATAGTAGATAGAACAACAGTTCCAGGAGGACATGATGACAGTCCCGAAGCACCATTGATAACTACCTTCTATGGTTTTGAGGCTTCAATTGATGAATATGGTGAAGATATATTCTCTAGAGGATTTGAATTACATGACAAAATACTTATATTATGTTAACAATCTTATACTATGTATTGAAAATAATTTTTTTACTATGTTACCCTAGAAGGTTTGATCTGAAAACCCATGAATGGTCACTTGAATGAGATTCATATAGATTTTAAGAGGTGTGAACATGCTATTATTTTTTCTAACCCTATAGTCACTCATTTAGGGGACCAATAATAGGTTTCACTTAAATTTCATGTTTTAATTTTGGAATTTATTCCACTTATCATGTGGATTTCATATTTTTTGTTTTATGGATCATAGGATTACGAATATTATCTTGAGAATGGTGTTTCATCATATTTATTTTTCAAAGCATTATCTAGAGAATATTGTTTATCAAAGGATGATCTTTTGTAACATCCCAGGTAAATTAATAAATATGACATTTTTCATATTTAATTTACCTTAAGGGGCTGCTATGTTTAATGGCGTACCTGATACGCAACAATGGGTTTCTTTGAAATCTTACGTTGCACAGTAATAATATAATACTATTATTTTTAATGGTAGTTAACTCCAAGACAATGTATTGTAAATAATGAAAAAAACAAACTACAATATGATTATAAATTTTAGTTAAATGTTTTTACATTTATCCAATAAATGTTAGAGGCTTAAAAATGTGACTGAATCTAATTTTAAGCATAATTTAATAAAAAAGGTCGATTTACATCCTTTTGATGGAGAAACCTTTTTAAATATAGTTTTTGTCACTTTTATATGGTATATTTGACAAAATAAAATCCTTATTTAGAATTAGGACATAAAAATTTACTTTGGGTAAAAGGTTTGTATTTTTCTGATAAAATTCATTTTTTAATTAATAGTGAAAAATATTGTATTTTAACTCAAAACTACCTTTTAATATAATTTATCTATATGACTAGATTGTACATTTAATTAGTTTTAAAGTTTAATTAGAATATATTTTTCCCATTTAATTCAATTTTGTCCATTGGAAGTAATTTCACTATGAAATTGTACATAAAAAAGTGTTAATATTTTGATAGTTATTATTTCTTTAAAACCCATTTTTGTTTTTACAGCATGATTTAATTTTAAATTAATTTTTTCCACTTTTGTGCTATGAATTTGGGAAATTGGATTCCATATTTGGAATTAGGAGGTTCAAATTGTGTAAATAGGTTACTTTTATTTTTAAAATTTTTAAATATTTACTTCAGTAAATATTTGATTTACCGTCGTTAAAGGGTAAATCAGGTAAATAAGGGTAAAAAATAATATTATAAAAATATAAAATTTCCCTTAAATGTGTCTTAATCCATTTTATAGATACATATACGACCATGGTCATCTATGGGTTGATTTAGGGACCCCATGGAGCCAATTATTAGTGAAAATGACACTTTAGATTAATTAACTAAAAGTAAAGGCCAAAAAGACATTAACAAATATCTTTTAGTAAATTTATTTTTACATGGGGTTATATAAATTATATTTTCTACAATAAATATTCATTGGAAAGATAAAAATATTTCATACATTATGATAATTTTTTTATAATTTTTAGACATCAAATAAATTAAATTATTTATGACAGAATAATGATGCAGTTTTTAACTCATTAATAAATGATTCAAATAAATAAGATTATAAACACTAAAATAAAATCCAAAACCTATCAATTTAATATTGGATGATTCTATTGAGAATATTATTCATCCTATCTTCGACTTTAATGTGTTATGGACCTTTTCAAACGGAAGATAAGTTTACTATAAAATAGTATTTTCACATTTTCCTAAAGAGCCCCTCCCCTCACTTATAAAAGGAGACAACTTATAACCAATTACTCACACCTCTAAAGCCTTTTGGTTCGTTAAAACTCTGACCAATTAATCTCCCTACATCCCTATCCTCCTCTTAGAATCATTACCTTAGGTAGAAGTCACTTCAAGAGTCATTTTGGTTCAAACCAAAGGGAGTTATCCAAATTAAAGGTAACGATTTCTATTAACTACTTTTCTTTTATTTTACTTCTTCAACCCCTAAACTCTTTTTACTCCTTTCATTTGTTACTACACCAGTATCCTCAATATACTAGTATGTTTTTATCAGAAATATTCTAACTATACTTACACACACCTCCATCTAATAGGTGAAGAACATAATGTTTCTTTGGATGGTAACCAAACGCCTCACGAAACGATGATTGTTCAATTATCTCCTACCGCCTCTCACGGTGGCCATTAGGATGGAACTATATTTATATATGATATATATTATGTTTATGATTTATTTATTCTTCTATATTTTCCATTTTTATAATTCCATTACGGTTTCCATAGTGGGTAAATACGATAATCTCATTAGGTGAAGTGTGGACTACCGCCCCCACAAAGTGATATGACACGTTAATGCCTTATGTGGGACATATAAAGGATAGAGTTAATAATATTATATATTTTATTACATGGAATTATAATATAACTATGTATAATTATGTTTTAATTCCATTAAAATAAGAAACAGAAATGGAAGTAGCTTTTATGCGTATGTACGACTTACCGTCTCCATGAACGATGCATTTCATTTCTTACCTCTAAATGTTATGTACTATTATAAATACATGTATATACTTTATATATATGATATATATGATATATAAATCATTAATATCATTATGAATATAATGTATATCTTACCACAGGAACAAATTTTAATTATAAGGTGGTTATTTTTTACTCAAGTACCAAATATCGAAAAAACAACCATTATTAACATAAATGACTATGTAATGTTTTTAACATGGTAATAAGTGATATAAGTGGAATAATAAAAATGAAAAATGTTTTTAAGCAATTAGAAATTAACTTTAGTTTATTATTCAAGATTTTAAAGAACAAACAGGTCAAGTTAAACAAGAGGTAAGGGAACTTCTTAACCCAAATTCCATTATTTGGGTTGATCTTCTACTTCTTGATTATGTCATTCTATGATTAAGGGAGAAAGGAATTTTGATGTAATATCTTGTATTTATACTTGATTTATATGTAATTATAGTGAATACACATAATCAATATTGTTTATTTACCAAATGATCTTTGTAAGGGACTTCATCTCAATCTCCTTTCATTGAGGAATATTTTGTTTTATACACAACTTCCTTTTATACAGTGTATAAACCACTTTTAATTTTACTTTTATTCAAAAGGAATATTTTCTCTATGAAGTGTTTTACTAAATAAAAAATGGAATGTTTTTTATCATAAGCGGTGATAATGACCTTTTCCACAACTACGAGTATTATTTGATCTATGGCTTCTTTAACAAGTCAAAAATTTTTTAAAATAAAAATAAATACCATATAATATTTTTATGTATTTTGGTATTAAAAATGGTTTTTAGAAAGGATTTATTATTTCAATATCTTGAAATGATATATTGTTATTGCAATGTGGGAATGTTATCTTTCCTTTATACTTATGTTATGTGTTCGATTATGTTATGGTTCCTGGGCATTGTTACGTATAAGGGTGGTTCCATGATAAACCTAGGGCAGGTGAACCTGAGATAGCTCTCCAATGCATTCGGTAATGTGATGGAGGTAAACGTGAATGTTTCTCCTCGTAGATTTAGGGAATATACTATGATGGGTATTCCAAAGTAACACCCTATGTAGCTGTGATAACTACAATGTAAGTATTTTATGGATGCCACAATTTACCTTTATGATTTATGATTTCTATGTATTATTCATAAATCATATGATTTCATGAGGTAAGTAAAAGAGTTTATGTTTTGTATGTATTTATGAACTAATGTTTTCATTCATTGTTTTATAACCCTTTCTGAGATTTTTATGCTCATCCCATGTTTTGGAATGTATTTCATAGGACATAAAGTAAATAGGGTCAAGGATGGGATCAAGGGAAAGTCATGCTGTCTAAAACATGGAACTCGACATGACTCTTTTTTTCAAGAGTTTTTATTTTATGAAAAAAATGGAAACTGAGTAGAAGTGACTACTTTTTAATCTTTTGAGATGTAATATTTATGTCCTAATTCTCTAAAAATATAAACATGAAAATATTCTCAATGTGAATTATTCATTTAATTCAATATTATGTAATGTTTAAGGACGGTTCCTTATAGTTGGTATCAGAGGTCAGTTTAGACAACTTTAGGAGTTAGGGTATTGTTAAATTAATATCCATAAATTAATTTATGTTTATGATATAGGATTTATAGATTACCATGTTGCTTTTCTTAAGATATTTCTATGTTCAGAATGGTTCAACCTAGAGGAAATAGGGATGTTGTGGAGGGAAGGTATATAGAGGGAAATGACCTTCAAAATAAGCATCCTGAGATGGTCAGAATCATAATTGAACATTTTGATGTAGTGATGAATCCGTTTACTCTCGTGATAAATAGTGGTGGTGTTTATTGATGATATTTTGGTTAATTCAAAAAGTAAATAAGAGCATGAAAGTCCTTTAAGGGTTGTAAAGAAAACCTTATAAGAAAAGAAACTATTTGGGAAATTCAGAAAGTGTGAATTTTGGTTACTACAAATTTCTTTACATGGTCACATAGTTTCAAAAAATAACACAATTTTTGATCCTGCTAAAACAAAAGTTGTTGAAGAATGGCCAGGACCCACAAATATAACCGAGATCCGTAGTTTTCTTGGTTTGGAATGTTATTACTGGAGGCTAGTTGAGAATTTTTCACGGTTATCTAGTCTAATGACTACGTTAACCCGAAAATGTGTTATGTTTATATGGGAAAAATAATGTTATGATTGTTTTCTGGAATTGAAAAGAATATTGGTGAATGCTCTAGTTCTTGAACTGCCTTCCAGAGATGGTGAATTTTTCATCTACAGGGATGCTTAGTCGAAATGACTTGGTTGTTTCTTATTCAGAATGATCAGTTAATTTCTTATGCTTCATGTCAATTGAAACCTCATGAGTTAAATTACCCTACACTTGATTTGGAATTAGCTGTTGTAATTTTTTGAATTAAATATTTTAAGGCATCATTCTTATATAGAAAAATGTAAAATATATACTAACCACAAAATTTTAAAGTATATATTCACTTAGAAAGAGTTGAACATGAGATAGAGGAGATGGCAGGAATTAATCAAGGATTATAATCATACAATTCAATACCTTCTAGGAAAAGAAAATAATGTGGTTGATGATTTGAGTAAAAAAAATAATGCCTCATTAACCACGTTATGTTTGGAAATAGATCCATTGGTTTTTTATTTGATGAAATCTTGAATAGAAGTTGTTGGTGCTGGAAGTTCTTCTGTTTTGTTTTAGGTGTTAGTGAAGTCATCTCTCTCTCAGATAGAATTAATCAAGCACATAAGGAAGACAATGAGTTGCTGGAAAAGGTAGAGTTGGTTCAGAAGGGTATGTTGCCTGATTTTAACATTAATAATGATTGTGTTTTGAGGTTTGGAAAAATATTATGTGTACCTTGTGATTCACAGTTGATAAATGAGTTATTAGGTGAAGCTCAAAGTTCTCTGTTTTTAGTTCATCCTGGTAGTACTAACATGTACATAGATCTTCAGGAGTTTTACTGGTGGGATGGAATGAAAAGAGATATTGCTGATTTTATTGTGAAGTGTTAGACTTGTCAACAGGTTAAAGCACAGTGGAAGTTACCGAAAGGGATGCTTCAACCTTTACCGATGCCAGAGTGGAAATGGAAAAATATATCCATGGACTTCATTGTGGGATTACCAAAGACATCTCGAGGTAACAATGCAATCTCGATTATTATTGACTGGTTGACTAAATCTTCTCATTTCCTTCCTGTTCGAGATACTTTGTCTCTAGATCAACTATATCAGTTGTATGTTAAAGAGATAGTCAGGTTGCATGGTGTTACCCTCTCCATTGTATCTGATCGTGATCCCAGGTTTACTTCTAACTTTTGGAAAGGCCTTCAGAAGTCCTTGGGTACTGAATTAAATTTTAGTACAGCTTTTTATCCTCAATCAGATGGGCATCCAGAACGAAAAATTCCAACCTTGGAGGATATGTTACGTGCTTTATTTACGGATTACCAGGGAAGTTGGGACCAACATCGTTCTTTGGTTGAATTTTCTTTATAATAATAGTTTTCATTCCAGTATACATATGGATCTGTTTGAGGCATTATATGGAAAGCATTGTCAAACTCCAGATTTTTGTGATGAAGTCTGTGAAAGAAATCTAATGGGACCAGAATTGGTAAAAGAGATGGAAAAAAAGTTCATTTGATTCAGAAGCACATGATAATAGATCAGAGTAGATAGAAAAGTTTTGCGGATAACCGGAGGAAGGATCTATCTTTTGAGGTAGGTGATCATATATTTCTCAAAGTTTCTCCATGGAAAAGTATGATGCGATTTGGTAAGAAGGGAGAGTTGAATCCGAGGTTTATTGGACCTTATGAAATCCTAGATAAAGTTGGATCAATTTCTTACAGAGTGTCTTTATACCCAATTTAGTCCCAGGTACACAATGTTTTTCATGTTTTGATGTTGAGAAAGTATATTCCAAATCCATCTCATGTATTAAGTCCAAAGGTAGTTCAGTTGGAAGAGAATATCTCCTATGAGGAAAGCCAATCCATATTATTGAATTAAGAAAGCAAGTGTTGCGGAATAAGGTAATTCACCAGGTAAAGGTTTTGTGGAAAAACCATATGGTTGAAGAGGCAATGTGGGAATCTGAAAATTCTATGAGGGATAAATACAACCATTTATTTGATAAGTGAATAAAAATTGAGAGGATTCAATTTCCAAAAGGGGTTAAAGGTGTAAAATCCTAGGTAAATGAATAAATATGACATTTTTTATATTTATTTTACCTTAAGGGGATGTTATGTTCAATGGTGTACCCGATACGCAACAACAGGTTTATTTGAAATCTTACGTTGCACACTAATAATATAATATAATTATTTTAAGTGGTAGTTAAATCTAGGCCCTTATATTGGTAGGAATGAAGAAAACTAACAATAATATGATTATAAATTTTTGTTAAATGTTTTTACATTTATCCAATAAATGTTAGAGGCTTAAAAATGTGACTGAATCTAATTTTAAGCATAATTTAATTAAAAAGGTCGATTTATCAGCTTTTGATAGAGAACCCTTTTTTAATCTAGTTTTTTCACTTTTATAAGTTATATTTGAGAAAATAAATTCCTTATTTAGAATTAGGACTTCAAAATTTACTTTGGTTAAAATTTTGGTATTTTTCTGATAAAAATCAATTTTTAATGAATAATGAAAAATATTGTATTTTAATTCAAATCTGCCTTTTAATATAATATATATATATGGTTAGATTATCCATTAAATTAGTTTTAATGTGTAATTAAAATATATTTTTACCATTTAATCCAATTTTTGTCCTTGGAAGAAATTTCATTTTGAAATTAGACATAAACAAGAGTAAATCTTTTGATAGTTATTATTTCTTAAAAACATGTTTTTTGTTTTGACAGCGGGAATTAATTTAAAATTAATTTATGCCACTTATGTGTTTACAATATGGAAAAATGGATTACATATTTTTACTCAGGAGGTAAAAATTGAGTGAATATCTATCTTTTGTTTTTAAGAATTTTTAATATTTACTTCAGTAAATATTTTATGTATTGTGGTCAAAGGTTAAATCAGGTAAATAAGGGTAAAAAAAATATTATTATAATATAAAATTACCCTTAAACGTGTCCTAATCCTACATGATTATGCATATCTGACCATGGTAATCCTTGGGTCAATTTTTGGACCCCATGGATCCACATATGAGTGATAATTACACTTAGATTAATTAACTTAAAGTAAAGGCAAAAATGACATAAACAAATATCTTTTAGTCAATTAATTTTTACATAAGGTTATATAAGTTATATTTTCAACTATAAATATTCATTGAAAGATAAAAATATTTCCTACATCATGATATTCTTTTTATAATTTTTAGACATTAAATAAATTAAATTATTTATGACACAATAATGATGCAGTTTTTACCTCATTAATAAATGATTTAAATAAATAAGATTATAAAGGCTAAAATAATATCCAAAACCGGTCCAATTCCTATTGGAAGATTTTATTTCAAATATTAGTCATATTATCATCGACTTTAATGTGTTTTTTACCTTTTGAAACCGATGATAAGTTTATTATAAAATAATGTTTTCTCACTTTCCTAAAGAGCCCCTCCTCTCCCTTATAAAAGGAGACCACTTCTACCCAATTCCTCACACCTCTAAAGCCTTTTGGTTCGTCCAAACTCTGACCAATTATGCTTCATACATCCCTATCCTCCTCCTAGAGGCCTTACTATATATATAAGCCACTTCAAGAGTCCTTTTGGTCAAACCAAAGGGAGTTACCCAATTTCAAGGTAACAATTTCTCTTAACTTATTTTCTTTTATATTACTTCACCATCGCCTAAACTCTTTTTATTATTTTCTTTTGTAACAAAACCAGTATCCTAAATATAATAGGATTTTTTATGATAAGTATTATAACTATACTTACACACACCTCTATCTAATGGGTGAAGAACATAATGTTTTTTTGGATGGAAACCAAAAGCCTCACGAAAGGATGATTGTTCAATTATCTCCTACCGCCTCTCAGGGTGGCCATTATGATGGAACTGTATTTATATATGATTTATATTATTCTTATGATTTATTTTTTGATTCTGTATTTTCTATTTATATAATTCTTTTAGGGTTTCCATAGTGGGTAAATATGATAATCTCATTAGCGGAAATACGGACTACCGCCCACTCAAAGTGATATGACTCGTTAATGCCTTATTTGGGGAAGTATAAAGGATATAGTTAATAATATTATATATGATATTATATTGGAATTATAATATAACTATTTATCATTATGTTCTAATTCCATTAAAATAAGAAATAGAAATGGAAGTAGCATTTATGCGTACGTAAGGCTTACTATCTCCATGAATGGTGCATTTCATTTCATACCTCTAAATGTTATGTACTATTATAAATAGATTTATATACTAGATATATATGATATATATGATATTTAAATCATTAATATAATTATGAATATAATTTATATCTTACAACATGAAAAACTTGTAATTATATGGTGTTCATTTTGGACTCAAGTACCAAATATCGACAAAACGACCGTTATTAACATAAATGACTATATAATGTTTATAACATGGTAATTAGTGATATAAGAGGAATAATAAACTTCAAAAAGTTTTTGAATCAAGTATAAATTGACTTTAGTTTATTATTCAGGATGTTAAAGAATGAACGGGTCAAGTCAGACACGAGGTAAGGGAACTTCTTAACCCAAATTCTATTATTTGGGTTGATCTACTACATCTTGATTATGTCATTATATGATTACATGATAAATGAATTTTTATGTACTATCTTGTATTTATACTTTATTTATATTTACATATAGTGAAAAACATAATCAATCTATTTTATTTACAAAATGATATTTGTAAGGGACATCGTCTCAATCTCATTTCATTGAGGCATATTTTGTTTTATACAAAACTCTCTTTTATACGGTGTATAAACCACTTTGACTTTTACTTTTCTTAAAAAGGAATCTTTTCTCTTTGAATGATTTTACTAAACATCAAAAGGAATATTTTTTTATGTAAGGGGTGACAACAACCGTTTCCACCGCCACAAGTATTATTTGATCATTGGCTTCTTTAACAAG
Organism: Viscum album; assembly: GCA_963277665.1. Classification (NCBI taxonomy): domain Eukaryota; kingdom Viridiplantae; phylum Streptophyta; class Magnoliopsida; order Santalales; family Viscaceae; genus Viscum; species Viscum album. Next base: position 1,210,299,913 of record OY728160.1, read on the forward strand.
CAGAAATGTTTTTAAAAAGAAAATAAATACCATATAATATTTTTATGTATTTTGGTATTGAAAATCGTTTTTAGAATTGATTTATTATTTCAATATCTTGAAATGTTATATTGTTATTGAAATTTTGGAATGTTATCTTTCCATTATTCTTATGTTATGTGTTATGATTATGTTATGGTTCTTGGGCATTATTACGTATACGGGTGGTTCTGTGATAAACCTAGAGCGGGTGAGCCCGAGATAGCTCTCCAATGCATTGGGTAACGTGATAGAGGTAAAGGTGAATGTCTCTCCAAAGAGATTTAGGGAATATATTGTGATGTGTATTCCAAAGTAACTCCCTATGTAGCTGTGATAGCTATAATGTAAGAATGTTATGGATGCCATAAGATACCTTTATGATTTATTATTTCTATTTGTTATTCATAAATCTTATGATTTCATGGGGTAAGTAAAAGAGTTTATGTTTTGTATGTTTTTTTGACTAATGTTATCTTTTTTTTTATAACCCTTACTGAGATTTTTATTCTCATCCCATGATTTGAAATGTTTTTCACAGGACATAATGTGAATATGGTTAAGGTTGGGATCAAGGGAAAGTCATGCTGTCTAAAAAATGGAACTGGACATGACTCATTTTTTCAAGAGTTTTTATTTTATGAAAAAATGGAAAATGAGTAGAAGTGACTACTTTTTTATCTTTTTAGATGTAATATTTATGTCCCAATTCTCTAAAACTCTAAACCTGAAAAGATCCTCAATGTGAATTATTCATTTAATTCGAAATTATGTAATGTTTAAGGTCGGGTCCTTATATCTTTACTCTGACAATGTATTTTATGTTAACATTTTTAGACACACGTATGAAAATTTTTCCACTAATTTTTTTGGTAAATTATATATCATTGTTTCATTGATGATGTTAATAAAATAATTTTCTTGTATTCCAAACAGGTCCGCAGAGAAGTGGACCACGGTTTGGAAAATCTAGGTCATGTTATGCTTGTTGGAAGGTGTGTTTGTTTCTCATATAGTGGGTCACACATATGTGATTGAATTTAATGTAAATTATTTTTATCTAATAAATATGCACTTATAAATGTTGATAAATATAGGTCTTCACATGAATAAATTGTGGCTATCTCTCCCCCTTTTTACTTGGGAAATGTATTTTATTCGAGTTTTTTTTAATTGTGCATATGAAAATTTTTCCACATCTTTTTTTGGTAAATTATATAACATATTTTTCTTGATGATGTTATTATAATGATTTTTTTTTGTATAATAAAAGATACTATTATAATTTTTAATTCTAATCTTCTTATATTTATGAAATTTCTATGAGAAATTTTATTTATATCTTTATACATTAATTATAATTTTTTTTCTGTTGTGGAAATAAAGGTATTAAACGATGGCCATTGATGTCAATATAGAAGAGGATTCTTCTATGGGGATGACATTGAAAAAATATTATTTATAAAGAGACAGAAAATGGATTTCATATGAAAAGCATCCCAGGCTCGTGGTTCCTCTTCATCCTCTAGAACTTTCAGTTTTACTTTCATTTCCATTGGATTTACATCATCCAAAGTTTAATGAAATTTTATGTGCATAGTTTTAAATTGGAATAAAATTTTATAAAAGGTTATTGATTTTTTCATTATTAAATTTCTACAAATTTCATGTAAAAAATGGTTTCATACTTTTATTATTTCATTTAATTTTGCATATTTTTTTTGGATATAGTGAATTATGTTGGTATTGATATGAATCTTTCTACTAGACATGAGTGGATGATTGTTTGTATACAGTTTAATTTTTAGCTGGGACTGAGGAAGGATACATCTCTACAAATATCTATAGTGAGAGCATGGGATATTTTCAGTAGCATTGCACGACATCTAATTAGGTTGGTAAAAATGATTTTATTAATTCAATTCGATTTTTTGGAGTTCCACGGTCTGGGGTGACTGCTATTATGTCTCATTCAAATGAATGGGGTAAGATACTAGTTTCATTCTAATTTGAGGTGTTATTTTGATATTATTATTGTCAAAGTGATGAATAGTTCTAAAACGTGAAATTATAGATATTTTATAATAAATAATATTTATTAAATGATATAAAATTCCTAAAAATATTAAAATTTTACAACCGGCTAGTATAAGGTTTAAAATATATACCACGGTCTATTTATGGGTCTTTATTAATTTTATATTAACTATATTAATCCTTAATGAGTAAAAATACATGATGTATTGTTAAGTGTTAAAGAGGCCAAAAGGGGTTAAAACCAACCGAAATGGGTGGAAATATATTCCAAAATCATCTAATTTTTATTTAATGAGGTTATTTTTACACATAATCATCCAAGATGTTAAAATAATATTTTTCTATCCATTTTGAAATAAATATTTATTCATATTAATTTAATATTTTGTGAAATGCCAAGAATGCCCCTCCCATGTCTTATAAAATGGAACAACATATTCTCATTTATTCATAGTTAAAACCCCATTATGATTGAAAATTACCTTACAAAATACATTCATATAATCTCTGTCATATTTAAAGGTATTTTTAGGCATAAATTGAAACTTAGGGGTCTTAAGGTGATATGAAGGAGAGGTATTTCAAAAAAAAAGAGGTATTGTTTTTAATCAAGTATTTCAATTTTATTTGTTATTCCAAATCCTTAAAATTTCAAATAAATTTCATTTTATTATAAAACCACTATATAAATTATTCTAAGGTTTTTATATTTCATTGTGTCAACCTATATCCATATTCTATTCCATGAAATTGGAATTGAAATCATTATTCATGTATACGGTGGTGTAATAGCCCGAGTTTTTATGGACCTATTTCTATAATAAATTTAAATTTTTATTTATATATTGCAATAAAATAATTAAAATACTATTTTTTTCATGTAACTGTATTAGTGTAAATTACACACAACACCAAATTGGAGTACGTTCCACGCAACCCGAAGATGGCATACGATGCACGCAACATTGAGTTTTAATGAAATACCTCTTTTATTATTCTAATAAGTTAAATAAGATAATTATAACTGATCATTTGTTCATATTAATATAAATAGTAATAACTATATTTCAAATATTTTTTATAGTTTTTTATTTAAATAAAACATATTAATAAAAAAAGATATGATTTTTGGTAAAGTCCCTTTTATATTTAAAAACACCATTTTCTCATATGAACTTATTATAATAATGAATGTAATTTTAGACACATTTATATATTTAATTTGATAAAATAACTCAATTTTTTAATTCATTATGTCAAAATTATCTTAGTTTTAATTTTTGGGATTTTTCTGAGAAACATCATTTTTGAGGAATAGTGAAAAATACCGTTATTTAGTTAAAAACATCCATTTTGTCTAATTAATTATAAATGATAAATGATATAATAAATATTTTTTTAGGAAAAATTAGATTAATATTACATATAATAATATTATTAAATTCCTTAGAATCTATTCCACTTTGATACTGAATATGACATCTTAACAAACGTTTTAACTTTTTCCTAATTTAAAAACCCATTATGCCATCCCATCTGTTGGATTAGCACTAATTTTAATTTTTCCAATTCTAAGATTGTAATTTAAAAAATTTGAAATTAAACATTTTATTCATTCTAATATTTATATTCTAATATTAAAATGTTAATTTTTGACTAAAATGATTAGTAAAATTGATTAAAATTAATCTCAGAAAGTAAGGCCAAATTAAGCTTAATTAGGGACAAAACCTTATCATTTAGGGCCCAAATAACCTATACAATTGTATAAAACCCATTTTATGTCCATATTGCTTCCATATACCTTCCATTATTGAGTTTTATTGGTTTTTTACGACTTTTTTTAGTTATGAACATGTGCACAACTAATTTTTTTCTAAAACTTCTATGTGAGTCCTTTTCTTTCCCTATAAAAGGCCATCACCTCTACCCATTCATCAAACTTATAAAACCATTTATGATTGTCCATGATATACCCATTTAGCCCCCCAAAAATCATCCATTTGACTTTGAATCCTCACTTTGGGCAGAAACCCCCTCAAGTAAACCTTTTGGAAGAAACCAAAAAGAGTTACCTGACTTAGAGGCAACGTCTTCTTTCAAGATCCTTTATTTATTTTCATTCTCCACCCCCAAAAATCACTTTATTCCCTTCTTATGTGAAAAAAAACATATCCTACATATACTAGGATGTTTTTTATGAAATTTTTCTAACCTACCCATAGACTCACCTCTATTTAATGGATATTTAACATACTATTTCTTTGTACGACAATCTACTGCCTCATGAAAAGATGATTGTTCATTTATCCTTTACCACCAATCATGGTGGAAATTATTATGTAAAATATGTTTATTCATTTAATCGATTATATTTATTATATATTTAATATCCTGTATTACTTTTGTAACACTCATCGTTTTACCTTTCATTTGGTGTTAATATGATAATCTCGTTTGAGGAAGTGTGGACTACCGCCCCCACAAAGTGATGTGATTCATTCACACACCACATAGAATATATTAAGGATTGGTGTAATAAACTTATATAATATATATGATATATTAAGTATACTAGTATAATGATTTATATATTTCATTTACGTACATTCTTTCAATATGACAATAAAAACAGAAATAATGTTCATGTGTACGGACAACTTACCGTCTCCATGAACAGTGTTTCCCATTTCATGATTCATTATGAATTAAATTGTTATAATATAAATATAATGTATATAAAAGATATTTATATCATGGTATACATTCTATAAACATGATATAAGTATAAGGACCAATGATATAAAAAATTAAGACACATGCGAAGAAATAAGCGAATGATTACCCGAAGGGAATCATCAACATAGTATCATTAACAATAGGGTAATAAAAGGTCATAATAAAAATATATATGGTATTATGTTTAATAATAATCTTCTGTAAAAAAATATATAATAAATTTTTTGTTATTATTCATGAATCTTGTATGAGTACGGAGATAGTCAAGACACATGGTAATAAGATTTTCATCTCACTATTAATTTCTTTGAGATACAAGCTAGGTTTTCCCATCATTCCTTTTGTGTGTTTTATGTAAATACCATGATGGAATTATATTTAAATTAAAACTAATTTTATTTTTATTCACATATCCATTCTATGATCCTTCATTCATGGGGTTTAACTTTCAAGAGTTACCAAATTTGTAAAACAGTTTTATCCCAATTTTCCTTCTTTGATAATAAAGTCTTATTATGAACCTAAAAACATTTTAAATATGTATATAATTATATTGTAAATTTTAAATAATGAGTATAATTATTCTAATTACATATTAATATTTTTGTAATTTCCTTTTCTTACATGGAGAGTATGATTCCAAGTAACCATGTTATAAGAGTTTATTGGGACAATTTTATCATTTTTCAAGATTGTTTATAGTTATGCTTACTTTGATGAAATCTCTCAAGATTCATCATGAGTTTTCTTATCCTATATTTATTCAATATATCATCATTTTTTATAATATTTTTTCACTCTTTTTCACTTAATATAGTTCTTTTATTGAAATCTGGACACCTCTCTCTTTGGTTGGAAATCTATTGTATTCAAAAACCTTATTTCAAAAAAAGTTTTTAATTTTTTTTAAACATCCTTGAAGAAAATTTTCAATTAAAAATGAGTTTAAAAATGTTTTATTGTTTTCAAATATTCCTTTATATGTTTTCAAATCTATTTTCAAATAATACATTTTCAAAAGTTTTTATGTTATAAAAATCATTTTTCAAGGAAGAAAGAATATTTTCCAAAAGAAATAATTTTAAAACACCTTTACAAATTATTTTAAATATATAATAACATATATTGGTGTTTCTCATGACTTTATGGGTAAATTATTCAAGGTTTCCATTCATATTATTTCTTTTAATGGATTATTATTTTATAGAATGTTGTTATGAAACCCATTTCTCTTTCAATTATTATATTCTTTTGAAATATAATTATTTTCACAATTTATGTTTATTATGAAATGATTATGAAACCTAAATCCTTCCAAAGGTTATGATATGTTAACATGTTTATGATACACATTTCATTTCATAGGTTATGATATGTTCATTTATGATCTTTTGGAACATGTTTGTACAATTTCATTATGTGATGGGTGGGACCTATATCTCCCTCTAATGCATTAGTTAATGATTTATATATTATGAGATAGAAAGGGTTGTTTTTATGGTTTACTTGGTTCAGTAATATAGGGCTTGAAAGAGGGACTACTCAGATTAGTAAGATAGGGTTGTAATGAGGGTTTACTTGGTTCAGTAATATTGGGTTGGAATGGGGGATCACTTAGTTCAGTAAAAGACATTATCCACTATGATGGTCTTGGAATTGATGCCTTGGATACAATGGAAATTAGTATATGCTTATTTATTTCCAAAATTCCATATCTAACCCATACGTTATTTTTTCATGGATTATGCCATTTTCATCATTTTGATTCATGTGTTATGAACTACCAAGAATTATGCATTGATTCATGCATATAATCACTGATATGCAGGGTATGATATTCTATTTTCATGATCATGTTTTCATAGCCTTATGATCATTTGTATCCATTGTTTACACTTACTGAGCATTTGAGCTCACCCCTTTCTATGTTTCCTTCCCCAGGTTAGGAATATATGTATTATTTTTGATGTGTATAATAAGGGTTCTAATAATGATGATCCTAGTGGGTGATAATGTTTCTCACTTATATACCATTTTTTATGTTTACATGTTTTCAAAGGCACTATACCAACTACACTCTTTGGGAATCTATTTGTATAATTTTTATGTATTTTACATACATTATGAAATGTTAATGTTTTATAAATTGAGTATTTCTATATGCGGTATTCAAGCAAAGGTAGAGTTAACCTTTGGAAACTAGGATGATAAAACATTATTGAGAACCCTATGGAACATTTCTAGGGATAAGTATGGGGACTAGGAAAAGTATAAGAAATGTCCTAGGATTTTGTTGAAGGAGAGAGTGAGTGTTTTCCTAGAAAAACATCCATGTCTAGGTACTACATGTGTATTTGGACCTGGAACAGATGTACCTAGGAGTAATAACTCCGCCGAGATGTTTCATTCATGACTCTGTGTAATCTAGTATACAACAACAGGAATTGTTTCACACCTAGTTTGACACTCCTGGAATATATTATTTGGGAATTCACAATCTCTTCAAGATCCATTATAAAGTATTTAAATATATGTTGGTTCTGAATAACCTAGTATAAACCCAAGGTTCCATAGATTACGGAAGGTGTCATAAGTTAGATATCCCAATGGTATAAGGATTTCACCTCTAGTTTATGATTACTCTCCAGTAGTAGTTTGTGGGAATGAAATTCCTGAAAATCATTTCCTTCATCCTTTGGCCGAATTTGATTTCATATAAGGCATGGATTAGCTTTCTCTATATAAATCTCCCATAAAATTTCAAGTAAGGGAAGTTACATTGGACATCTCAAACCCTTCTATGATTATCCATAAATGTGATTATAATTCTAAATCACCTCTAGAGATTACATCCATTTTATGGATCTTAATTTCCCATTTTAAATGGGTTTTATCTAAAATGTCGGGGATAAGATCATCATCAATGATATTCCTAATGTTCAATGTTTTGTGGAGGTCTTTTCAAAGGATTCACCTTTTCTTCCACTAAAACGTACAATTGAGTTCTAAATAGAACTTGTACATGGTTCCACACCAAATTTGGAAACTTATTATAGATTATCCCCAATTAAGTTGTAGGAATTGAAGAAGAAACTCCAAGAAAACCTTGATAAGGGATTCAATCAGCCAATTGTGTCACCTTGGGGTGCACCTGTTCTTTTTGTGATGAAGAATGATGGATCAATGTGACTCTGTATTGATTATTGGGAATTGAACAAGATCAAAATCAAGAATGAGTATCTATAACCCCATATTGATTACTTGTTTGATAAATTGTGTGGAGGTTAATACATTTCTAGGAATGATCTTTGTTTGAGATATCATCAACTAAGGTTCAAAATGAAGGATATACCTAAGATGGAATTCCGTAAATGTAATGGTCACAATGAATATATATTTATTCCTTTTGGTCTCTTTAATTACCTTCATATCTTCATAGATTTAATGAATAGAGTCTTTAATGATTACTTCGATATGTTTGGGGTAGTATTTATAGATGATATTTTTATATATTCAATGAGAAATTAAGAGCATTAATACCACTTGAGAATTCTACTGATGACCTGAAAGAAGGAGAAGTTGTATAAAACATTTATGAAGTCTGAACATTGGTTGTAAAGATTTAATTTTTGTGTTACATACTCCCAATAGATAGTATAGTAGTAGACCCATATAATACTAAGGCTATTGAATGTTGACCTAGAACAACCATAATGACTGAGATTTGTAGATTTATTTGTTTAGCTAGATATTAACAACAATTTGTGGAAAATTTCTCTCATCTATATAATCTTTTACCAAGTTAACTCAGAAGTGTGTGAAGTTCCTCTGGATTGACAAATGTGTGTAGAATTTCAAGGAACTGAAGTGAATGTTGGTCGGTGAACTTGTTCTTACATCACCCAATACTGAAGAAGGGTTTTTAATCTGTAAAGATTCATAGAAGATGGGATTGGGATTTTTTATTATAAAATGTATCATGGTTATATCCAATTCCTCATCATAGTTGAAGATTCATGAGAAAATTTACCAAACTCAAGATTTGGAGTTAGCGGCAGTAATATTTGAATTAAAGATATGGATGAATTATCTTTATGGTGAAATCATGATATATTGATCAATAATAAGAGTCTGAAATATATATTCACACATAAGGAGATGAACATCTTCCAAAGAATATGGTCAAAGCTGATAATGGACTATTATTTATCAATACATTAACACCCTAGGAAAGAGAAAAAGGTGGTCAATGGTTTGAGTTTGAAGGTGTCACGACCCGTCCTCGGGGCCCGTTCCGTGACTACCCCAAGCCCACCTTCCATAGGCCAGGGGCTGGCGACTAGCACCAAGGCGTAAATCCCGGTAAAAAGGGAAGACATTGCCTTTTTAAAGTAAACAATCACACAGAGTACAAGCGGAAGAAGTAAACACTAAGTAAAAACTGAGTACAACAGTAAGTGCGGAAAGTAAAAAGGGGCCGGAAATACAAGCCCAACTGTAAAGTATAACTCGAAAGGGAAAACAGAGAATGAAAAGTAAAGCTGCTACGCCGAGCTGTCCACTGGAAATCCCACCTGAAGGGTGGGTACAGACAGCTCCTCTGCTCCTCGGGTCCCGCCGTCCGCTCCGAGTATGTCCCGCCCAGTGGTCCACCTCTGGGTACCGCCTCGTCGTCACGTCTACCTCGGGGTACCGTCTCGTCGTATAGTCCACCTCTAGGTACCGTCCAGTCCTCGAACACTCGGCCTCTGTCAGTACTGGCTATCGTCTGCAACCAACACAACGAGGTGCAGGCATAGCCTGTGCAGGGGTGAGTATAACGATACTCAGTAGGGACCCCGAGACCCTCAAGGTCTCACTAAAACCAACAAGGATAACCACATAGAAGATCTCAACAGATAACCTCTACTTAGGTATATGCCCATATATATACCTAAGTTATCAAGTAACCCATCTCAATCATGAGGAAACACAAGGATTGTGAAATCAATGGATAACTACTACCCAGGTATATGCCCATACATATACCTAAGTTATCAAGTGACCCATCTCAATCATGAGGTAAACACAAGGTCAAAATTCTCAGCTCAAAACAGGATTTTCATTATCGAAACTGTAACTGCTAAAGAGCTCCGTCTCTAGAGTGTACATTGGTCCTATCACGACTCTGAGGTACTGCTCACTAACCTAAGACTACTGAAGTACTCCTCCTGTCAAGTACCGCGGTTCAGCCACCCAGACACAGTAGTGCTTCCCACCGAGGTATGTCACCCAAACACAGTAGTGCACACCCCCTAGTAGCCTGCTGAGGTACTCTCCGGACGAGTACCGCGGGTCTGCACTGTCACATAGGTAGTGCTCCGTCCTCCATGGGTATGCACCTCAGAAAGTAGTGCTCCGTCCACTGGGCTAGTCGACTCACTCCAAGTCGAGTCGGTCAAGCAGTCGTCAGGTCTCAGCCAGTTACACGGTCTCCGTACTCCGCACGCTCGTCACTAGGAGGGTCCGCTCCACGAGCTACAGGTCGATACTCCAAGTATCTCAAAGTCCCACGAAGAAGTATCTCAAAGCACCGCCTCGTCATAGGGGTCTCAACACAACAGACGGTGCGTCAATCAGACGCCCGGTCTGTGAGTTATTAGCCTTTTCGTCCCAGGGGCCCGGTTGGTTTCGTGAGCGAACCAAACCCGGCCGTATCTCAACTGTACCCCGAACTCTCATAGGGTATACTCATAGGGACCGTTTCTCAACGAGATCACCAACGCCACTGACGGTTCGTCAAACGGACGTTCTGTCAGAAAGATATCAGCTTTTCCGTTCCAGGGGCCCGGTTGGATTTCGGTGCGATCCAACCCGGCCACTATCCATCAGCATCCAAAACTCGGGCGGAGGATGCCAAAAGTTCCGTGTCATCAACAGGAACTCAACGCAACAGACGGCTGGTCAATCGGACGCCCAGTCTGAGAGTTATTGGCTTTTTGTTCCAGGGGCCCGGTTGGATTTCGGTGCGATCCAACCCGGCCGCACTCCGTCCGCATCCAAACCTCGAGCGGAGTAAGCCAAAAGATCCATCTCACTTAGAGGAATTCAACGAAACAGACGGCGCGTCAATCGGACACCCGGTCTGTTATTTATTGGCCTTTCCGTCTCACACCCACCCTGGGAAACTTCCCAGGAGGTCACCCATCCTGATCACTACTCTAGGCCAAGCACGCTTAGCTATGGAGTTTTAACCACGTAGGCTCCCAAAAAGGAAGGTGCACCTTGAGTATAGTATACCGAAACGACCATCTCGATCCATGGATCGCGTTGTCGCTGACGGCGAGTCGTTTGGAGGACCGTAGCCCAAGATACGGGCATTTGACCAAACCGCTCGGTAACGGGGGTTTCGGGCCCGGGCCGTCCCGGCCCGAGACCCCCCGGATGACCCGAACCGGGTCGACCTGCTCCGGACGGGGTCGACCCAGCCCAGCACACCCCGGCCCGGCCCGGCGCGGCGCGGCGCGGCCCGACGCGGCCCGGCGAACCGGCCAGGCGCGCTGCCAGCTCGGCCGAAGGCCGAGCTTGCTGGAAACAGGGGGCCGCCTGCCCCCCCTTTGTGAAACCGGCCCCCCTCATAATGCGGGGCCAAATAAGTGCCCGGGGGAATTAAATTCCCCCGGTTTCCACCAACCCGGCTGGCCCGACCTGGCCGGCCAGCTTCTTGTCAACAGGACCGGCAAGGGCCGGTCCTCTTCCGTCTTCCGGCACCGGCGGCCCGGCTGGCCGCCGGTCATCACGATCCGCCGCGGCCCGGAACCAGCCGCGGCCTTCGTCATCCGGCGCAGTGCGACGGCACCGCGCCCTTCCGCCGCGGCCCCGCTCCGGCCGCGGCGTCTTCGGTTTCCTTCGACGCGGCGCGACGGCGTCGCGTTCATGATAATTCTTTCCACGGCGCGGCGCGACGGCGCCGCGCAATAATTTCTATGTGATTCCCGTGTGGTGCGACGGCACCACGCTATCTCGTTTCATCCGCAAGAAACTTTCAAGAACAAAGGAGGGGGGTTCGGCCGTGTTTGTGCGTTCCGGTCCCCCTCTCGTTAGACGATAACACTTAATCGTTCATCCACAAGTTTGTCATGCTAGATCCAAGAACGGAAAATAATTAAATAAAGCAACAACAAACCCCTACTTGGATATTTGACGTCGCACGTCGGGCGTCGCGGAGAACGGCGTCGCGGAGAACGACGTCGTGGAGATCGGACGTCGATTCCATGGATGTTGGGGTACGTCCGAGGAGGAAACGACGTCTCCTCACTTGTTGCGGAGATGAAGAAGGAAGGCACGTTGTCGTTGGAGAGTTCCCTACGTCGGTGTCTTCTCCCTTGTCGTGGAGGAAAAAGAGGATGAAGAACCGTGATCACTGAGTCGTTCTAAGTTGAGGGATCGATGTTCTTCATCGGAGAAGAACCGTTCTTCACGGAGAGGAGGACGTTCTTCAACGAAGAAGGAGCTTCCTTCTTCTATCACACAAAGGCTCTTTCTCAAAAATCCTCCCACCACAATTCAACCTCCAAATAAAAGAACGATTCCCCTTATTTTATTTTAATCATGCCATGCATTGTAAGTTCAAAATTCAAACACTTAATTGATTAAGAGTTTCAATAACTTAATTTAAGTGCTAGTTGGCATGAGTTATGAGGGAGAGAGGGAGAGAAGGAGTTTCAAAATAAAGAGGGAGTTGAGGAGTTTCAAAATAAAGAGGGAGGTGAGGAGTTTCAAAATAAAGAGGGAGGTGAGGAGTTTCAAAATAAAGAGGGAGTTAGGGGGTTATGGGAAAAGTGAAGGGGTGGGGTTCGTGTGGGCCCCACCTCACCTTAAATCCTTCCATGGGTGGTTAAATCCAAGTGGGTCCCACCCCTAACTCCCTTACATAGGTTAAAACCACTTAAGAGAGGGTCAAGTGTTGTAACATAACACTTAATCTACTTAACAAGAAAATAAAAATTGTAGATAACTTATAAATTAAACTTCCACAATTTTTATCATCTTCTCTCAGATAAACGCAACTCCGGAAAATGCGTTCTTAAAAATTACCGGCGCTGTGGTTCCATCGGTGCCCCCGGAATTCGATTCCGGGCACCGGTTCAAAAGATAGAAATTCCCGCTCACTCGTTCACTGAACGTACCCGAGCCAAACTTCGGAAATTAATTCCGGGCACACCGGGCCTCGGAATCAGGCGCCGTCAGAAACTGCGTTCTTGTAAAATTCCAAAGAAAATTAAGAAAAAAAATTTCCTTGAAATTTCCAGATCTTTACAGAAGGATCATACTAGCTTATCTATGATGGGGATCACAAAAGATCCAATATTTCTAGATTTGTAAAGGATGGATCTAGAAATCTTGGAGGAAGGGTAAAAATATTATCTTTATCAGATGAACGATCATACCTCTATCTAAGAGAAGATTAAAGAGGTATGGAAGGAAGGTGAAGAGATGAAAAATAAAGTTTGAAATGTTCCTGAGTTTATCCTTGATCGGGATGGAATTATAAGGTTTAGGAACCATGTATGTGGTCCTTCAATACCATATTTGAAGAAGGATTTGTTAGAGGAAGCTCAGAGTTATTCAATCTCTATTCATACTTTAAGTATGAAGATTTATATGGACTTGAATGAATACTTATGGTGGGATGGAATGAAGAGATATATCATGGTGTTTGTATCTCGGTGTTTGGTATTCCAGTAAGTTAATCTTGAAAGACAAAAGTCTAATGGGATTTTGTATCCATTACCCATACCAAAATGGAAATGGGATAACATCACTATGTATTTTTTTTGTTTGATTATCCAAAATATCTAAAGGGATTAATGCTATATGGGTGGTCGTTTAACACCTTAAAATTTCATCACACTTCATTACTATAATAAAATATTTCTATCTTGATCATATTTCTAGGATCTATTTTAATAAAGTGGTAAGGATGTGTGGAGTACCAAATTATATTATATCATATTGGGATCTGATGTTTACCTCAATGTTCTTATGAATTATTTAGAAATAACGTGATACATAATTGAGTTTCAACACTACTTATCTTCCTCAAATAGACGGTTAGTCTGAAATAACAATTCAAACCCAAGAAGATATGTTGAGATCTTTTTCTCTGGATATCAAAGGTTGTTGGGATCAACACCTTCTTGAAGATGATTTGTTATAAAATAATAAATTTCACTCAAGCATTCAGATGGAACCTTATAAATCCCTATATGGGATGAAATGTAGATCCATAATGTGCTAGGATGAGTTTGGAGAAATAAATCTATTAAGGAATAATATTGTTGAAGAAGTTGTCTAGAAGGTTAGAAATATTCAGTAGAATATCATGGAAACTCAAATACTACAAAAACATTATGCTAATAACTATCAGCATGATCTGGAATTTGATGTTGGAAAAAGTTATTTTTACGAATCTCACCTTGTAAGAAAGTTATGAGATTCTGGGTGAAGGGGAAACTACGCCCTAGGTATATAGGCCACTTTGAAATTGTTGATTTTATCAGGAAGGAAGCCTATCACTTGGAACTACCTCCAAATATCTATAAATCCGCTGATTTTTTTCCATCTATCTCTCCTATGAAATTAAATACTTAACCCTTTGCATGTACAAAACATATAGGTCATACCGCTGGAAAATGATCATTTTTTATGAGGAAGAACCTGTTGAAATTGTGGACCAAACAGAGAAAGTTATACGAAACAAGACAACTTTCCTGGTGAAAGTTCTATAAGAAAATCACCAGTTAGTGGAAGCTAAGTGGGAAATTGAGGATATGATGAAGAATAAGTATCCTCACTTTTTTACAAGGTTGAAAAATTTCGATTGTGAAATTCAATTATTAGGGTAGAATGTAACACCCCGAGTTTTTATGGACCTGTTTTTTCAAATAAATTTTAATTTTCATTCATATATAGTAATTAACTATGTCAAAGATTATTTTCACATGGAACTGACTCATCATACATTACACACAACACCATATTGGTGCACATTCCATGCAACACCTAATTGGTGTATGGTGCACACAACACTGGGTTTCTACAAAATATATCTTGTTATTTTTTTAATTATTTATATAAGATAATTATAACATAGTGGTTAAACATAGTAACATGAATATTAATAACTAATTTAAAAATATTTTATATAATTGTTTTATATTAATAAAATGTATTGATAATAAAAGATATAATATTTGGTGAAGTACATTTTATGTTAAACAACATCATTTTCTCGAATAAACTGCTTCCAATAATTAAATTAATTTTAGGAACAATTTCAAATTTAATTTCATAAAATAAAATTCATTTATGAATTAAAAATTCCTAAGTTATATTTGGGTGAATGTTTTAGATTTTTTCTGAGAAACTTCATTTTTTGATGAATAGGGAAAAATACTGCATTTTTGTTAAAAACAACCTTTTTTCTAATTAATTATTAATGCTAAATAATATTATAAATATTTTTTATGGTCACATTAGATTAATATTACATCTAATATTAATATTAAATTCATTATAATCAATTCCACTTTGATATTGAATATAAAATCTTAACCAACGTTTAAACTTTTCCCCATTTTAAAACCTTGTTATTTCATCCCGTTTGCAGGATTAGTAATAATATTAATTTTTCCATTTATGTGATTGGAATTTCAAAATTCTGACCTACACCATTTTATTCAGTCTAATTTTTATATTCTAATAAGTCCATGTTAAATTTTTTCCAAAATTATTAGTAAAAGTGATTCACATTAAGCATAGTAATTAATGACAGATTAAGCTTAATTAGGGACTAAACCATAAAATTAACGGCAAAAATGACCTACAAAATTTTCTAACACCCATTTTATATCAATATTTAGTCCATAAACCTTCCACTGTATAGTTGTTTTTTGTTTGGTGATTCTTTTGGTGGGTAATAACATGTGTGCACCTAATTTGTTTCAAAAAATCCTATATGAGTTTGTTTCCTTCACTATAAAAGGATACCACCCCTACCCATTCCTCACACCTCTCAAACATTTTATGTTTGTCCAATATCTACCCATTTAGCCATCCAAAAATATTCCCTTTTACTTTTATGCCTTCATTTATATAGAAACTCTCTCAAGGAAACCTTTTGGCACTAACCAAAAGAAGTTACCTGATTTAGAGTTAACATCTTCTTTCAAGCTCCTTTACTTTATTTTCCTTGTCCACCCTATCAACTCTATTTATTACCTTATTCTGTGATAAAAAATTTACCCTCTATATAAAAGGATGATTTTATTCAATTTTTATATTATGAAAAAGTTAGATGATGAAGTTTTTGGATGAATAAAGTATTGTCTTTTGTTGTCAAGGATGTCTGCGAATAAAGGAAATCACATAACTTTGTATAAGTAGGTGAGGAAAGATAGGAAAGATATAATAATTTCCAATGTAAGTCAGAATATGATTCTTTGTTCTATATTTCAAAAATATCATAACTTTTTTGGAGAAATTATGATGAACAAACTATAATGTAAAGGGGGAGAAAAGTTGAAGTCAATCAGCATAGTTGATCTTGCAGAAGTAGGTGTCTAAGGGGGTGGGGTTCCCAAGTGTTTTCCAAATTTTAGGGGTCCAAAATTTGGAGTTCAGCTAGCATCACAAAAAGTGTATTTCATTGGAGAGAACATAAAAATATGGAAAAGACATGAATTTCACGAATATGGGCTTCATGAACTGTATTTCATGAAGACTTGAAGAAAGTTGACGATATTCTTCACGATTATGAAGAGATTCGTGAATGGAAGAGGTCAGGAGCATTACAAGTAAGCTTTGTGGTGAAAATTATGTAAGAGCATCGTGGAGGGGAAAAGGTATAAGGATAATTGTGGCGTCGCAAAGGATTTTACTGAACACTTCTCCATTACGACGAGCTTCGTGAATCTAAAACATATCCATGGTGCTTCATGAAACAGAGTGAATTTTGGAAGAAATTACGGAGCTCTAAAATTTATTTCCGAAGTGGATATAAGGTAGCTAGAAGGTTCTATATTCAGTGGGAAACACTTATAAATAGTCCCCTACCCCATTGAGAAGAGTAGAGAGACTTAATGTGAATTTTAGAGCTCTCGAATTGCGAAGATGGTTCGCGGAGAAAGTCAGCTCTACGATGGCAGTAAGCTCCGCGAAGGAATAGAGTTTCACGGTGAGCCATTGAGATTTTTTAAATAATTGAACTTCTAATGACCAATATGTTATTCCAAAAATAGTGAGCTTGGTGAACTAGATAACTTTGTGAACTAGAGTTCTCTGTGAAGCTGGGAGATTCATGAAGAAGGTTTACGAAGGAGCTCTTCGAGATGAATTTTGAGTGCCCAATTAAGTTAGAAGTGTTTTCAAGTGGATCAAGATATGACTGGGGTATATAAATAAGTGTTATTACGAAGTCTAAGTAGTTCATATCATCTTCTATGTAATAAAGAAAAGTGTTGTTTTCAATGATCAAATTTTTCAATTGTTTTCAAGAATCACAGAGATATTTCTTTACCCAAGTTGTACTAAGAGGGTGCACACATACTTGAGGACCTTCTCTCATGTACTACACAAGATAAATGGAATATCATACTCATTTAATTCCACATAAAATTATTTTTTTCTAGTGGATTGTTTAGTATTGTATTATTTCTGTACCAAACCAAGGATATAGCTACTCTTGTTGAGTAGTGAACCATTTAAATCGTGTGTTCCTATGGTTGTGTGTGTTCAGATGGGGAAGAAATCTTTAAATAGAGGAAAATGTTATTTCAAAAAGGGGAAACATAAAATAAAAAGACATCACTTATTCACACTTACCCTTATTAGTGATACTTGGATCCTGACTAGGTAACTTTAATTGGTATCACATCGAGGTTGTATTCGTTTGTTCTTTGCGATGTTTTGAAGAGAAGTTTCGATAGAGAATCGGAATTGTCTGAACAATAAGGGGATTCTGATATTTTATGGTAATAATTATCATATCTGTAAAGATAGAATGATGCCTTATCTTATGTCCCTTGGATTTGAAATTCTTGAAACTTAACAGATGGATTTTCTACTATTGATGACAAGGTTCCCCTTACTCCCGTCGGTAAGAAGAATCTTGAGAATGATGGAAGATATAAAAATGTGTTACTCTCATATCTTTCTAAGAGTGAATTTTTAAGAGTGAAAAGTGTCACAATAGACAATGGAATTTGGGACAAACTAAAAAAAATCTATAATGGAAATACAAAAGTAAATAAGGAAAAACCTCAAATATGGAGGCTGAAAAATGAATACTTAAAGTTGGGTGAGAATAAATCTTCTAGGGACTTATTTTCCAAGATAAACAACATTTTTTGTTCAATAATATGTCTTGGTGAAATGTTATAAGATTCTAGAATTGTTGAGAATATCTTGAGAATTCTTCCTGACAAATTTGATGTTAATGTTTCATCACTGGAAGATAGAGACCTCGGAACATTATCTCTGGATGATTTGTCTAGAACTCTCATAACTTATGAAATGAGTTGGGAGAAGACTATGATGAGAAAAGAGAAACATGATAGACAAATTTCTTTCAAGGATTCAATGAAAAATAATTTGAATAAAATTATTATTGAAGATAAAGCTGGTGAATCCGACTCTAGAAATGAGGTATGTCAAAATTTTGATAAAATGTTATCCTTGTTTTCTCAAAATGTGAAAAGTGGAATAGGTAAATACAAAGGGAAACTCCCTTTAAAATGTTTTAATGTGGATCTATTGTCCACTTTGTGGATAATTACCCTAAAAAATAATGGATTAAGAAAGTGATTAAGAAGAATGAAGACCTAGAAGGTCATGGAAGAAAAAGGGTGAAAGAGATAAATATTCTGGCAAAGGAACGGATAAAAAGTTATTCAAATCAAAAAGAAGAATATTTTTGAAAAAAATTAAGTAGATGTTGATTGTAAGATTGAATATGAAATAACTATTGCTAAGAAAGATAGGGAGAGTGCCTTTTTTGAAATAGTAACAAATGAAGATTATGAGAGAAGCAGTAATGAGGTAGAGGAAAATCAAATTGAACTGTATCTAAAAGAAGGGATAAAGGAATTTCGTGAGAATGATAAAAAGGATTGAGAAGGAAAACAAGAAATTGGTAAATGAAAACTCTTCATCAAATGACCATGAAGGTTTTTCTAATAAGAAATCAAATTTTGAAAATGATATTGATTATCTGAAAAATTCACTTGTGAGAGAAAAGAATCAAAATTATTATTTTCATGTAAAGATGAATGAAAATGAAGATGCGTCGGAACTTATCCAATAAAATCTTTTTAAATCTGATGAATGGAACACAAGCTTTAAAAACTCCATTATAGAAGCCGGTGAATGTTCTGTTATGAATGAACCTAAGAAGGATAAAAAAAAGTTTCCTTCAAAGGTTGAAAATAAATATGGGGAAATTTTTTATATGAACAATGATAGAAAGGCTACGTATGTGGTCAAAATGAGAAATAATAAAAAATCAAAAGAATCTAAAAATCTATAGACCAGAATGATTTCTACTACATCTGGTTATTGTAAGTTTGAGCAAAAATCTACGTTAGATAAGAAGGTTACAATTGAAAATATGAAGGCCAATGGTTAAGAGTGTTCTGGTAAGAATATTTTTGACAATCATGTTCACAACTCTAGTCAGTATGGAAGTTTCAGAGGTAAATATTAATTCAATGGCTACTTCTTGTATTGTGGTGGATTCAGACATATGTAAAATATGTGTTGGTTCAACCAACAATATTACTACAATTCCAAATGCACTAAAAGACAAGGATTGAGGGGGATTCAATATTTTCAAAATAAAAAAAACCTCAAAACAAAGTCCAGAAGACATCTGAGGTGGTTGGTGTGGAAGTTGAGAGTCGGTTCCAACCACAGAAACTATCTGTGAAATATGTGATAAACCTAGACATCATTCTAAGGGTTTCATAATTTTGTTATCAGAACAAGAATTTTCTTAAAAAAAATTCTTAGAAGACTGAGATTCTAATGGCTAAGAATGATAGATCTTCTTGGTCTGAAATGAAAGAGTGCTTGGTTGTCTGGCCAGAACACATTGACTTGCCTAGGAAATTATAGGAAACAAAACAAAAAATTGGATGACAAGGATGAACAGAAAGATCATTATGTTCAAAATTATTTGAAATAAATGAAAGGATAATGAACATGGATCCTTGATTTTTGATGTTCATCTCATATGACAGGAGACATAAATCTATTAAAGAATGTGAAAGATTTCAATGAATGGACAGTGGAATATGGAAATGATGAATCCATAAGGAACAAAGGTGTTGGATTGGCCATAATTGGAAAAGAAAAGATGAAATCCACGAATCTAATATATGTTGTTGGGATGAAACAAAACCTACAAATTTTTTCACAAATCTGTGATGAGGGCAACAGAGTTATCTTCAGAAAAGATAGATTTTTTGTGAAAAGTGAAAATGATGGAAATGTGGTTATAAGAGGCCAACATAGAAGATAGAATTTCCTCAATTTTGGGGAAGTGAGGAACTCTTGTTATAGGGGTATGGTGGATGAAAATCAGTTATCGAATAAAAGGCTATGACATGTGTCTCAGAGAAATATGTGAAAGTTATCAAAGAGAGATAATGTAAATGATATTACGGATTTATCAAGGAGAATATATTGGAGTTGCACTATTTTTGAGAAATGGAATATTATAAAATCTATGCATAAGAGAGTTAAAATTATCTCAAAAAGACCCTTGTAACTCATACATTCTGATATCTATGGACCAATGAGAAAGAAATATACAAATAGAGATAAGTACTTCATTACTTTCATTGATGAATTTACTCTCATTACTAGTGTTATGTACATGAGACATAAGTTAGATGCATTGAAAAATTTTAAGAGTTTCAGGATGAAAGAAGATAAGGAATGTGAGTATTCAGTGAATAAGTTGAGAAATGATAATAGTGGTGAGTATAAGAATGAATTGTTTCACTGTTATCTAGAGAAACATGGAATTATGCATGAGTTCATTTCACCATACACACCTCTACAAAAAGGGGTTGCTGAAAGAAAGAATAGAAGTCTGGTGTAAATGGGTAGAACTATGTTACTTGAACACAGTCCTTATCATTATTATTGGAGGCAAGCCATGAGCACAATTGTGTATATTCAGAACCAATATTTCTATAGGCCGAACACAGATATGACTCTATATGAAATGTTCTATGTAAAAACTCCAAGTATGAAACAAATAAGAGTTTTTGGGAGTACATTCATTATAAAGAGGAAAGGTGGAAACTTTGAAAAGTTTGAGTAAATAGGAGATGATGGAATTTTTCATGGATATGATCCAAAAGTAATAGGATATAGATATATCAAGAAATAAACATGATGAATTATTTATTATTCATATGTAATTTTTTTTGAAAATACTATGAAAGAAATGTAGTAATATGTTGATGTGGATGTTGAGGTGGACAGAGATTATTTTGTTAACTATTCTGATAATGCTACAAACTATGTCAATCCTACACAAGAAGAGGATTCAGACTCATCAATCTCAAGTGATGAGGATGATGTTTTAATATCTCATCATAGGCTAAGGAAACAAGTAGAGGCTCAGAAAATTATTGGAGATCAACATCAGAGGGTTCAAACAAGAAGAACAATGAATGATATTACACATACTAATCTTTATTTTAAAATTGAACCAAATGATGTAAATGAATCTTTTGAGAATCTAGAATGGGTTTTGGATATTAATGAAGAGACTAATTAGATGGAGAAGAATGATACTTGGGAACTTGTACCCAATGCGGACAATAAGAACATTATTAGTAAAAAGTGGGTTTTTCTAAACAAGATGAATGGATAAGTTAATGTAATAAGGAATAAATAAAGATTGGTTTGCAAAGGGTATTTACAAATTAAAGGCCTTGATTTTGATGAAACATTTGATCCAGTGGAATTATTATAAACAATCATATTTTTTTCTATTGGATCACAATGAGTTTACAAAATCATTCAAATGGATGTAAAATCATTATTCATGAACAGTGATCTTGAAGAGGAAGTTTACATTGATCAACCTTGTGGATTTGTTTTTAAGAAGGATGAATGTTTTGTTTCTATATTGAAGATGGATTTGTATAGGCTAAAACTGGCTCCGAGGGAATCATATTCTATATTAGATACTTCCATGAAGAAGATAAATTTTAAGAAAGGTAGAGTTGATAGAATTCTTTACATCATGGAGAATTAGGAGTTTTATGTGATTGTAATTGTTTATGTCGATGAAATTATGTTTGTTTGGAATGATGAAAGATCATGTGAAAGATTTTCTATAGAGATGAAGAAGTTATTTGAGATTTCCATTCTCGGAGAAATGAAATACATTCTTAGGATACAAATTTCACTGAAAAATAATCACGTTTTTCTGTCTCATGAAAAGTATGATAAGGATATTCTGAAGATGGTTGGAATGGAAAATTTGAAACCAGTGACCAAACCAATTTCAGTGGGAACCAAGTTTTATTAAGATGGAGATGATAAGGAATTTGATCAAAAAGACTTTAGAATGATGATTGGATGTCTATTAAATATGACTTCCTCAAGACCAAACATCATCTATGATGTTACCTTATGTGAAAGATTTTAGAGCGCTCCTAAAGAATCAAATTTGATTACATGAAAAAGAATTATTAGATATATCAAAGGTACAATAAATTTTGGAATCAGGTATGATGGATTAGGAAATATTGATCTATTTGGGTATTCAGATGTGGATTGGGCAGGAAATGATGATGATCAATGATCCACATCTGGTGAATTTTTAGTTCTGGGGAAAAGTTGTGTTAGTTTGTATACCAAGAAACAGAATTTAGTAACTCTTAGAACAGATAATTTTGAGTATGTTGTTGCTACTCAATCTTCAACTCAACAAATGTAGATGAAGACTCGGTTGGAAGATCTACTTATTAATGTAAATCTACCCTCACTCTTGGGTTGTGATAATCTGAGTGAAATCCATATTTCATGGAATATGGTACAAAATTATCATTTAAAACACATTGACATAAAGTACCACTTCATCAAAGATCAGGTGGAGAAGAATGAATTGAGGATGTAGTATGTTCCAACATTGAAACAAGTTGATGACATATTCACAAAACCTTTACTGAAGGAACCACTTTAAAAATTGAGGTTGAACATGGGTGTCCAAACTCTTTCTCATTAAGTATTAGTTATGTGAATCTATCCCATCTCTCATATTACCTTTGGATGGTGTTTTCATGGGGGAATTTTTCTTAAATAAATCCTTATAGAAGCATGCGTAAAGGGAGAGTTGTGGGTAAGCTATGAATTCCGCATGTAATTATGTGAACTATTCTAACTGTTAGTTAGAGTAGTTGCGGAATGGTTGTAGTGTTCATGTATGTGTGTTAACTATTAAAACTATTTGTTGGAATTGTTTAATAATAGTTGTATAGTGATTGTTAGAGGCATTTTTTAATGCAATAATGATGATGAAGGATGAGTTGGAATGATGATGCGATGTCGCTTCATAGTCACAGCCTTTGGTCATCATGGCCTTGCTATCAATAAATCTTGTGTCCTCTAATGAGTTAGCTCACATAGGCTTAGAATTGTTGATAAGTGACCCATTACTCAAGGATTCAAAGTTCAGTTTATTATGAATCTTGGTTGAAAACAAAATATAAAGGGGGGATTGTTGGGACCAAGTTGGATGTTGATGTTTTTGGATGAATGATGTATTGTCTTTTTTTGTCAAGGATGTTTGAGATGAAAGGAAATTACGTCCTTTTATATAAGTGGGTGAGGAAATATAGGAAAGTTACAATATTTTTCACGGTAAATCTGACAATGCTTTAATGGTCTTTATTTCAAAAATATCATAAGTTGGTTGGAGAACATATGATCTAAGCATTATAAAGGAAAGGTGGAGAAAATATGCATCCAATTAGCATGGTTGGTCTTTTAGAAGAAGGTGTCTAAGGTGGTGCAGTTTATTAGTGTTTGGAAAATTTTGGGTTCCAAAATTTGGAGTTTGTCTAGCATCCCAAAAAGTGGATTTTTTTAAGAGCACATAAAATTATGGCAAAGGTATGTATTTTTTTGAAGTGTACTTAATGAATACATGAAGAAATTTTATGGTTTTATTTGAAATTATGACGAGCATCGCGAATAGAAGAGGTGAAGAACATTGAAAGTAAGGTTTGTGGAACAAATAAAGAAAGATCATCATAGTGGTGAAATAGAAGAAAGAGAATTGTGGAATCATAAAGGATTTGACGAAATGCATCGCGATTACGATAAGCTTTGAGAATCCATAAAATAGCCATGGTGCTTCGCGAAATATAGTAAATTTCAACGGAAATTACGAAGATCCTCCATTTTGTGCAGATGTGGCACTATGGTGGCTGGAAGGTTCAATAGTCCATGTGAAATAACTATAAATAGGCCCCCACCCCTTGAGAAAATTAAAGAGCCTTAATGAAAATTTTAGTGCTCTAAATTTATGGTGAAGGTTTGTGGGGAATGTGAGCTCTACAAAGGAAATATGATCTGCAAAGGAATAGAGCTTCATGGCGAGACATTAAGCTTTACGAAAGTATTCAACTTCACAAAGACCAATTTGTGCTCCACAAAATAGTGAGCTCTGCAATCCAGTGAGATTTTTGAACAAGAGAACTTTGCGAACTAGAGTTCTCTACAATGCTGGGAGCTTTACGATGGAGCTCTATGAAGGATCTTTGCGAGATGAATATATGAGTCCCCAAATTAAATAAGAAGTGGTTTCAAGTGTATCAAGATATGACTGGGGTATATGACTAAGTATTATTACAATGTATATGTAGTTCTTATCGGCATCTGGATAGTAATAAAAATAGTTGTTCTGAAAGAGAAGGTTTGTGATTGGTTTTCAAGAAGTACAGAGATATTGCATTATCGCATTTGTGCTAAGAGGGCGCACACATACTTGAGGATTATCTACCAAGTACTACACAAGTGAATGGGCATATCCTACTACTAGTATTCCACATCAAATGATTTTTTTCTAGTGGATTGTGTGGTACTAAGTTTTTTTGGACCATACCAAGGATGTAGCTACTCTTGTTGAGGAGTGAACCTTGAAAATCTTGTGTTCTTGTGGTTGTGTGTGTCCATTAGGGAAAGAACTATTTAACATGAGGTGAATGTTGCTTCAAAACGGGGAATCATAAAAGAAAAAGATATGACTGATTTCCCCCTCTCCTCTTAGTGATACTTGGATCCTTACTGGGTAACTTAAGGTCATAACCTCCAATTACAATCACCTCCAACTAATGTATGTTGAATATACTCTTTCTGTGTACAATAGACTACTGCCTCACAAAATGATGTTGTTCATTTATCCTTTACCACAAACCATGGGGGCCATTATGATGGAAACTGTATTTATATATTTAATATATTATTTTTATTATTTTTTAAGCTTTTATATTCCTTTTGTAACACACATATTTTTTCCTTCCATTTTGTGTTAATACGATAATCTCATTTGAGGAAGTGTGGACTACCGCACCCTCAAAGCGATGTGATTTGTTCGTACACCACATGGTTGGTATAAAGGATGGGTTTACTGAAAATATATGACATATATGATATATTCATTCTAATATAACAATTATATATATAAATACAAATATATATATATATATAGTTCATTTATATACATTCTTTCAATAGGATAATAAAAATGGAAACATCGTTCATGCGTACTAACAGCTTACCATCTCCATGAACGGTGTATTCCATTTTATGATTTATTTTAAATAAATTATTATAATATAAATAAAATGTTTATAAATGATATTTATATCATAATATACATTATATAATCATGATATAAGTATAAATATCAAATATATAACAAATTAAGACACATGCGGAGAACAAATTGAATGATTACCTGAAGTGAACTTCAACATAATATCATTAAAAATTGGGTAATATAAGGTGATAATAAAACAATATATGGTATTATGTATTATGATATTCTTCTATAAAAAATATATAATAAACATATATTTATTATATAGTATTCTTATATGAGTACATAGAGAGTCAAGACACAAGGTAAGTGGATTTTCATCTCACTATTAATTTCTGTGAGATACAAGCTATTTTCTCCACTCTTTCCTTTTGTGTGGTGTATGCAATGAATATGATCGAATTATAAGTATAATATAACTAAATTTATGGTTATTCACATATCAATTATATAATAATTATTTCACGGGGTTTAACTTAAAAAAGTTATCAAATCAATAAAACAATTTTTTCTCAATTTTCATTCTTTAAGACTCATGTTTTATTATGCACCTAATCTCTTTTTCAAGGTGTATATACGTCTATTATACAGGTTATACCATGAATATACTTATATTTTGGTTTGGTATCTTTCTATTTACTTGTTATTATTTTTATTTAGGATGTTGGTTTATAGGTAAAACAATTGTAACATCATGGTATACCTCATGGATTAGCCAGTTCATACATGGAAGGTTGTAACTTCTTAACATTCACAGTTTCAAATCCATATAATAGTTTAGCACACTCTTTGTTGTTACTATGGGGCCCTAAAGAACAAGTGTATTTGAATCGTTTGTGTCAATTTTAATGATATATTAATATTTTTGTAATTTCCATTTCTTACATGGAGATTATTATTCCAAGTGACCAAGTTATAAGAGCTTATTGGAATAATCTTATAATTTTTAGAGATTGATAATGATTATGATTCCTTTGATGAAAAATCCCTAGATTTTTCAGGAGTATCCTTATTCTAAGTTTATTCAATATATCCTAGTTTTCTACTACCATTTTTTACTTCTGGTTACTTAGGACAATGCTTTTAGTAAAATTTGACAACCTCTTTCATTTGTCCGAAATCAATTGTATTCAAAAACAACGTTTTTAAAAAAAATGTTTTCAATTTTTTTTCCAAAGACCCTGAAATATAATATTAATGGAAAAATTATTTTAATTTTTTTATTATTATTTTCAAATTATCCTTTATCTGTTTTTAATGCTATTTTCAATGAAAAGGGTTATCAAAAGTTTTTCTGTTATAAAAATAATTTTTTAGATAAGAAAGTATATTTTACCCAAGAAATGTTTTTAAAAGACCATTAAAAATTATTTACCATATTTAATAACATCCAATGGTGTTTATCAAGCCTTTTTGAAGAAATTATTCAAGGTTTCCATTCATATTATTTCTTTGATTGAATAATGTTTTTATGGCATGATGTTATGTAACCTATTTATCATTCATGGGTTATATAATTATTAAACCCGCTTCTTTTCCAAGGTTATGTTTATGATTAAATGATTATGAAACCTATATCCTTCTATAGGTAATGATATTTTACATGTTTATAATACCCATTTAATTTCACGGGTTATGATATGTTCATTTATGATCTTGTGGAACATGTATGTGTGATTTAATTATGTGAATGGTGGGACCTATATCTCCCTCTAATGCATCAGGTAAAGATTTAGATCACATGAGATATATAGGGTTGTAATGAGGGTATACATGGATCAGTAATACATGGATGGAATGAGAGTTTAATCAGTTTAGTAATACATGGCCTGAATGATGGTTTGATCAGCATAGTAATATAGGGTTGGACATGGGGTTTACCCGGTTCAGTAAAGGACATTATCCAGTAAGATGGTCTTGACATTGATTCCTTGGATACTATGAAAATTATTATATTCTTATTTTTTTCCAAAATTACATGACTTACTCATATGTTATGCTTTCATATATTATTTCATTAACATCCTTCTGATTCATGTCTTATAAAGTGAAAATCCTTTTTCCTTGATTCAAGTATATGATCATTGATATGCAGGGTCTAATCTTCTATTTTCGTGATCATGTTCTCATACCCTTATTCTCATGTTTATTCTTACATGTCTCTCTTTCTTACCCTTACTGAGCATTTGAGATCACCCTTTTCTATGTTTCCTTCCCTAGGATATGAAGTTATTTATTATGTTAGATGTGTCTAAGAAGGGTGTCAGTCACGATGAACCTAGTGGGAGATAATGTAGCTCACATATGTACAAGTGTTTATGTTTCTATGTTTCCAAAGGAATTATGAAAACTATGGTATTTTGGTGTCTCTTTGTATAATGTTTAAGTATTCCATATATCTAATAAAGTGGTAATGTTTTATAAAGTGAGGGTCGCCACACGTGGACTACCGACTCATGAACTTATGTAATTCATTTTCCATCACCATATCCATAGACTTATTATAATGATATCATTAATTTTATATATGATATTCATGACACATTTATCATTATAATATGTTAATATATCATTTAACTTTTTGTAAATCCATGCATTGAAAAATGCTAATGTCATTCATGCGTATGAGTGGACTAGCATCTCCACAAAGTGATGTGATATGATTTTCATTCATACATAAAATGAATGAAATATATAAGTATATATTACGATTAAGTATGATATTTTTGATGTGAAATTTGTTTCAAAATGAAAAGGTTCTTTTGACATCTGAAATATTTTTTTATATGGGTTTTAAATAGTTTTTCAGTGTTTTTATGATGAAAAGGGAAAGAATAAAATGTTTTATTGATGATATGGTAATGATCATTATATGTGGAATGTTTGACTATAGTATAGATTATAATAATGTTTTATCTCTATAATAAATTATCAATGAGCCCGATATATCTTATACATTGTGTGCACACTAATAACAGTCCAATGCAATGGGTAATGTACCTTCTTTTTTTAGGGAAGAAGAAGGGAGTTGTCGAAGTGTTTCTCATATGGATTAAAGTAAGATCTAGTTATTTCTAACATAGGCTAATGTAAAAAACCTCTTAAATTATGGAATGAATTGTTTTAATATTTAATATTATTCTTAAATAATTTATTAATATTCATTATAATAAAAATTAGTAATTGGTAAAATAAAAATGAAAATGGTTTTATTAATCTCAATTTTTATAAGATTATATTTAAAAGTTTAATTATAAAATTATAGAAATTAAATTATAAAAAATAAAATTCATTATTATATTAATCATGTAAAAATTATCTTATGATGAATATTTTTGAATTTTATGAAAATATTTATTTTCAATGAATTTTGAAAAATACTGGTTTTTATTGAAAACTGTATTTTATTTCAAAGTATCTACTATGTAAAATTTTCATTTTCATCTAGATTTAAGCATAAATAAATTCATTTTTATTTAAAATAATACAATAATTTTATTAAATGGATTTATACAAGAATTTTTTATAAAAGATTTTAAATTTTGAAAGGGAGTATTTCTGATAAATTATTTTTCATATTATTTTGTTGATTTAATTTTAAATCACATTATGAAAATTAGGTGTTATTAATTTTCCAAAATTAATTCAAAATTTTTAATTATTTGGTAAAATTTTTCAAAATTTTTCCCCTTTATTTTTTGTGAAATATTAATATTGACCTTAGAAAGTTTTATTACCACAATAAATGGTTAATCTGGTAATTTAGGTTAAAAATAAAATGATATAAAATATTAAATGAAACAAAAACATAAAAAAAAGAATTATATTATTAAATATGGACCATAATAATCTATGGGTAGAATTTTTGACATTTTGGGGCCACTTACATTAGATAATGTCATTTATAGTATTTTATTTCAATAAATGTCAAACATGTGAGACTCTTGTTTTTAATAACTGTAATATTTCTAATATGGTTTTATCCAAAGTAAATGTTTAACTATAAATATTCTTTTAATAAATAAATAAATTATCTTAATCATGGTAATTTATTTTTAATTTTTCATTATTATATAATTATATTAATACGTTCATGACGCTGAGGTAGTAATTATTCAATTAATAGAAAAATATAAAAGAATCTTACTATATATATAAAAATAAATATAATATGAGATAAATAATGTGATCAATGAATTTCATATATTAACATTACCTATTAGAATACAATTTTTTTTAAAAATTTATTTGTTATATTAAATTTATTAATGTGAAAGTATTGAATAGTTCTACAAATTGACATTATAGATATTTTATAGTAAATAGAATTTTATTAAATGATATAAAATTCCCAAAACATATTCTATTCATAGAAGTGATTATTATAAGGTCTAAATTATCAATCATATTCAATTTATGGGTCTTATTTCCATTTACAGTTATATATAGACCCGAATATAGAAAAACATCATGTTTCCATGGTGAGAGTTAAAGGGGTTAAATATTGGATAAAACCATTTGATAAGGGTAGAAATATAGTCAAAATACAAATAATGTTTCTTTTATAAGGTTATATAGAACCATAATTATCTTATATTAAAAATAAATCACTTTTGATCCATTTTAAACATAACATTAATTTATATTATTTTAATATTTAATGAAATGTGAAGATTTTCCCTCCCCTATTTTATAAAACAGAACTTTTTCTCATTTCATCACACATCAAAACCCATTTTATTTATCCAATATAATCCAAAATTACTTCCTAAAATATATATATTAATATTATACAAGTTTTTTGTTAGGAATAATGCAAATCCTGCATGTCTAATGTTGTTAAGGAAATGAGTTTTTTCTAAGAAGCGATATACTTTTTATCTTTTTGTTTGAGTTTTTTTCTTTTTCTACTTCCCTAAATTATTTTTCAATCATGATAATATAATAAATTAGTTATAATAAATATACTGAGATGTTTTTTTATTTTCATGGCCTTTATCCATATCCTCTTCTACCAAATAGGAAATTAATTCATCTTTCATTTGTATGGTGGACTACTATATCGTGAACCGATGTATTTTGTTTTCCATCACGGTCTCTCAAGATAGATTATAATGATGGAATTAATGCTTATATATGACATTAATGAAATATTTATCATTCTAAATATATAATACAACATTTTCTTTCAAACATTTCTATGCATCGAAAAATGGTAACACTGTTTGTGCGTACATAGAGAATACCACCTCCATGAAGTGATGTTATTCAGTTTTCGTCACTACACCAAATGGATGATATATATATTTATATTTAAAGAGATAATATTATATATATATTATATTATGATAATTTGGGAAATATAAAATAATATTTACCTTATTTCCATAATGATCATTGAAAAATGAAAATGTTACTCATGTGTATGTATGGATGATAGTCTCCATGATTGTGACATAGCTTATTTTTCATAACAATATTTAATGGGCAGATTTAAAAATATAAGTTATATATAAAAATTATAATTATTTCATGTTTATTATTCTAGATATCATTTAATGATGATATTTTTGACCATTTTCGACTTACCGATTCCATTTTTGACATATATAGCGAATATCATCAAAACATCTGATATGAACATAAATAATTTTGTAATTGTATATAACATGAAAATAAGTTATATAAATGTATTAATAAACATTAAAAATTCTCTGAATAATTTAAATAATTAATGTAATTTTATTATTTTGTATGATAAAAAATGTATGTGATGAATCGGACTCAATGTTAGGGACTTTCTATTAAAACGTATCTTTATAGAGTTTCCCTTAAAACCCTATTTTTCTTACACATCCATGTTTTCTAAAAAAATATTTAAAAAATATTTTTAATATTTTAATATTTTTTTTAAATTCACATTTACATAGTTTTACTTTTTAAATAATGGATTTAAAAGAATATTTTTTTTTGTTTTCTAGAGGAGGTACTTTTTTACTTCTTCCGACAAAAAATTGGAAGGAATGTTTTGTTATCTTATATAGAATGAGTGGATTTTACTTTCATCATTAAGAATTATTTAATTGAATTTTAATGTATAATTTTTTATTGTTAATTTCAAATAAATATTTTGTTTATGATGGAGATATATTGTTTACCTAAATTCTATAATAAAACAGATTTTTGATATCCACATGTGTTTTTATTTAAAAGTGTTTAAAAAAAGGGTTTTCTAATAGAGATTGAAAATTATAAAAAAATTTATTCATGATATGGTAATTAATAATTATATAAAAATTGGGTGAACCCCCTAAATCTTATAATAAGGATGATCTCAACTGTATCTCACAAGTGATCCCTAAATTACTCTTACAAAGGGTTGAGCCCCATTATAAATAATGAAAAATTGGTGTGGCCAATATATCATATACAAAGTGTGATCCCCATTATACTCTCTAATTCATTTTTTAAATACTATTTTAATTATATAATTATATTAGAAGTCATCAATGTGGTTATTCCAATTGCAAGGTATTCGCAGTGGGTTTATGAATGTGATTCTCTAAGATTCCAAAATGGGTTTCTTTTTCATACAATGGGTTTTAAAGGTTTTATTTTAGCAATAATTGTCTGTTATTTTCTTGAAGAAATTTTTTATTTCATTTTATGAAATAAATTTAAAGATAAACATAAACATTTTATAGATTTTTATGTTTTTTACTAGCCTAACAGTTTTATTTATTTATATCCTTTAATTAGAATTTTTTCTCATCCCACATTTTAAAATGTTTTCATTGGGGTTTAATGATGATTACATACTAGGATGAGGTCAAGAATAAATTATGGTAATATATTTCGTGAAAATAAATCATGTTTTATCTAAAAAAATATTGGTTGAAAAAATGGATACCGAGTAAAAGTGTCCACTTGTATGGTATGGGGGTAATATTTGAGAGTTTTTAGTAATTTTATAAAATAATAATTTTAAAATCTACTATGTACTATATGAATTTTAATTCAATTTCAACAAAAATATAATATATAATTCTTATTTTTCAGTTCCAATAGTTGGTGTCATAGTAGGGGTTAGAAAACTTTGGTGGTTAGGATGTTTTTAATGGTATTTTATTGAGAGTTATGAATGAAATAATGGGTCTATACTTTTATGTTTGATAAAAATATCAATACTAAAGAGACCCATTTGGAGGATATATGTTATGAAATGTTATTTTTACTATAGGTATTTTTTGAGCCATTAATTTTTGAAGTAACTATGTGTTATTTGATGTTAGAATGCAGAATGAAAAGTTTGTGATAACATTTTTGAAAACAAAATATCTTTAATGTTTAATATTTTTGGTTATTTTGAGTAAAATTAAAATTTATTGTAATTTTATAAGGATTATATTAACATAGTTTTATAAAAAATAAAAATACAGAGGTTGGGAAATAACTCATCACTTCAGGAATGGTTGTAAGGTTTGAACGAACAATTGAAGGATGAGATTGGTCCATTTACTAGAACTAGATTATGTGATTTACTTTTCAGTATAAAATTATTTTCATTAATTTAAACAATATAAAGGATAATGGATAGGTTAATTTAGGAAACATATAAGAATAAAAATTTATTTAGAGATTAATGTCACTTCGGAAAAAGTTCCCTACAATTTTTTTGGGCATTATAGGATTAAGGTAAACAGAATACAATGAGATTTAATTTAAGAATATGAGGTTGAATTATATATGGGAATAATATCTCATCTTATTATGTACACATGGTGATTCATGTTATTTATGGAAATTACAACCATGTCTTGGATAATATGTGATTTTGGAAATTAAGTTTTTGGTACAAAACATTGAGAGTGATTAATTTGATTTTTGAGATAAATGTTAAATTTATCATTGAAGACTATGTGAATAAATCTTTCTAATTTTTGTATTTCAGTCATTGTTTATAACATTCTTTTAGGAAATTTAAGATTTGGTATTTATTTAATGATCTTTTTTGACTTGTTGTTATTACAATTAAATATTAGAGATTAAAATTAATATTTATGAATTTTATGGTTTATTAATATTGGGAATTATCTTATCTTCTACTAAACATTTTGGTTTTGGTAAATGTATAAATATAAGGGAAATATATTGTTATATTTTCTGGATTTTATGATACATAGTAATCTATTTTAGTTCCTCATTCTGGAAAATTTTATAATAAATAATCATCGCTTGGTGAAAAGGATGAGATTATGGTGGATATTGATTAAAGATTAAAATTATACTCAAATAATATTTATATTTACTTATTTTCATAGACTGGAATTTAAAATAATTCATCAAATTTCATAAACTTATTTTGAAAAAATAATAATATCTGTTTAATTTTCATATGTAGAAATCAATGACCTTTAAAATTATCATTAATTTTTTGTTTTTTAATGGTTATCTATTTCAAGACCATATTTTTTATCACTCTCTACCAGTATTTTAGAATTATATTTTAACTTACATGTTCATGTTTTACTAATTGGAAACCTAGTATGTTTTATCTCATGCGACATTTGTACGTTCATTTCTTTCTTTTGAAGAGAAATTTGTGTTAATTCATTTTAAGAAGTGGGACTTTAAGAAAGGTATTTTTAAAATTCTATCATCCCAAATTCAAACATTCAAGGAAGAATTTTCAAAAATTGGTGCATAACATTACCATAATGGTAAAATAAATATACATAAAATTACAATATAATATTCCTGAATCAGATTTTAATCCAAAAAATAGATGAATTTTATCACATAGTCTTCCAAGATAAATTTAATATTTATCTCAAAATAATACCAATCACTCTTATTGTGTGTTAAAAAAAGTTAATTTCATAAATTGCATACCTCTAATATTTGCTAACTATTTACATAAATAACATCAATCCCCATCAATCCATAATAAAATCAAATATACATCTGAAAGGAAATAAAACCTTTATTAATAAAATAAAATCACATAGTATTATGTCTACCTTAATCATATAGGGTTCCCAAAATAGTGAACGTCTTCTAAAATAAAATTAATCAACTAATCACTAAATCATTTTCATATCCAATAGTTATCTATTCAATGAAACATATGACCACAAAACGGACTTAAACTTTATTTTTTAGATCATTTAACTAAAAAAGAAATGTCACAATAATGAGTATTTAATGTGTTCTAGGTGTAGGTGATGCACCCTTATCACCCTTTCATTATGGGATGAAGCCCTGCAGCCTTACTAGACTTGATGGTTTTTCACCTGACCTATTTTTTTTCCTTTCTCTAAAACTATACTTCTTAAAACATTTCTATAAATTTTGGGAACATCCATATAAATATTCATAATATATTGAATATTAAAAAAAATTGACCACAATGTTATCTTGTACATTTTATTTTTCATCCCCAAATGTAATATACCATAATTAACTAAAAACTAAATGTCACTAAAAATATCATTAGTCACCTTAAATTTTGATAACTTAAAGCATAAAAAGGGCTTTGTAAGATATTAAACTTCTGATCAACCTTAAAATTATAAACCCTTGATTGTATTCATTAATCTTAAGATAACCTCACTTCAAAACATAGTAATCTCAAAAGTTATCTGAACCAAAATATGATATGAAATATAATGAAACAAACATAATAATTACATGTTTTAATATTTTGAATTGTAATTCACTCTCATATAAATAAAAATAAATTTTTTGTTTTTGAGTTCTAGAGAATTAGGAAAAACCCATATATAGTAAGCCTATAAACTACAAGTGGACATATATACTTCATATCAATTTTATTTTAATGCCTCTACCTTAATTAAAACATATTCAAGTGTTTATAACAATAATTTACTTTCTTACAATTCAAATGATCTTTTTGGTTTGGAGTTTTATAAAATTAAGAAAAATATTACATAGTAAAACCCTAAATTACAACTGTACACTTGTACTTAGTATCCATTTTAACTCTAGGTATTTTTTTAAATAAAACATTGTTTAATTTCATGATAACTCTTGGAAATATTATTCTTAACCTCATATTTCTACCTACACATCATTACAACCATCTGAAAGAATCTTAAAACATAAGATGACGACGAAAAACTCAACAATTTACATAAATTAATTAATGTTGATAGTCTATTTTAAAACAAAAAATATCGATACTATATTATCATTCATCACATTATTCGTTGGTATTATAGAATAAATCATTTTAAAAATAACAACACACACTTTTTCTAAAAGAATACTTTTAAAAACCATAGCTGAGATAGATAAAAAATGTTGGAAAATTGGGGAATAATTACACTAACCACCATAACTACTAATGGAAGACCATTAAGGTTGACTTCAAATAATTAATTTAGAGTAACCATAATAGATACTCATAGAGAGAATATTTTAGATAATCTTGTAATAATTATCATAGTATTTTCTTGTTATCTCTCAAAAGAAACCTAATCAGTTAACTCCATCTCATATATAGAATAATCAAATGGTAGACTTCTATATCTAATTAATTGGAGGTTATAACATACCCATCCTTCCATGGGTTTTCATGTAATAACCCATAATTAGTTAATAATGTAACCACTAATCCTTGGTTTACAATTGAACCACACATCATTATAATAATCCCCAAGAACCAAAACATAAACACAAATCAAAAGATCTTGTATCATAAAAACATTCTTATGGAAAATAAATTTTCCATTTTGAAGTCTTCTTTTCAAAAAGACATCTCACATGAAAATTAAAAACATTTTCTTTTAAAATAACCATGTAAACTAGTAAATTAATCTTCAGTGAAATAATTAGATATGATGCTGGGAAATGTCGCTCATTTCGTATACGTTAAAAACATTCATTTTATTAAAAATGTTAATTTCCAAAATTTTTAATTTTAATATGACAGAATTTACTTATTTTTTGAATTTATCATGTCCAATTTATCATAGGATGTGTTTTTTATAATTTTCTAAAAATATTGATTCTTCAAGTAATAGTGAAAAGTACATATTTTTATGGAAAACTATATTTTATTTAAAAGTATTTAAAAGGAAGAATAATTTTATTAGTTTAAAATTTTTAATAGATATTTTATATTTATAATAATATCTCTATTTTATTTGAAATTTATTTTATTTTTTATTTTTTCTAAAAATATTTTAGTATTTAAAAAGTGAATTTGTCTAAAAAAGTAAATTTTGTTGTGTTTTGTCTGTTCAGTTTTAAATTAAATTATGAAACACATATGTTTTTATTTTTCAAAAATGGATTAAATATTTTTAATTAGTGGATCCAAAATTAATAAATAGTTTCCTTTTATTTTTCATCATTGTGAATAGTATATATAATAATTTTCTACCTTAGTAACAAGAAATCGTGTAATTTTAGTTCAAAAATAAAATGATAACAATAAAATGACCCAAAAAAATAACAGAATATTTGTGTATGATTATATAAAGATTATAATTATACAAGTTTAAATTTATCACTATTTGGTAAAATTTAAATTATATTATGACTTTTATAGAATTTTATTTAATGAAATGAAAAAGATGTTACACTCTCATTTTTAATAAATGAAATTTGTTTAATATAGAATAAAAGAGAAGTTATTTTAGATAATAAATATTATATTTAAATAAAAATATATTTATCATAGAAATTTATTTTTTTAGTTAAATTTTTTTACATTAAATGCTTACACAACACTAACATAGAAATTATTTAATAAATGGGAAAATCAAATAAATAATATTAAAAATAATTAAAGTAATATTATTGGAGAAAAATGTTATTATCCATGAACATTATATATTATGATGTAATTTTAAATACATAATAAAATATTTGGTTCTAACTTTAGATTTTGTATTGATATTATTAATGTCCAAGTGATGAATAATTATAAAAAATTACCATTATTAATATTTTATATTAAAAAATATTAGATTAAATGATGAGAAATTACTAAAAACATTAATTATTTCTTACGGTTAGTATATGTTTTTAAATATAAACCATGATTTTTATATGGGCATTTTTTATTTCATAACATATATGTTAACCTTCAAACAATAAAAAATCCATGTTGTCGTGGTAGGAGTTAGAATGGTTAAAAAGAGATAAAACCAACAGATAAGGGTGGAAATATATTAAAAACCTGAATAGTTTTTATTTTATGTGGTTATTTTTATACATAAGCAACATATATTTTAAATTAATACGTTTGTCGAAATTTTGAACTAAATATTTATTTATATTAATTTAATATTTTGAGAAATTCAAAGAGTTCCCCTCCTTATCTTGTACAAGGGAGCCAATTATTCTCATTTATTAAAATTTCAAACAAATCATTATTATATAATACCTAATAAAATTACTTACTAGAATAAATTAACTCATTTTATATGTATGAGTTCAGTTAGAACCCTAATCGTAGTAGATCTTAGGTGATAAGAAAAGGAGGTTGTTTAAAAAAAGTGGTGTCATTTTTAATCGATTGTTTCTGTTTTATTTATTCCCCCGATACCTTATAATATTACATAACCTTGATTATATAATATAATTTGTCTATTATATATAATATGTGGTTTCAATGTTAATTTAATATGATATATCCATTTACTCTTCAATCAAATGGGAAACAAAATCATCATTCATCCGTATAGTGGACTACCGCCTCACAAAGTGAATTAATTTGTTTCCATCACCATATCAAATGAATAGTTATAATTATAAAATTAATTTTCATATATGATATTAGTAACATAATTATCATTTAAAAAATTTAATATATCCTTCACCTTCTTACAATTCCATGTGCTAAAAAATGCAAACATATTTTGTTCGTGCGTGTGGACTACCATCTCCACGAAGTGAAGTGACTTGTTTTTTATTACAAAATCACATGGATGATATATATATTTATGTTAAAGGAATTAATATGATATTTAAGTTATTATCATCACTCAATTAGGATGAAATGATAATTTGTTTCTTTGCGTAATGTTCATTGGAAAATGAGAAATGTAACTAATTCATATCTATGACCTACTGTGTCCATGATTATAACATAGATCATTTCTCAAAACCATATTTAATGTATGGATTTAAAAGTATAATTTATTTATAAAATTGTAATTATAACATTAATATTAATCTAGGTATGGTGGAAAAATTACAACTTTACCATATTCATCACACTTAATTCTTTTATGACTTATGAAATTAAATTCATAAAAATATCCGTAGTGAAGATAGTAAATTATATAATTTTATATTACATGGTATTAAGTAAAATAATTAACTTTAAAAGGTTCTTAGAAATAATAAATTAATCAATTTTTTTTATAGATGTTAAACAACATACAGGAAGAATCAATCTCAAGGTAAGGGTCATTCTTTTTAAAATCCTCTATTAATGTTCTTTTTCTAAACTCTTTTTACAAAAGAAAAAAGGAATGTATATTTTTACATAAAAACAATGAACGGTATTTCCCTCAAATATTATTCCATAATATATAAAATATTACATTAAAAGTTTATATGGTTACTTTTCAAGAATTTTTTTACTTAATATATTTGCTATTTTTCTAAATCGGTGATTCTGAAATAAGAATATTATTTTACTCAAGAATTTTTTAATGATATTTTCTTCAAATAAAAAAATACCTTATTCTAGGTATTTTTGTAATAGAAAATGGTTTCAAAAAATAAGTTTGATATATAATTTTTTTTAATTTTGATTCTAAATAGTTTTTCAATGGTTTTATTATGAGAAGTGTATGAACATAAATGGTATATTTTAAACGAGTGAACCCGATACAAATTATACAAATGGTTAAACCCGATTATAGATCTTAGGTTAACTCATTATAGTTTGGGTTGTTCCCAAGTAGTGCTTCAATACATTGAGTAATGTACCCTATATTTTGAGGCAAGAACGAGGGAGTTACAAAAGGGATTCCCATATGTATTTAATTAGGCTCTAGTTATTTCTGACATGGGTTTAAAATATTTCCACGATATGATTATCTAAGTTGACAAGAATTTTTTTTCATTCCTAGGATTTTAAAGCTTTTATTCAAGGATAAATTATGTGTGATTTTCTTGTTGAAATTATTTATTGCATAAACTTAAAGAACATCGAGGATAAAGGTAACTTTAACATTATTTTTCAATTTTTCAATGGACTAACCATTTTTTTATTTTTATATCCCTTAAAAATATTATTATTCTTAGACTATGATTTTTAAAATGTTTTTCATTGGGTTTAGGGATATATATTAGAATAGAAAAAGATAAGATTAAAGTCGAGATTATTTATCATAAACAAAAAAACATGATTTATTTTAAAGGATTTATATTGTTATGAAAATTCACATTAATTATATGTTTCCACAAGTAATGTATGGGTTTAATATGTATGATATTTTCCTAAGTCTGTATAAGTTTAAACCAAAATGATATGTGGGATTGTTAGAAAGTATAATCTAATTCAAAATAACTAGAATATATTATTCATAAGGATGGGTTCTTACAATCTACCTCAAAATAAAGACATTTATTTTTTTATAATCTAGTTATTTTTGGAAAATAAATGTATTCTTTTCATTTTCCTATATTTATAAACTCAAGATTATAAACAAATATTTTTAAAACACTGAATTGTTATATCTTTCCATTAAAAAATATTTTTTCTTCCACATCCATGTTTTTAATATAAAAATTAAATAAATATGTTACTAATCTCAAATTAATGAATAGTATTTTTTTATCCATGTCTAGATTTTTACAAAATGATTTAAGATAAATATTATTTTTGTTTTCAAAATGAGGTAATTTTTCACCTTTTTGTTAAAATGTTAAAGGAATATTAGTTTTAATGTGTCTGATATGAACAATATATTCTAATTTCCATAGAAACATAATGTTTTAAATCATCCTTTATTAATTTCATGCATAATTTTCCTAGAAAAGTATTTTCACGTAGTTTTATAAAATTTTATATTTAAAATATTTTATTTTCAATGTGAAAATGTTTTTTCCCTCAAGAAATGATCCAAGTGATCTTTTAAAATCATTTTCCATCAATGATGACATCATTTGATGTTACATGATCTTAAATTGGAGATATCATCCAAGGGAACCATCCTTATTCATTCTCTGAATGGTTAATGATTATGATGAATATATTTTTATGAAACTCACTATTTTCTATAGGTTTTTCTATGATTAATTTATAAGATGATTACTAAATCCATATCCTTTTTATATTTTATTCTATGATGAAATGTTAATGAAACCCATTTCCTTTATATGGATCATTCTATGATGAAATTTCTATAAAACCCAATTCTTTTATATGGGTTATGCTATGTTTAATTTTTTATTATATCATGGCACATAAATGTATGGATTATGTTATGGGTGGGACCAATATCTCACACCAAAGCATTGGGTTAAGATTGATATCTCATTAGATAAAAAAGGAATGAAATGTTAAGTAAACATGGTTTATTAAAGAACTTTTCCCACTACGATATTATAGTTAGTGAACCTTGAATACTACAGTGGTTTGAAAGGTGAACCTATTCCACTCTCAATATTTTGGTAATTTTCTTTGACTACAATAGAAATGATTTTCTTCTTTTATATATATACCAAAAATCATTGTCTTATGCCAATATTATATTCTCATGGATTATATTCTTCGATTAATTTATGATTTATGTCTTATGAACTACCAATATTTATTACAGACTTATTTTTATGATATATTATATGTATGTTATGTTTTTATATGATACTCTAATATCCTCATACCCTTATACTCATGTTATGTTGATATATCTCCTGTTTTCTATTATTGAGAATCTAATATCATAATTCTTTATTATTCCCTTCCCCATGATATGAAGAAGAATATTATGTATGATATGTATATGAAGTATTCTGGTTATATAGATATTATTAATAGATTATGTAGTAGATATATATAACTTTTTTATGTATCTAAGTTTCCAAGGACACTGTACCTAAACAATTTTGTCATTGATCATTATGTTATGTGATGAATATTCTTATATAAATATGTGATATATTTATATTAGTAGTGTGGGTATTTATAGGTTTATTTATAAATTTATAATTCTAAAGTGTAAATGGTTAATTATATCCATGTATTTCAGGATGGGATTACTGCAGAAATCTATAGGTAATAATGAAATTTGGGTCATCATTGATTGACTAACTAAATATATACATTTTCTTTCCAATTTAAGACAGTATGTATTAAATAATATTTATAAACTATATATCAAGGAGATAATTAATATACATGGAGTTCCTATCTTGAATTTATCTGATCGTAATCCTAGATTTTATTCTAATTTGATGAAAGACTTCAGAACTTATTGGGTACTAAATTAAATTTCAATGCATCTTTTCATACTCAATCTATTTGATAGTCCGAGTGAATGAATAAAAACTTATAGTACATGATTAATTCATGTTCAATGGATTTATATGTAATTTTTTATTAGAAACAATCATTAGATGAGTTTTATTATAATAGTATTCTTCATTCTTGTAAAACGGTGGAACTTTTTGAACCATTATATGAAAAATAGTGTTAGACATGAAGTTTTTTGGATGAAATAGGTAAAATAAATTTGGTGGGACTAGAGATAGTAGATAAAATAGTTGATAAAGTTATGATTATTATTTGTAATATAAGGATGGTTATGAGCATGTAATATATTTTTTTGGATAACTGGAAGAATGTTTTTTTTTGTGTTTGGTGATCAAATGTTTCTTAAAGTATCTACATAGAAATGTGTTATGTGTTTTGGTAAAAAAATATAATATGATTCCATATTCCAATGGACCATATGAAATCATACATAAATTTGGATAAATTTATAATTGATATTTATTTCCTCTTATTTTATCTCAATTACCTAATATAATTCAAGTTTAATTTTTATAAAAATATGTGTCAAATGAATATCATGTTTTAATCCATAATGTAGTTTAGTTGGAAGAAAACATTTCTTATGAGTAACCAACAACACAGATTCTTGAATTCTGAGATAAAATTTTTATTAATAAGGAAATTTATTAAGTTATTGTTTTTTCGAAAAACCATATGACTGAGGAAGAAACATGATAATAAAAATGATTATATGAAGGAAAAATATACCCATATTTTTATGTAATGAATAAAATTTTAAGAACATAATTACAAAAAACTGGGTGAAGCATAAAAAAACCTATAAATATTTAAGATAAATAATTTCAATTTCTCAGTAATATTCATTAATCGTATTTTATAAATTTTTATTCATTATAATCATATTAGGTAGTTTTTTAGTCAAAAAGAAAAATAATTTATTTCTTACTAAATTTGGATTTCATGTATTATATTATTTTGTTGAAAATATTGATTGAAAAATAATTTAATTTTAATAATAAAAAATGAACTTAATTTTTGAATTCATCATTTTTAAATTATTATATGATGAATTTTTTATAATTTTTTGAATATTTTTCAATGAATAGTGAAAGAATAAAGATTTTTATTAGAAATTGTTTTTTCATTTTAAGAATGTGTAAAGTACCATTCTGTTATAAAATGGTTTAAAAGTTAAATTTTTTCATTTATAAAAATAATAATCCAATTAATGTTATTATAATCAAAATTAATCATGAATTTGGTATAAAATATATTTATGATTTAAAGGCATTTTTTCTAAAAAAATAGTTTTTCTTCTTATTATTCTGTTTAATTTTAAATTAAATTCCAGAAATTATAAGAATTTAATTTCATAAAATGTATTAAATATTTTAATTTGAATAATTTATATTATTTAATATGGATAACTAATTTTTTACGATAACAAATAGTAAAAACAATAAAAAACCACTGTTAAGTTTAAAATGGGTTTACCAAGAGTTAAACTAAATAGATAATGGTATAGATGACCTAAAACATTTATAACTTATATTTTATGGCTTTATTTAGACCCTATAACATTTAATATATATATATATGGTCTATTTTTATCCATTTTCTTAAATAATACATTAATATGATTTAATATTTTTGAAACTTCCATATATATCTTCCTCAACACTTATAAAAGGACACACCCTATCCTATCATATACACACATAAAGAA
Organism: Viscum album; assembly: GCA_963277665.1. NCBI lineage: Eukaryota > Viridiplantae > Streptophyta > Magnoliopsida > Santalales > Viscaceae > Viscum > Viscum album. The sequence continues at coordinate 1,210,343,824 of OY728160.1, forward strand.
CCTTTTGGTTAATCAAATCCCATAAAACATAAATACCCATGTCTTAAATTCCTTGGTTCAATCAAAAATAAATCCTATAAGGAATTTAGGTTTACACCTAAATAAGTTTTCTAACTAAGAGTTATAGTTATGGTATTTTTTTGTTTTATTTATTCTCTTAAATACTTAAAATATTCTTCATACATTATGGAATTAAAAAATTATATTAAACAAAATAGGAGTCTGTTAAGTTAATTAAGGAAAATATATCGTTATCATCTTCTAACAAATGGGAAACGAACATGTTATTTATGTTTACATTGAACAACTTCCTTGTGAATCAATGTAATTCATTTTCCATCACCACAAATCCCAGAAAGTTATAATTATGTATTTAATATATATATATATATATATGATATTAATTACATAATTAAAAAATTTATGATAATATATCATTTATTTTTTTACCAATCCGTCCATTGAAAATTGACAAAATTGTTCGTGTGTATGTGTTGATTTCTGCCTCCATGGATCAATGTCATTCGTTTTTTTATCACCACAACACATGGATGATATATATATAAGTTAATTTAATGATATTACATGATATTTATGATATAATAATCTTTATTTATAAATAAAATGACACTTAATTTCTTTCTTATATGCTCATAAATAATGGAAATGTTACTCATTTGTATGTACTTCCTACCACCTCTATGATTACAGTCTAATTAATTGTTCAAAAATATCAAATATGGTTGGTTTTAAAAGTATAATTAATTAAAAAATTTTAATTATTAAATTTTTATTATTTAATATATTCTTGATTAATTATACCTTTGAACATAGTCAGCCGATAAATTTATTTTGGACATTTCAGCTGAATAACATCCAAATGTCTACCATGAAAATAAAGGATTAAGTAATTAAATATAAAATGTAGATAAATATAACAAAAAGAATAATTAAAATGATTTTTTAATATAATTTATTTATTCAATAATATAAAGAATATATTTGATGATTCAAACTCAATACATGGGACACTTTAACTTAGAAACGTTGTTTTAATTTTTTTAGTATTTATTTTATAAATATTTTTATTCCATGAACATATTAATAAAAAAATTTATGAATATATTGATATGGAAAATATTTATTAAAAGTGAAATTTTCTATCACCTATTTCTTATTTAAACATTTTTCAAATGAAATATTTTTATATATTCTATGTGGGATGTTTGGACATTCCTTACGAAAGGGAAAATGAATGGTCTATTTTAACCTATACAATATCATTATATTTTCCCTTCACTAAAACATTTATTTGATTTTTTACTCTTTACAATAACTTATTTTTTATTTAATGAAAACCCATTTTCCATTTTTTCTAGTTATTTTTTTGAATAATTGTTTTTTAAAAAGAAATTTTATTTTGATATTTAATAATGTTTTACATATGGGTTCAAAAGTATTCTCAAGGGTTTATGATGGAAAGGTTCAAGAATAAAATGTTCTATTCCTGATATGGTAATTGATAAATATATATTATGACAGTTTTTCATGATAAATCTTATATGATGGGTGATCTAGAGACAACATATATGAAAGGTGAGCTTGATATAACTTATATTATGTGTGACCTTGATATAGCTCTGTAATGCATTTGGAAATGCTACTTACCTTTAATGTATGAATGTTCGAGTTTACTAGGGAAGTTTCTCTTATAGATTTAAATTGATTTCATATATTTCTAACATGTGTTATGGATATAATTCTCTATGTTTCCAAAAAAATATATTGTCTTACAATTAGTGTTAGTAATTTTAATGAGAAAATGTTGTGTGTTTCTTATATGGATATGATTTATTTCACTTGATACAAAATTATTATAAAAACATTATACATATTATTGGTTTTCATTTTTTTCACTTCACTAATGAATTTAATTCTTTTATGCACCGTGAAGAGATTTTTTCCATATCCCATGTTTTTAAATGTTTTTTACAAGGTTTGAGGATGTGTTAGAACAAATAAAAAGTCATGTTGAATGTCTTGAAAATTTTTCATGAAATGAAAACATTCATTATTTTAAAACATTTATATTATTGGAAAAAATTGACACTATGTAAAAGTGAGAAACATGTAACATGTGGGTATTTTTTCAAGTGTTATTACATAATAATATAAAACACATAACCTAAAAGATCTTTTGGAATGAATTTTTTTTATTCTAGTCTATATACACTATATTATGTCAAGTATAAGGGTTATTGCTTGTAAAATGGGATATAAATTTCATGAAAATGGAGGTATTAAAAAATTAATGGTTTTGTGCATGTTTAAATTTCCATGAATTCTAATCATTGATTAAAAAATTCCATATAGTAATAAATATGTGGATGAGGTAAGGTTAAATAATCACGCATGTTAAACATAAATCCGAAAAAAACTATTTTTATTTTTTTATCAGCTATGTTTAAAATTTTATTGACCCCATTATAAACCTAAATTAACCTTGATTATTTTTAGTGAATGTATAGGGATGTTTTAGGTAATTTCCACCATTTTTAGATGGATATATCTTAATAGTAAATTGAATTAACACAAAATTCAAGGTAAGAGATCTTTGACTAAATAACATTTAAGATAAATCTATTTGTTGCCCCTCCCTCTCACTCTCTATTAATTCTAGTTTTAATGATATTGGATATAGATTATTATCGATCTAGAAAATGATTGAGGATTCTTATTTCTGTTGATATAAAGATAAATGTTCTAGATAATATCCTCATAAAAATATTTAAGGGATTCAAGGATGATTAATCTTGATATGTGGTTTTGATTTTTTTTCATTTGGATAATCCATAACTATATATTTGATTTATATTAAAAGAATTTTTTATTTATGTTGAATTTTTATTATAATTCATGTTTATAGAATTTTCAATAGATAATTTTAATGATAATAATTTTTAAAAAATAATAATTTTTATTTTATCTAGGTTTTTAGTTCAACATTTCGATTTTTTCAATTAGGTTAATAATTTTTAGGTTTACATTTTTTCATTTTATTACTTATAAAGAAATAATTTAAATTAAATTGAAATCAATATGGGAACTATTTAACTTTGTTTTGGGGGTTTGTTATTCTATTATATGGTTTTAATAAAAATTAGAAACAATGAAAAAAATGATAGTTCTTTATTTTTTTTATTTTACTAAATGAATCTTTCTTGGAATCTCATGAAACCAGACCATGTAATTACATTACTATCACAACCTATCCACACTGGGAAACCCTCATGGACCTACAGTAATGATGAGAGTGACCCAAGAGACCCACCTCTAATAGGCATTGAGTTTGAGACTAGAACCGGGGATATAAAACATGAAAATATGATTCATTAAGCTCATAAATATGAAGAAAATGATAAAATCAACCAGTAAATACTAAAATAGAAATAAAAATAAAAATTCACACTGAACCCCAAACAATGAAATTTCATTCTAATAGTTTCCACTCAAATTAATAATAAATATAACTCCTAAACCATAATCTCGGACCTCTACTCCAAGATTATAGTTAGTATAGTCTAGCACAATCTCAAAACTCTCTATAGAAACCTGAAAACCAGTTTATATTTATAGATGTGAGCACACATGTATACGTGGTAGGATGATATCAAATACAATTCAAGAAATGTAGAATAAAAATTATATTGCACCTGTGAATAAATAGATAAACAAATTAGAACCTATTCTTGTAACTTCTACATAGCCTCACTAAGTCCCACCCACAAAATGTAACATCTATGTTAAATAAAAAAGTATCATTGATTATAGATAACTTATTTCACCACTTCAGTACTAATTTTTCACTCTCCTTCCCCAATATAATATTTCATGGAGCTCTCATCCCTTTCATACCATATAATCATACCAATGCATCTCCCCTGATGTGGGTTAGACTTCAGCCCAACCTACCCCAACATGCATGGTGTTCCAACATTATCATTGGCACATGTAACAACTGACCACACCCATAATATCATCTACATTCTATTTATAGACATCTCAACTGCAAATAATATATCTAGTATATTATGGTATCATTAACACTATATACATAAACCCCATCTCATAATCCTACTATTCATTGCTTCTAATATATACACCATATAATCTCCACACATAATTACACTAGCCCGATTGTTGGCCCCTTGCCATAATAGTCATACCACATCTATAAGAGAGTGTAGGGAAAATGAAGTAGTCTGTTATCTAGTCCTTCATCAACCAATATGTTAGGTGAAAAGTCCCATTTTCATAAACATTTAGGTGTCGATAAGTTCATCCAACAATGATTTGGTGAATATGAAATAATAATAAAATAAAAGTATAATATAGACACACTGAATATCAATTAGAGGTTCTCAATAAAACAAAACTTCCATATAATTCTCAACAACCACACTTCCACTACAATGTGTTAACCATCAATTCCATACATGAAACCAAAAACTATGCTACATTATTTCACAAATAGATATAAATACAACTCCATGATTTTCCATTTTAATCAAAACATTTAATCATTAAAGAATTAATTTTTTTATATCCATGTTATATTCATTATTCCATTTCATTCCATATTTGGTGGAAAATATACTCAGCCATTATCACTATTAATCTAGTTGGTACACGTTTGTTTCATGTTTTATAAAATTAATTTACATCCAATGGTTGTTCATTTCCATCCATATCCATTTTCTATTTTTTTATTTAAATCGTCATTCCATTACTAACAAGAAACTATAAAACATCCCCACATTAACAAATCAGCCATCACAAAACCTCTACATACTTTATGCAAATAGACACCTCAATAGATAAACATCACATCCTCTTCTACAAAACCATCCCTACCACTATTCCACATCCCCAACCACATTTATAAATTCCAACCATGGAAAGATAGTTATTTCCATAATAAAGACCACATACCATCACATAGAAATAGGACACAACCATCAAACACCATAACCATAAAATAAATTAAATAATATCACAATAATAATATCAAGCCACATAAATAATTTCTTGAGACAACAACTTCTAGAAAACCAATTCCAAAACATGGCCTAAAATTTATTTATCATTTATCAAAGGTATGATTACACAGAAATCTATATTTCACACAACCAATTATTTCCCATCATTATGTAGTTAACCTTTTATATATAGTGATCCAATCATACAAATCACAACAATAAAAACTATATATCTCATGAAAAAAATATTTGCAGTAATACTATTTGGAAATCAAAAATTATATAAAAAATAATAGAGAAAATAAATCTATATATATCACACATTCGAGTAAATTTTCCTTATTCTAGTTTAAAATATGTTTTATGAAAATATATATCAAACAAGGAAATAAATTAAGATCATACGACCTAAAAAATCACATATAAATAAATAGAGTTTTCAAATTTGATACATTAATAGAATCATTAACAATCATTGTACAACTAGAATAAGGGAAGTGTACATCACAATTCCCTAACTATGTAATAGAAACCACTAAAACCTATAGCAAAATAATTTCTAAAACAAGAATTACTCAACACTACGAAAACCAAATCAAAATACCTGACATAGGAGTCATGTAAGTTGAATAAGGAGAGAAGAAAAGAGATAAGGAAGAGAAACTCACCTCTGACCTCAACAGAGAGATATTCAAAAGACAATGGTCAATTTCATGAATAATAAATGAATGGTATCCTAGAAACACAATTATAAACACCCAAGATTGATATAACTAATGTAAAATTTATTTGATTAGGGGGCTCATATTTATACCCGGGAAAGTAAATAATGAAGCATATAATTATAGGTAATCTACACCATGTGACAAAGCAATCTTGAACTTCCCTCTAAATCTAAATTTTTTATCCACCTTATATCTCCTCACTTAAACATGGGAGACCATATTTGATTCTATATAACTAATGAGGTTTTTTTAATGACTACGGTCACTAGGGAATAGAATCAATCAAAAAAAACCAATGACACTCAGACTCTAAGTCCTCTTGTTCATGAAAATATTCATGTTTTTCAACCAACCAAATGAAGAACCTCTAAAATTAGCATTCCAGGATCTATATTAATGCATCCAGGGATGTGATGTGATTTCCACACATAGAAAATCTCTCAAACATCCCATGATGTATTCACTATATGACTGAACCCCCATATTAGGGCCAAAAATTACAAAAGGGTAAATTTATAATAGTCATTAAAAAATCATAATATTCATTCCACGTAGTTCAAAAAAAAACAATTTCATTCATAATTTGAATTTGAACCCTATTTTTTATAACACACTACGCCGCCATGTAACCAAATTGGCTTCCAAAAAATAGAGAAACCCTCAACTATCGCAGATCACATGTTAATTTTGTAACACATATTGATTTCAAATTATATAATCATTTAAGACCTAATATCTTCGATAGTGTGTTACATATGTAATAACGAACTACAAAAAAGGATAGAAGTTTTTTAACTGTTAAAATATAGATGTAGAATTGGTGGGTAAAAACCAATGTAATTAAATTATGAAATAAATTTTGAAATAAATAAAAAGTCCTTATCCATACTAAGGCACTTATTAATTAAATTAGTATACCTAAAAAACTAATAAGACTAATTTTCAATTAAAATTAAACCTCTCTAAAAATTTATATTTACGTATTTTTATAAAAATAAGAAAAATTATAAATAAAATAATTTTTTTATATGAATAATATATGGACACGAATTTTATTATTAAATGATAACAAATAAGAATAATAATAGTTAATGTTTTTTTAAAATATATTTTTAACAAAAAATAGTTTTCATTATATTAAAATGTTTTCATTTAAAGGTAAATTATAAAATTTTAGAATTTCAATAAGATAAAATAATATATACGTTTACATTCATCATTTCCATGTTATATTAAAATAACATTGTGTGTTTTTTTTGAAGTAGTTTTTTTTGTGAATGGTGGAAAATATAGTTTTTACGAAAACAATAATTTTTTTGAATTCATTAAAATATAATGAATACCATGAGGTTTATAAGGATATTTAATTGATTAAAAATATATTTAATGATTAAAAATATTTAAATTTTTACCATTCTAAATTTTAATATTTTAATAACCTAAATAATGTTTTTTAATAATTACTATCCGTTGTCTTTTCTTTTAATTATATATTATTCGAGTAACATTAGTTTTTCGATTGATTTTAAAGTTACATAAATTTTATGTTTTTGATTATAATATAATTTACAACATAAAAATAATGAACCTGGATAATTTTATCCAGGCCATTAGTTTTATGATTACAAATAAAATTTTCTAAAAATGGGGTTTTACGAGTTACAAGTGGTAATGTTATAAATTGATTTTATTACTAATATAAAATTTATTTGATATATTTTATTTTATATTTTTAATAATTAGGTACAAATTTTATATTGAGGTTCCCCTTATTTTTATTCATTAAAATAAAATTACTTGGGTAAAACTACTGGCCAATATTAAACAAGAAAATGGTAAAATTGGAAATTCTATGACTAAGGAACATAGAAATTTTTTTAAAACATGTGTTAAAATGAATATTTAAGGTATTATAGAGATTATAGCATCCAACAATCCCTTAGTTTAAATGTTAGATTCTTCTTGACCTGTGAAACTGTTCTCTCTTTATGTTAAGTGGAAATATTTACGAAAAATTCCATTCTAATCACTTATAAAAGAGGGCCCTCACCACCTCTTCAAGACCACTCCCAAAATTCGTTTTACTCTTTAAAATAATGAATTTTATAATTACCATCATATCATATTCAATTTTAATATCCTATATTCACATGATATTTTAATAAGACCTCCATTTCAATGGATTCATCCAAAGGAAATCCAAATTCCGCAATGTGAGTAATTTTTCCCTAATTTCATTTATTTTCATGCTTACATTGACAAATAAAATTTTCTAATTACTATATGATGATACTTTAATTTATTTTTAATTAATTTTTTTTATTCTAATGGACTGGAAATTAACTAACTTTTCTCTAATCTATTAAGAAAATGAAAACTATCATTCTTATTTTATATATAGACTACAACCTCCATAATGTGAAAACATTAATTTTCCTCCACAAATATTCTTACATAGTTATAATGGTTAAATTAAACAATAAATTTGAAATATATAATATAATTATGACTATAAATTGAAAATTTATAATCCAAATTTTTTCTATCTCATTATTCCGGAAATGAAAATGTTAATAGTAGGTTTTGCATACTCTCATGTCCATGAAGTAACATCTCACATTTTCAATTTATATTCATTACTATTTGTTATTCCCTATTCAAATTTTATTCAAAGCATTTTAATTCAATAAATATTATGATTATTACTCTATAATAATGATTTTACTCTAAAAAAATCAATTTCATAATATTATTAATCCATTAATAATGTTATGATCATGTTTTCATCGATCTAACTGCCTTCTTGAACAAATATGTAATTTATTATATTATATAACTATAAAAAAATATTTACGAATAATATATTATAGGAATTGGAATATAAATATTATATTTTTGTTCCTTAATGGTAACATTAATTATAAGGAACTGGCCTTTAAACATTACTTAATCATGAATTAAATTGAATAATTCACATTGATGATCTTTTCATGTTCAGTGTTTTAGAGAATTAGGACATAACTATTACATCTCAAAGATTAAAAAGTAGACACATCTACTCAGTTTCCATTTTATACACAAAATAAAAACTCTTGAACAAAAGGGTCATGTCTAGTTCTTGTTTTAGACAACATGACATTTCCTTGATCCCATCCTTGACCCTATTCCACTTTATGTCCTGTGAAAAACATTTCAAAAAACATTGGATGAGCATAAAAATCTCAGTAAGGGTTATAAAAATGCAGAAAGAAATCATTAGTCCAAGTATACATAAGAATCAATGAAATTATACTTTACTCATAAAACATAATCAATTTAACATACCTCATGAAATCATAAGATCTATGCATAACTCAATAGAAATCATAATACATAAAGGTAACCTGAGGCATTCATAACATTCTTACGTAGGGAGTAACCCTCATGGTTACGTTTGGAATACCCATCATAGTATATTCCCAAAATCTCTTTAGAGAAACCTTAGCATTTAACTCCTTCGTGTTACCCAATGCATTAGAGAGCTATATCGGGTTCACCCGCCCTTAGTTTATCATGGAACCACCCGTCTTCATAAAAAATGCCCAAGAACCATAACATAATCATAGAATATAACTTAATCATAAATGAAAGATATAATTCCCACATTTCAATAACAATATATCATTTTACGATATTGAAATATTGAATCCATTCTAAAACCATTTACAAAACCATTTAAAACATTTAATAAAGATATTTTTGAATCAAAGTGTCCCATACCACTTTGAATCTTTTAACATTTTAAACCATTAAAATCCATATATATAAATCCTTAATAACATTTTGAAAACATGGATATTAGTGAGAAATATTTATAAGAATAAATCATTAAAAAATTTAAAATGATATTTTTGTTAAAGGGGTTTTAATAAATTGAGAGACACTTGAATACAATAATTGAGGAATAACATTTAATCAGAACTTTATAATATCATGAGAATAAAGGGATTCATGATATAATATTCCAAAGGATAGTATATACACCATATAAGAGTGAATTGTTGCATAACAACAATGATGTCTCAATAGAAATGTAAAATGAGATGACATCCCTTATAAAGAAGGTATCCTTAAATTAAGGATAAATCAATCTCATAATTATGTGTGACAAATATAAATGCACCCAATATATGTGTATATTATGTGTAAAATAATCAAAGTTCATTCACACATATTCAAAGGATGACATATTCAACAACTACATGTTGAACCCAAAGAAATCGACATTGGGTTAAGAAGTTCCCTTCGTAAAATTCGACAGCCTAACGGCGTCACTTTAAAATTCATAAAATTATTTGTTGAGAGAGAAAATGGTATCTCATCACTTGGACATAAAATTTACATCAATAAGGATATATAAGAAAATATCCCAACATAAAAAGATGTAAATTAAATGACATAAAAAAATAAGCCTTTTAAAAAGAGGAGGGTGAAAGGTTCCCTTACCGATTTGGGTAACATCCAAAACGTTCACCTCGTGAAAGAAGGACCATACAACATTGATGTAAATACCCAAAAAAAAATTATATTACAAAATGATTAGAATAATGTGAAGTAAATAAACCACTAAATATAAATAGTGTAAAATGTAGCATAAATCTTACAGGAATAAAAGTGAGATGAAAAATCCCTTACAAAAACTCGGGAGCCTAACGACGCCACTTAAAACTTCCAAAAAGATGGATTGATGAAATAAAATATGGTCTCTCATCATATGAACATATAAATTAATTTAATAGGAATATAAAATAACATCCCCAACATAATAAAGAGGATCTTAAAGTAAGTTACATAAAAATAGTACATAAAAAGAAAGAGAGAGGTGGGATCCCTTACCTCAAGTCTGACTTGTCTTGTTCGTTTCATTATATTCCTGAATAATAACATTTGTCCAATTTATAATTGATTAAGTTCCTCCTTTAAATATTATTATTCAGTTCTTATCACATATTATAATGTTATAATAATGGGATAATAATTTGAGTTCATATCAAGAGCTTTTGTCGATGTTTGGTACATGAGTAAAAAATGAACTTGTTTGAAAATGATTGTCCATGTAGTTATAAGTAAATCATCTCCAGAATAGTATTAATGATTTAAATATCATATATATCCAGTAAATATTCATTTTATACTATTCCATAACATTTTTAGATATAAATAAATGAAATTCACCATTCAGGGAGACGGTAGGCCGTACGTACACATGAATGCTACTTTCATTTCTTTGTCATATTAATGGAATTATAAATAATTGAGAGATGTATATATTATAATTAAAGTATAAAATATATGTTATATAGGTCACATAAGTTCATTAATTTCATTTTTTATACATTCCAGGTATTTCATGAACGAGTCACATCACTTGAGGGGGTGGTAGTCCACACCTCCTCATATGAAATTATCTCACTTGCACAACATGCAAAGAATAAAGGTATGTTTTAAATATAAAATACAGAAGCATATAGAAAACATAAATAACATATATATCATATATAAAATATAGTGACATCATAATGACCACCTTTAAAGGTGTTAAAATAATATTGAACAATCACCGTTTCGTGAGGCAGTAATTCTCCATCCACAGAAACAGTATGTTATTTAACCATTAGATGGATGTGTGTGTAAGTGTAGCTCGAATAATTATTATAAAAACATCCTATTATACTTAAGATACTGGGTTTTTTACATAATAAAGGAATAAAATGATTTTAGGGGGTTGGAGAAGCAAAATAAAACAAAAGAACATTAGGGAAGACTTTACCTTTAAATCGGGTAACTCCCCTTGGTTTGAACCAAAAGGGATTCTTGAAGAGCTTTATGCCTAAGTAAAGGCTTATAAGATGATGAGAGGGATGTGGATAGAAAAACATGGGCAGATATTTTCCGAGCCAATGGCTTGAGAGGTGTGGATAAGGTGGTAGAGGTGGGGGCCTTTTATAAGAGAAGAGGAGGGGCACTCTTGGAAAGTTATAAAATATTACATTATTATAAAATGATTTTCGGATTTTAAAGGGCCCAAAAGGATATATTTATAGGATAAGGTGATAAGGTTTCTAAATCCACCCATCCAATAGGTTTTTGACAAGTTTAAGACTTATATTTTACCATATCTTCTCATTTTATTTAAATCGTTCCTTTATGAGGTAATCACTGCATCATCTTGGTGTCATAAATAAATTAATTTATTTAATGTCTAAAAACTATAAACCAAATATCATGATGTAATAAATATTTTTATATTTCTAATTAATATTTATAGTCAAAAATATTATCTTTATAACCCCATGTAAAAATTGTTTTAGTAAAACAATACATGTTTCTGACATTTTAATTTTAACTTTAAATAAAAAGTTATTAATGTCATTTTCCTACCAAAGTGGCTCCATGTGGTCCCCAAGTTGACCCATGGATTGTCTTGGTCGTAAATGACTCATCCAATAAGGGTAGGACATGTGTCAAAGTCATTTCATATTATTATAACATTATCTTTACCTTAAATTACAATAATTACCTTTAATCGTGATTAATAAAACATAAAAGTGACTATTCACCAAAAAATTATTTTAATCCCATGGAACCATATTTTACATCCTAATGACAACCATTTATGTTGGATTTTTGAAATTCTAATCACATAAGTGGTAAAGTTTCATTTAAACGGAAAATCGGTTTTTAACTACCACTTAGTGGTTTCACTATTCATCAAAAATTAATGTTTTTCAGAAAAATACCAAAAATTTACCCTAAGCTATATTTGATATTCTGAATTAAAAAATGATGTCTATTTTAAAAAATTCAAAACATATAAGTTTCATTAATTAATTTAATAATTAATTCCCATTGTCAGAACAAATAGCGTGTTTTTATGAAATAATATATATCAAAAGATTGACACTAGTTTAAGTCCAATTTCATAGTGAAATTAAATCCAATGACCACTATTGGATTAAATGGTAAAAATATATTAAAATTGGACTTTAAAACCAATTCAAAAGATAATCTAATAATATAAATAAATTAGATTAAAAAGTGGTTTTGAATTAAAATACAACATTTTTCACTATTCATTAAAAATGAACTTTATTGGAAAAATACCAAAAATGTATACAAAGTAAATTTTGATGTCCCGATTCTAGAGAAGAATTTTATTTGGTCCAATATAATGTTTAAGAGTGAAAAAAACTATATTAAAGAGGGTTCACAATCAAAAGGCGATAAATCGACCTTTTTGTGAATTTTAGAGTATTTATGCTTAAAATTTAATTCTTTTCTTATTTTAAGCCTTTATCTTTTATTGGATAAATTTAAAAACATTTAACAAACATATAAAATCATATTTTAGTTATTTCTTTTAATTCCTGCCAATAAAATGGCTAGGTGTTAACTACCATTTAAAATAATATTATTTTATCATTAGAGTGCAACGTAAGATTTCATAGAAACCCGTTGTTGCGTATTGGGTATTCCATCAAGCATAGCGTTCCATTGAAATAAATATTAATATTTTATTCAAAAATATTAATAAATATAAAAAATTAATATTCTTTATTTACCTGGGAGGTTACATTAATTTTAAACTCATGAAATATGTTATCAATGTTCATTCATGAAAAGTCATTGAAGCATACTCATCACTGATTTTGTCTTTATGTATCGTAACCAAAAATCACCAAGAATGAAATTATAACATTATAAATAAGAATGAAAAATAAATTACACTACTAATAATTATCTTGGAATCATGAAATTTTGTATAATAATAAATAAAATACCAATATTATGAAACTAGTTAAAAATTTTCAATATTACTCCCAAATTTTACTGGAAGTTGAAAAAAAACATACAAATATACATATAGAGAAAAATTATAAATTATTTTCATAATAGAATATAGATATGAATAAGTTTCTAAAATATATGATTAAGATAGTTATTTTGGATATACAAGAGTTTCTAGTACTTTAGTGGAATTCATCCCATAAACACATTCCTTATTATATATCATGTTTTAATTAGAAGGGGTTTTCTAATACTATTTTAATATTTTATATCATGATCATCTAATTATTAATGTTATTTATTTCATCATTTTACATCATATCCACAAGGATTTTGACTTTAAATAATCTAAGGTTGTAATGGTTTCTTTGATTGAAATTTTATTTCATGGGATTTGTTTTGTATTACACACCATTATTTCATTATATTTAGTGAATTAAATTCCACAATTATTTTTTATATGAAATATCTTCCATTTCATGAGATTTTATTTTTTATATCATGATCTTAATATCACGATAAATTTTTTCTTACTTTACCAGTACCATGATAGTTTCATTGCTAATCTCATTTTTTAATATAAATTTAATTTGAAACATAATCCACCTAGAAAATATGTATTATATTATATCTAAACCATTTATAATTATATTATACATTAGGAATTATTGGGGGTTTACTTGTTTTCTGTATAGTCAGTATTCCCTCTTATAAAATTACTTACCCATTTTAAATAAATTAACACAAGGTTTTCTTTTTTATTAGGGACCTCCTTATTTGATGTCTATATTCATTGGGTTATTTTATGAATGTCCTTATTCATAAATCAATAAATTATTAGGGTCATTTTATAATATTTTACAATATTTATAATTTTTAAATAAGGTTTTTATGTTTTTCTTGTGGATTGTTTTCTTAAATGTGTGAAAAGTGACTCTTTTTAATTTTTTCCATGTAAACACATATTTAGAATACCTTTTCATTTTATATGAAAATTTATCACTATATATTCATTAATTTTAAAAGAATTTATTATGATCATAATTATATAAACTATTTATTTTAAAATTATTTCAAAATATAATGTATTTTCTTATTTCCATAGTTATTTTTTCTTAAAACTGCTAAAAAGTGTTTTTCATCTATTTAATTAGCCTTTGACATAAGATATGTTTGATCAATGGTATTCTTAAAAAAATTTGAATCTACCTAATTTCATTATATGCATACTTAATGTTCTTTTTCATTCACTAATATGATCCACCACTTTATTTGTCTTTCCAAATCATCCTCTATTATAGGAATGATTTTACAACCAATAACTTTCAGCTATGAATGATATATATTTCCATCATTTGAAGGTTTTTGTTCATCTAAATGTTCTATATAGACTGATTGGTAATATTATTTAAATAAATATATATCCATAAATTTATATGGTGTTAGTTTTATGTATTCTTCAATAGAATGATATTCAATTTAATGATTGGGAAAATATTGAAAACTTGTATGCTTGTTATTTCAATAAGGATATTTATTGATTAATTAGTAATTTTGGTTTCTTATTGTATATTATATTCATTAATTCATATAATGAATTCATTTGAAATAATTATTAAATTATAGGTCCCAGTATATATATATATCCCTTCTATGCATCATTAGCTCTCATGATAAAAACTAATTTGGGTATTTTGGTGTAAACATTCCCAAAAAAATATATTTCCTAGACACATGACTTTCAAAATAAGATCATGATTTGTATGATCCTGATTTATTATCTCATGGAACATAATTGTCAATATGTAATTATTTATTTCATCAGTAATAACCTCATTATTTTTATCCATGTAATATTTTCATTTAAAATGTTATTCATGGGTATATTGTGATTTCTGTTTTGTTCTATTATGGAGTTATTTTCCATTAACTATTCATTCTTTATTCGTTATTATCATATCATTCCCATATATGATCTTTTATTGTTATCACATATGTTTACAAATAGTGGTTGTTTTAGATCCCACTTCTTATGTTTCTGATTCCCCAAGTTATGAAAAATATTTTTAAACATTACATATCTATTGGAGTAGCATTAGTAGAGATTTTTATGTGAGATATTCATGAATTAATATGGATTATGTAATTTATTATATAGAATTAAAATTTCTATTTGATTATATTGACATGGGATTTGTTAGTTAAAGGTTATTCATATTTCTTTAAAACTCTAAACGTAAAAGTTCCATTAAATGTAAGTGGTTCGGTAATTCATGTTGGTATTATAATTATTAATGGTTAAAATTACATCAAGTCAATTCATTTCAGTGTTGGTTTGTAAGGAATGGGTTTTTTCATAATGGATTCTAGGATTATGGGTTTGGGGGATAATGAATAGAATCAAAATTTCGTTTAGTTACATCTAGTTGTTAGGATGTTAGATGAAGATAATTTATGGAATCATAAGATAGATTTAGTGATAATATTAGAGGTAAATATAGAACTTTAGTTTAATTGAGGCAATATTGACTATTTTGAGGATTATGATAAGATAACTTTAGTAAAAACCCTAGGATAAGACTATGTGGTAATTCTAAGTATTTGATAACATCCCAAAAATTTGGTAATGTATATATTTTATAGTTTTTCTGGGTAATTACATCAATTTATAGATTATACATGTGTGTGTAGGCTATTGAAAAAATTTAACTATGGACAATAACCCTAAAAAGGGTGGATTGGGTATTAATTCGATCACCACCTAGTTAATGATTTAGAGGCATAACTTCACACCTATTCTAACACTCATATGGATATAATTTGGATAAATACATTCTATTTATGAAAAATTATGAAATATTTGAGTGTGATTGTTTCATTCTGGTTTTCATCCACGAAATGCCCAACAGCTCCGTATCCAATGTTTGATGGACCTGCTTTCCAAAGTTAGGCATTTGCCGGATGGTCTGACCAGTGACTCTTAAGAACTCACATTGGTCGAGAGGATAGGAAGTCGGGCTCATCGTAACCTTTTTGGGGGGATTAATTCCTGTTCCGGGACTCTCTTATAGATTTAAGACGTATGCATATGTTTGCGAATATTTGGTTTATACCCAAACATAGTATCCACGAATTTAACCTTGGTGGGAAACGACCAACTGGACCAAGGGGTTCGGAATCATTTATGCCCAATGTTTACCATCCCTCGTTGGATTAATGACCCCGAAGGGTTGGAACTCACTTGAGGAGGTACTAGGAGTGGCGCAATGAGCCGACATGGAGATAATCGGATCGACTGGCTGTTGGGCTTGAACCTTAGGGAGGCTTCTTACGTACCCTGCTTAGGAAGCAAGGATCAAATACCATGTAGTATGGATGGGTGTTAGGGAACCGACATGAAGAGAGACCAGGTGGTCCAATGGGTGGTGGTCTTGAACCTCATGGAGGCTTCCAACGTACCCAGTCTATGAGGCAGAGATCAAAGTCCACGTAGTTCGCATAAGTGTGGGGCTTACGCTCTGGGGCAGCCCTGGATGACGGATTAGGGATTAAACTCTGAGGAGGCTCATAGGAGGATGTCATGGTCGATGATTACTTTAAGCCCACGTGAGTCATGCTCGGTGTGAAAAACAAGAGGCAACATGGACCAGAAGATCAGATCGTGAAGGGTGCATCCATGAGAAGCGGAGTGGAGTTTACACATGAAGGAGGCCCAGGGAGATGAATTGGGCTTACACTCTGAGGAGGCCCAGAAGGTCGGGGCTTACTCCATGATGGATGCCCGTTGTGACAAATCCCGGCGGGAGAGGGAAAGGGGGTTCTCCTGTTCTCATCTCCTCTCTTGTAGTGCACAAGGGCTTCCTTCTGATGGGTATTTTACCATCTTCGAGGAACCCTCAACAAGTTGAGGGGATGAAAAGGGATTCCCAAGCTCAGACTCCACATTACTGTGGGACTGTGAACCCAGGAATGCTTTGGGAATCTGCTCTCAAGGGTTTTGGAAACCCCTTTTCCCCTGTTTACCGTGGGTATGTGAACTAAAAATGGCGCGTTGATGCGCCTACAAGTTATACCACACGGATCTAGGGGCTCTAGCGGAGGCCTCGGCTCAGGGCCGATTAATAGGCCAATGAGGGAGTCGCGAAGGACCTAGCTGGATCGGAAGATTTTTACCTGGTTCTGGAAATGGGAACACTGATGTATTTGGCGAGCCACTGAGAGGTATGGGTTGTGGCTCCCTTCGTGTGGGGAAGTGCCATGCGGCTGGAGAAGCCGTCCGCGAACCAGGGTAGTCTACGGACTGATTGTCGTCTTGTGAACCATGGTGGTTCGTGGATTCGGGTTCAATCCGTGAACCAGGGTGGTTCGCGGCTTCAGGTTCAATCCACGAATGTGGGTGGTTCATAGTTTTGGGTTTAATCCGTGAACCAGGGTGGTTCACTAAGGATTCCAGGTGGGCAGCAGCGGCCATCAGTGGCACCGATCGGAGGCTCGTCAGTCGGGGCTTCGCCCGCGGGGGAGGGTGATCCATGGTACGATGGATGGGAAAAGAGGCATAAACTCCCCGGTCCGCAGGGAAGTCATCTGTGGTGGGTGGTATGGTTTCTGGTTCCCCATTTTGTTATTTTAGGTTCGTGGTTCACCAAATTATTATATCTTTTCCAATTCCTTCTTAATTCATATACCTGATGTGGTTCGCTGATGGGAATTTTTCTATTTTCGAAATCTGAATCCTTCCTTCAACTGATCTCCTTCTGAATCTCCAATCCCTCCGAATCTGATTCCAGTTCTCTGATCCCCCTCTTCTTTCCCCCTTCGTCTCCTTTTATAGAGTGGGGAAAGGAATGTATCTATGGCCACGTGACACCTTTTGCGAAGGCCCATAACTAAATACCTAGTTCACAGCTGACTTGGTCAATCCGTGATTCGTGGTGGGTATTGATCACTCCCATCCTCCGTGAGGCGAACTCAGGGGGTGCTCCGCGGCTGCGGAGGGTTCCGCCTCTATTCCGCGAACAACAGTGGGTGCGGCTTGAACCGGTCGACACGGCCAGCGGTTGGGGCGATTCGTGACGGTGAACCGAACTGGCGCCCATCCTGCCTCGCGACCGCGGAGGCTCTCCGCCTCCATTTCACGAACGACACTGGTTCGCGGAGGGGGGTGCCTCGCGGGGCCTGGCCACTTTGCACTTCCATGGACCGGTTCATGGACCGATCCTTTTTGTGTCTCTTCTTTGATTATTTTCCACAATTCTTTTGGGGGATTTGGGTAAAATTTCCTTGGTATATTTTTCAGGACCCTAAAAATGCCCCCTATCGGAATGGGGTCCGATCGGAATGAAGAGGAGGCCATTATGATGTAAAGAGGTCCTGAAACTGAGATGGCTTGCGGTAGAAAGGAGGACCCGGTAGGGGACCACGCCTATAAATTTGGGGATCCCTTACTTGTCCTTTACCGAATTCTTTGAGAAACCAGAGGTCCTTCGCCTCCGCGTGTTTGCTACTTCACGATATACCTCGTTCGTGAACTGGCAGCAGCCTATGCAAACCATTCCTCCCTCACAGTCGCCTTCATCTAGGAACCAACATTCCAACAATGAACCATTACTCTTAATTAATTAAAAAGTAAGTGATGACAGGTTGCGTAGGAAATTTCTTCGCGGTCTCGATGCTCCGTGGACTAAGATCTCTTGGACTTTAAAATGTATTTGAATCTTCTGAATAAACTCGGGATGTAATTTTCGCAGAGTTACTTGGTTTGTGGTTTCCTGGCCAACGCTCCATGGGCCAGGGCTTCGCGAATTGATTTCGCGAAGGGCTGGTTCGCGGTATGGTGCCATCGCGAACCATCCTCCGAGGCCTCATTTCAGATTTTGATTATGAAGGCTCCTAAACAATTCATTTGGTTATTTTTGTCCGGATTTTTATTCCGAACTAACCAATTGTTGTCTCTCATTGTGCAGGGAGCAAGTATGGTTCCCCCTCGTTCTACGCCGAGGTCTACTGCAGAGCCCCTCTCAACTAGCTCATAGAGACGTTCAGCTATGATTCGCAGAGCGGAGGGTGTCAAAGAGGACCCTAGTCGGTTCATCATTCCTGCTGACGGTGCATTGAAGAACCTTATCTCTCCGGAGCTTCTGATTTATCCATTATCCAATTGGGTCCCGCTCTATGGCTTCCGTCTTCATGATGATGTTCCATTCCCCCGTACTTTCACAGGTCTCCCTTCTCCTTTACTAGAAGCACCTTCGAAATGCATTCATACAAACCATACCCAATCCGGGGAGATAATCTCTATTTTTGGTCTGAAAGACACATTTATTCTGAGGGGCTCTGTCTGGACCCAAAGTGACCAGTGAACTCGAGGCTTCTCACATAATGTTTTCCTTAAGGACTACCCTTCTATTTTTAACCTTTCTTGAAGGGATCCGGATGCGGGATGGGTTACCAGGTGGGATCTTCAGTCCGGTGGGCTCTTCTCAAATGATTGGGATTGGGATTTCTAGGTCCATCATCATTTTCGGGAGTCTCCTGATTCAATAGAAGTGGTCAACCTATACTTCACAGTGTGGGCTTCCCAATTTGTTGTTTACCAACCATCTTCGATCCTATCCGACCTATTCATACATGGTGTTCAAGTACTAAAACTTTTCACCCTGCCCACGGTGAAGTCAACATCAGTCTGTGGGACATCTACCAGATAGGAGGATAGTGGATTTCTTGCAAGATATATGTCGAATTGTTTCCCACTCTTGATGCATGGGACGACATTTAATAGGTACCTTTATTGGTGAAATAGCTGCTGACCATGGCGGAGCAGTCACTAGGTCAGGCCTTGTGTTCCCACTCGCTTATTCCTTATAGCACTTGGATAGGGTTATTTTTGAACACCACCGGTCCTATTCTGAAGATTAAGAGTCCCCGGACTCATCCTTCCCAATATTCATGATCCATTCAAGGTTCTTACTGGGTGGTGATGGAAGCAGGTGACTATCTTTCATGGGGTTATGAGGTGCACCCTGTTGTGTCGCCTATGCTCTGGTTGACCGGTCTTTTTGCTATGTTTTTTAGTGGATGGATATTTCTTTCCCGGGATGTTAACCCAGGTGTCCGGGCTAGTACTTTGATGATGGTCACCGAGTTAGCATAGGGACACATGGTGAATTTAGTCGTGCCCACTTTGGCCCGTATCTAGGAGCTAGTGGGCCACATGCAGATGGGTGGGTCACCGTACCGTCTAAGCGGGCCATTTCAATTTTTTTATGGTTGGGTGGCGGATCTCTGTCACTGTTATGAGTATCATCACAACACGGCCATCCCGCTTCTTACCATTCAGCCTACCCTACTGGATATAGGCGGAGTTCGCTTGAAGTCTCTCAATTATAGTGAAGTCATCGATCTTCTGAGCGACTTATCATAGTTCATCTTCACTCCCTACCCCACCCCTTTTGGTGTCTTAGTTGACAACCGTCGGGGGAGCCTAGAGGATATCTCTTTCATGGTCTCCCAACGGGGTGGGTTTTTGTCTGCACGGATCGACGATGTCTCTTAGAGTGAGTTGTACGTCCCGTATTGCTTTTCTCGCTAGTTCGGGTGCAAGCAAGTCCAAGATTCTCTTCACCCTTCTCGGGATCAAGGACTGCATCCATCCACACATCATCAGCGGTGGATGATACTGACGTGGGAGGGATCTGACTAAAGCATTCCCCTACCTGATACGGGCGCGACTGCCGACCATTCCATGGAGTATGCAAAAAAATGGGTAAAATACTATCCTGATGGTATCTTAGGGAAGGTTGTCTGGCAGGTTCCCAAATCAGGAGTTATGGTGGTTGCTGCATCCACTACACCTTCCTCATCAGTTTTTAGAGAGGACCAACTAATGGCTCGTCAATCAAAGTGACTCAGAGAACTTCCCTCTCCTAACCCTGCGGTGGCCACAGTCCAGACAAATTCATCCTTCTTGTGCGTGGATGAGGACGACCCTATGGTGTCGGGTCCCAGCGAGACCATCCCGGAGGTTCCACCAGTCGATACCGGGCTTAGCAACATGGTACCCAATCCTGAACCAGGGTTAGGGGCTCCAAACTTTCCAGCTTCAGAGTCAACTTCTAGTGAGCACATGTCTGCACGGGCTGCCATGCCAGACTTTATTTTCATGTCGTCCAGCGAGGATACCAAAGATCCTTGTACCATGGCGGACCATCGGGCGGTGCGCAGGTTGGACTGGCCCCGAATCTGTGAAATCATCACTGAAACCCCCTTACATGAAATGACAACTAAAACCGAAGCTCTTCGTCAACTCTCCCTGGGTTTGGGGTTGGGTGGCTTTGACTATTGGCCATTACATTCTCTTGCTTTCCAAGTTTTCATGGCCCGCGAGGAAGCTATCACTAGTGAATGCAAGCTTACTCACTTCGAGACCACTCATCGTGGAGCCCGAACCATGGAGGAAACCACAACAAAGATCCATCAACTGATAGAATGGGAGGCAATTTCTTGAGATCAGGCGGCCATCCTATCCTCCGAGTTGCATGCATGCGAAGAACAGGCCGCGATGTTGATGGATCAGTTATCAGCTATGACTGGTCATCTTGAAGTTACTAGAAAAGGGTTCAGCGATCTCCAAACCATAGTGGAGTGTATCCGTCCGGTGTCTGACGTTGAAACCAAGGAGAAGGCAGTGTTGGAACAATCCTGCAACAAACTTCACCACATAGTCACTGATCTGGTGGGGAGAGCAAGTCAGGCTCCTTTATAACTATCATAGCTACTTTTGTATCCCCTGTTTTACATAATCCCCAGTCCCCCTTTTTTTATGAAGGAGACACCCCATCTTGTGGATGTCCTCCCCCTTTTTTCGAATGAAATATAGTCTCCATCAATCACTCATTGTTGTGGAATTTCATTGTTACTTAGAACAATTATTGTGAAAATAACAATTCACTAAATCATAACTAATCATAACTCAGGAAAACAAGCCCTAATTTTTTCCTGGACCATGGGATCTAGTGAGCGTAGTCTGACTATTTCTAGGGTTACATAGGAAAACCCTACAAACAGTTTTCCTTTTTCTTCTTTTAATGCCCTGATTTTTCCTGGGAACATTCGGTATGGGCCCAGCGGGTATAACACGGCTTTTTCTTAGGTCTCCCTTTTCGGGTTTTCAGCCTAACAGGCTTTGTGCCTCTTTCTTCTGTGAGCGATTTAAAGTCCCTCCGTCAAGACTATCATTAGTGATGTTTTAGGTCGAACAGCTTTGACCAAATATGGTGGGTCGATGGCCCCAATGGGGTCAAATAATTAAAATATGTCCTAATACCCTTCAGACGCACGTGGGGAGAAACAAGTTTGAATTTGAGCGGCATGCAGGGCATGTCTCAGGACATGGCTCTGGGCATGGGAGCCATGCCGGTGTACAGAGGTAATAAGAGCATTGCCCAAGGAAAACATGCCTTTGGTAGATGGGATAGGGGTCATCAATATGCAGAGCTGCTGAGGCCATGGTATTAATAGTCATACAAAGGTGTCCTTAAGTCAAAGACTTATCCATTTCTAATGGCCAGGGGACTTCATGGATGTCCGGCTTACAGAAACCACAATGGGTGGAATGGAAGGAAATGAAAACCACCAGGGGTGGCTCAGAAGGGGAGTGTGACATATGAAAGAGTTTTGGGAACACCCGTACTAATCAGGATCGTGGTTCGGAGACCACCCCCCTACGCGTTTAGTTAGCATAAGGGATGGTTGAGGCTTGACGCAGTTTAAAGTCATGCAGTTGGGACATCGTCTGAAATGGAACGACTTATCCTGGTTCTCGGTAATCTCTTCAAATACATTTCACCATATTTAGTTAGGATTTTGAAAGAGGTTGTTAATTTGTAGCTCATAGGGTTTTTGAATCTCGGGATATAAATGGGGGCTCAGAGGCCAAGAGGCGTACAGAGAGAAGCATTGCCCAAGGAAAACATGCCTTTGGTAGATGGGCCAGGGGCGATCAATATGCAGAGCCACTAAGGGCATGGTATGAATAGTCATAAAAAGGTGTCCTTAAGTCAAATACTATCCACTTTCTATATCCGAGCAACTTCAGGTATGTTGTGATTTGGAACCACCAGGGGTGGCTTATGAGAGTTTGGCTTTTTCTGAGTATAGAGTATGGTTTATAATGAGAGGGTTCCTGAATATGTGGGAAATATCTAGACTAAACTTCCTAAGAACAAGTGAAGTAATTATTTCTCACGCTGGTGTGAGACGGTGGTACGTGCAGGTCTGACCCGTGCACTACAAGGCAGAGAAAAGCCTATGTTTCTTAATTAACCCATGATGGGTTCGACCGTGCATTTTAACGTCATGCGGTAAGGATGAGGAGCATTATTAAAGGTTTTCGTGCATTTTAACGTCATGCGGCAAGGAAGGGGGAATTTTTTAAGGTTTCTATGCAGTTTAACGTCATGCAGCGAGGACGAGGGCATTTTTTAAGGTCGCTATGCAGTTTAACGTCATTCAGTGAGGATGAGGGCATTTTTTCAAAGGCGGATCTTCATTAGAATGTAACTGGGCTTGAATACCTCAACATTCCCCAGACGTGGAAGGGGGTTGATTGGTGTAAATCATGGTTCCAAGGCTTCTTGGATCAGGAGAGGTGATATGGGGGATCTGGGGCCGGTAAGCATACGAAGCTTCGAAGAGCATCACCTGTGGAAATCTTGCCATTGATGGATGAGATAGGGGCTATCATTATGCAAGTCCGTTGGGGGCATGGTATGCATAGTCGTAGAAAGGTGTCCACGGGTCAATAACTTTCCACTTTCGATGGGCGTGAGTGGTTATGAGGATCCACGATTGTCCGGGCCACAAAGTCTGTCATCTGGTGAGGAAATATCTGGGCATGTCGGCGACATCCATCCCTAGTTGCTATTAAAGCTTAAAGAGCCCCTATGTGCCGATTTATCTTGTTCGTGGGGGTGTTCCTTCACTACGTGCAGTTTAACGTCGTGCGGTGAGGACGAAGTACTCCTAGTTTATCGGTCATAGTGCTCAGACCATTGGGTGACTATTGCTGTAATCACTCAATTGATAATTTGGTCAGGATGTTCTGGTATACTTGGAACAAGGCGGGGGATGAAGGTCCTAAACTGCAACTTTGATCTTTCCTGGATTAGGAGGTATGGTGTGGGGGCTCTATGTCCGATAGGCGTACGGAGCTAGGAGAAGTACCGCCTGAAGAAATCTAGCATTTGATGGATGAGCCACGGGCTATCACTCTGCAGAGCCGCTGAGGGAATGGTATGCATAGTCATAAAAAGGTGTCCCAAGGTCGATAATTTTTCACTTTCGATGGCCATGAATGATTATGAGAATCCATGATTGCTCACAGTGAAGAGTTCGGCACGTGGGGATAATGGTGTCTGGGTATACAAGAAACATCTTCACCATAATTGTCCATTGATTCAAAGTAGCCTAGTCCTGGCTTGATGTTTGTTGATACAGGTCGCTATGTGAACCACTGGTGGACACACAGGATAGCCAGATAGGGAAACCCTGGCAACACCCGAATGTGAAAAGGGTAATGAACTTGTAAACCACTTCTCCATAAACTTCTGGATCAAGAGATATGGTATAGGGGCTCGGAGGCCGGTAAGCGTACGGAGCTAGGAAGAGTGTCACATGTTTAAATCTTGCCTTTGGTAGATGGGCCAGGGGCTATCAATATGCAGAGCCACTGGGGGCATGGTATGCATAGCCGTACAAAGGTTTCCACGGGTCGTTGACTTTCCACTTCCGATGGCCATGAGTGGTTATGAAGATCCATAATTATCCGGGTCGTGGAGTCTGATGTATGGAAAAGATGTATCCAAATGTGCAAGCAGTATCTCCATATCATATCTCCATGTGTCCTGGGTGGGTCGCGATGAAGTCTGTGTAGTTTAAAGTCATGCGGTGAGGACAAACTCCATGCAGTTTAATGTCATATGGTAAGGACGAAGGTGACCCGACGTGAAAGACAAAGGGGGTCTGCACAGTTTAACATCGTGCAGTGGGGACAACTTCCATGCAGTTTAGCGTCATCCGGTAAGGACAAATATATACACCTCATGCAGGTCTGGTCCGTACACAGGGGATGGGGGCATTTTAACATCATTGTACGTGCAGTTTAACGTCGTGCGGTAAGGACGAGAAGTACACCCCGTGTCGGTATGGTTTGCACACGGGGGGAAAGGGAATCTCTTTTCTTAAGGGGCTGGGCTAGGACTGGGTATCTTGGCGTCACTACGTATCATGCGAGGGAAGGAATCAAGCCATTTGTAGTTCTTTGTAAAGATGGTACACCCCGTTCAGGTCTGGTCCGTACACGGGGGAAAGGGAATTTTTTTTGAAGTGGTTGGTCCAGGATAGAGAATCCCAGCATTGCTACGTATCCTACAAGGGTAGGAATCAAGCCATACATAGTTATCTGTAAATATGATACACCCCGTGCAGGTCTGGTCCATACACAGGGGAAAGGAATTTTTTTTTGAAGTGGCTGGGCCAGGATAGGGAATCCAGGCATCGCTACATATCCTGTGAGGGTAGGAATAAAGCCATATGTAGTTCTCTGTAAAGATGATACACCCCGTGCAGGTATGGTCTGTACACGGGGGAAAGGGAATATTTTTTTGAAGTGCCTGGGCCAGGATAGGGAATCTCAGTGTCGCTATGTATCTTGCGAGGGAAGGAATCAAGCCATATGTAGTTATGTGAAATCCGTTCAGTTTAACATCATACGGTGAGGATGTGGTCCGTACAGTTTGACAACTTATGGTTAGGATGATGGGGAATTATTAGATTCCGTGCAGTTTAACATCATGCGGTGAGGAAGAGGTGCTTGGAAGTTTTGTGTCATACAGCTCAGACAAAGAGTTATCTGTCTCTATTAGAAATACTTCTTCATGAATCTCACATTGGTAGGAGCCGTGGTGGATTGCCCGTCCATGGAGATTAGGGAATATGCTCCGTTGGAGTAGACCTCGTGTACAGCATATGATCCTTCCCACTTGGGCTCCAACATTGGAGGCTTTTTTTTCTGGTATCATTGGGGTTCAGAGGACCAACACTAATTCTCCTTCCAAGAAAGACTGGAGGCGGACCATTTTGTTGAAGGTCCGTGTGATCCGGTTCTGTTATACTTCCAGGTGGTGCAATGTGTGCAACTGCTTCTCTTCTAGCTGTTCCAATTCACCTAGCTACTTTTCTGACTGTTCATCATTGGATAATAAATCACAGACGACAATGCAGAGTGAGGGAAGTTGGATTTCAATGGCAAGGACCGCCTCCATGCCGTACACCAATGAGTATGGGGTAGACCGAGTAGTGGTGAAGATTGTGATTTGATAATCCCACAATGCATGGAGGAGTTTATCCGGCCATGACTTCCCGTCTTTGTCCATCATTTTCTAGAGGATGTTGGACATGGTCTTGTTGAAAGCTTCTATCTTTCCATTGGCTACTGCATGGTAGCGAGATGAGTGGTTAGCCTTGATACCATAATCTTGGTATATCTTTTCCTACTCAGTAGAGCAGAAATTGGTTCCATTTTCCATCAGTATAGTATGAGGGACACCAAATCTGGTGATGATATTGGTCTTCACGAAGCTGAAAATATTTATTTCCCCGACTTCCTTGAGGGGTATGGCTTCTGCCCATTTGGAAAAGAATTCTGTCCCCATGAGGATATAATTCAGTTGTTTGGCCGTGGCGGGAGGATAAGGTCCCATGACGTCCATCACCCAGACAACAAATGGCCCGGAGTACTTACCTTGATGATTTAACTCCGGGGGATGGTGTATGAAGTTGGCATCAATCTGGAATGAGTGGAATTTCGTGGTAAAATGCTTGCAGTCTCGTGCCACTCTGGGCCAATAGTACCCAATACTTCGAACCTGAGGGGAGATCTTGGCCCCTGGTTGATGTGATCCACATGCTCCTGCATGTACTTCAGTCATGATGGAAACAGTTTCTTCTCCGTCAATGCATCTGAGGAGCACTCCATCGAGGCCTCGTTTGTAGAGGACCTCTTGCTGACCCGTGCTGCCATATAAGACAAAATTGATTGCCCTTCTCCGTATTTTCTCTCATTCAGCCCTGTCTGATGGAAGCTCTCCCCGTTGAAGGAAGTTCGTGATGGGGGGCATCCAGCCGATAGTAAGATCATATGGCTCGTGGACAGTACTGACGTCATGGATCTCTTCCATCAAAGCTTGAACAAATGGCAATACCATTTGAAGGTGAGCAATACTGATGACCGTTTCATCCCGGTCTAGGTCGGCTAGGGTCATGGATGCATTGGCTAATGCATCAGCCTGAGAATTCTGGGACCGGGGAATATAGGTCAATGTTGGTTCTGTGGAGAACTCGGCCATTAACCCTCAAAAATGGTCAAACAAGGGGATCAGTTCTTTCTTTTTAATAGCATAGTCACCATTGACATTATTGATGACCATCTCAGAGTCACCTTTTACCTTAAGGTGTTTTACTTGTGCCTCGAGTGCGAGTTCCATCCTGCAATTAGGGCTTGATATTCCGCTTCATTGTTCGTACATCCCTTTGAAAGGAAAAAGGAATACGGAAAAAATGCCTTTTTTGGGGACACGAGTATTATCCACAGACCCACTTTGTTGAATCTGGGATCCTCCATCCTCTTCCCGGTGGGGCTTCGGGACGCGCCGTCAAAGTACATTTCCCATGCTGGGACCTCCTCTTGAACTGAGAAGATATCTTCATCAGGTAGTTCAGCATCCGGTGCAGTGGTCCCTGTTGAAGGGCGCTCTGCCAGAAAGTCTTCTAAGGCCTGGCCCTTGATGGCTTTTTGAGGCACGAACCGGATGTCAAACTGTTGCAGGATGATCACCCATCAGGATAGGCATCCGGTTAGCATCGGGCGACTGAGGATGTACTTGAGCGGGTTACTCCGCGAGATCAAATGGTCCTCATTATGCTGCAGATAATGTCGCAGCTTTTGAACCGTGAAGACCATGGATAGACAGCTCTTCTCGATATTTGAGTATCGAGTCTCCGCATTAATCATGGTTCGACTGAGGTAATAGAGGCAATTTTCACTGATGGCATCATTCTTCTGTGTGAGGAAGGCTCCCAATGACCATTCTAGGGCCATCACATATAGAATGAGAGGCCTTCCTTTGACCGGGGGCATGAGCACTGGTGGGCTTAAGAGGTGCTTCTTTAAGTTACCAAACGCCTCTTGGAAGTCGTCCGTCCATTGGTACGTGACCCCCTTTTTCATCAACCTGGTGAAGGTAAAACATTTGCCTGCAATGTTGGCTATGAACCGCCTAATATAGGCTATGTGTCCTTGGAATCCCCTCATCTCAGTGAGATTTTGAGGGGGTGGCAGGCTCAGGATAGCTTTCGTCATCTCAAGGTCGACTTCGATGTTGCGATGGCATACGACGAAGCCAAGGAACTTCCCTGAGGTAACCTCAAAGGCGCATTTCAAAGGGTTCATTTTCAAGGTATGCTGTCAGAGTTTGTTGAAGATGGTATCATGGTTCGACAGTTGATCTGATTGCTGTCTAGACTTGACCACTAGGTCATCCACGTAACATTCAACGAATTTCCCTAGAAACGGCTTAAAGATCCGATGCATGGCACACTGATAAGTGGAACCAGCATTCTTGAGACCAAAGGGCATGACCCTGTAACAGAATACCCCTTGAGGGGCCCTGAAGGCAGTGGCTTCCTCATCTTCTCGGGCCACCATGATTTTATTATATCCGGAATAGCCATCCATGAAGGATAGAGCCTCATACCGGGCCGTCGCATCAATTAACAACTCGGTGATTGAAACCAGGAAGTCATCTTTTGGACAATGCCGATTAAGGTCTCTAAAGTCAATACAGATGCAGATTTACCATTCTTTTTCTTGATAGGGATGATGTTGGCCAACCAAATGGGTTACTGGACCTCCCTGATGAAGCCTTCTTTAATGAGCTTATCAACTTCAGCCTCTATCTTGGCAGCATGTGAGGGGTGTTTCCTTCTAGCAGCCTTTTTGTAGCACTGGTGGTCTTCTAGAAGGCCCAGGTTATTCGTCACTACCTCGGGATCGAGTCCTAGAATTTCTGTTTAATTCCATGCAAAGACATCTCGATGTTTCCTTAGGAAGGAGTTATATACCTCGTGTTCATTGGGAGACATGGCCGCGCTAATGAGAGTGGGCCTCAGGTCTTTTTTGGTACATAGGTTTATTTCCCTGAGCTCATCTACAGTGGTGGAGATACCCTCCCCAAACGCGGGAGGTGCATCTCCGAGATCTTCCCCCTCTTCTTCTCCCAAGTCCTCATCTTCTTGATCTATAGAGGAGAGAGTTTCTGGTCTGAGCCTTTGAGGGTGTGATGGAGAGGCAACATGGGCATCCCTTCTTGAGTATTTGTTCCCAAATCGAGGGTTGGTAGATGTTCCCGCGTTGTTGTGCTCGGCCATCGTGGCTGAAGTCATGAGGACATCTGAATGTGTGTCCGGACTTGAACTCCCTCTCTCAACACAGTTGATGGGCAAGACATAATCTCTTCCAAGATGTGTGAGGGGGTCATCGGGGACCACTTCCTGGCCATTTTGAGCGGGGATCCAGTCGACGCTGTCAACCAAAGGATTCTTCTTCTTTTTCTCATATAACCCGGCGTCGATGTAATGTGACTCGAAGAGCTCGAAAGGGGCCTTCTCGGCGTGCAACTTCCCGATTTGTCCATTGACGCAGTACTTGATACACTGGTGGTAGGATGAAGGAACAACCATGCGCTTATGGATCCATGGCCTTCCCAGAAGGGTATTGAATGTTGTGCTCTGCCAGACCCCCAGGAATTCTATGCAGGCTACCAGGCCACAAAAATGGGGTTTTAGATTAATCTATTCCATTGGTTTCTGATCACTCTTATCATAACCCAACAGAGTTGTGGCTGGGGGAATTATATCGTCCTCACTATATCCCAACTTACAGAGTGTCCGCAGGGGAAGTAGGATAACTCCAGAGCCACTGTCTATAAAGACTTTTCGGATCTCAATACCATCTAGTGTTCCAGAAACATATTTTGGTCTGATGTTTCCCTACATGATGGCATCTTCATCCTGATCGATGAAGGAAATCACCACATTGCATTAAGTTGGGCCAGTCTCCATCTGGTAGATCTCGGCGGCGGCTACCTTGGCTTGGAAATCTTGGGGGTTGATCAATGATTCTATAAGCGCCTCCCTGAGGTCAGCTGACAAACTTAGTGCATCCAGGATTGACAACTTGGCTGGTACTAATGCCAGCTACCTAATGATGTCGTATTTTTGCTCTATAGCTCGACGCTTCTCCGTTGGTAGGAGAGTCTTAGCAGGTACTTTGGAAGATGGAGCATTTGACGAGGAGGGACCGGTCATGGGGACGGATGTCGATGGTGTTCCTGCGATTTGAGGATTTGGTCTGGCCGGTCTGTTTGTGCACACTAGGTGACCAGACACTTGCTCTTCCTCTGGTGGGTATCGCAGAACAGTAGGGCCAGAGTGGCTGCTTGTGAGTGAGTCAGGGCATTCCCTCTCCTACTGAGTCCGCTGAAGGGCTCTCCCACGGGTTTCCGTGGTATTGACGGTTTGGGCCACGGTCCAACGGTAGGGTTGGTTTCGGTCGCGGCTGTGCCTCACCTGGTATCCCCTACCTCTGTGATTCCTCCTCCTAGCTCCTCGTGTAAGAAACTTGGGTTCGTAATCATACCCTTCGTCAAAAAATGATTCCATGAGATGGATGACATTGATAGAACCAAAGATTGGCTCTTCATCCTCTAACAGGTTAACCTGGTCTGTTGTCTCGGATGGTGTCGTTTGGTGGGTCAGTGCTCGTTGTGCCAGATCTGAGGGCATGAAATCCTCTAGGGTTGGGACTAACATTGGCCCCATCGTGGACTGCTCCACTTTTGATTGTTTCCTCCATCGGCTCCGTCCAGATGACCGGCTTGTGGAGGGTTGTGAGGCCGATGTGGTCGGTTTTGTGGCTCCAGGGGCTGCTGGTGGCAACACCGGCTATTGTAGTTGATCTCGGAGTATGCCCTAGGCTCGGTTGATAGCATTCCAAGTCATCCAGTTTTTAAATTTCTGCCCCTTCTTGCAGGTGACTTTCTGCCACCCGTCCTCTTTGTCAGATTCAGTGGTAGAGATACATGCCACATTTGCTGGGGGTGGTCCCAGCTCAATTTTTCCGGAATCTACCATCCTCGGCAGGAGTTCATTGAAGACGAAGCACTCTCAGATACTGTGACCCAACATCCGATGGTAGGGGCAGTAATATGGCCTGTCATCGCGGCCGACTTCTTCAGGTTTCCTCAGCTCCGGGAGGCGGAGTAAGTTGCAGTTCATGGAGGCAATGAAGTAGCCACGAACATGATCATCTCGGAACGAGTATAATTTTTGTCTTCGCTACTCAAAATGGTTCCGATTCAGTCCTCTCTGATTGTCCGATTTCGGTGGGGGCAGCCGCAGATTAGTAGGGGGAACTTGAAAATTTGGTGGAGGCTTGAGTGGTAGAGAGGGAACTGGGGCCGTCTTGTGTGTGACAGCAGATGCTTCAGCTCTAGGTGTTCTTTTCGCAGGAGCCTGAGAAGCTATTTGGGACTTTGAATTTGTCTGCTGCAGGGAGTCCTCAATTATCTAGGCAATGGCTGAGAGATGGTGGAAGCCAGTGGGGAACTCCACCGGTATGAGTGGTGTTCGCAGCTCATCTCTAAGATTATCGTTGCATATGGATTGCATCTCATCTTGAGGCATTTTCCTGTTCATAGAATAGGTCAGACCTTTCCATCTGGTGATGAAATCTGAGACCCTCCCTTTCTCCCTCTGCTTGCAGTTCATGAGATCACTGACTATTGTTTTAGGCATCATTGAGCTGATGTGGAACCAGAACTGTTGTCGGAGGTCCTCCCAGCTCTTTATCGACTGGGTCGACAGACTCATATACCAGACGAAGGCGGTTCATTGCAATGTTCGCACGAAGCATCTGAGTTTCACTGGTTCTTGTTGTTCTGATGTCCCCATCATTGGGTCGCAATAGGACAAATAGTTCATCAAATGCTGCTCTGGATCACCTGATCCATTGAAATGGGGAATACAGGGCTCCCATAATTGGGTGGAGATGGTGTGTTGGTCACCCAATCTGGGTAGGGTTTCCGCTCTGGTTGTATCAGAGTGTGTCGACCTTCCATCACTTCCAATTGAGCTGTTAGTGCCTCGATGGTATTGGTGAGTCCCTGGTTGACATCCTGTTGGGCCCGATCCTTGGCAGGCGTAGCCCGAGGCGTTCCCTGAGGATCCGGATTTGCCGGCACCAAGGGTGCATATTCCGTTCGGGGTACCCTCGGAGGGTTCGGGCGTACTTTCTCCGGTTTTCACCTAAGTAGAGGGAAATCCTGGTATTCATCATCCACGTTTAATTAGTTGGATGAACCAGGCACCTCATTGGGTAGGAGCCCTGATCGTGCTTCGTCTGTCGGGGCAAGCCTTAACCTTTGAGGTGCACTTGCTAGGAGTGCATAACGTGGCTCTTCTTGGGATGCACTTTCAATAAGGAGGTTCCTCTGTAGCAGCTCAGAATTAATCTGCCTCAACTCTTTCATCTCTTCTTCATGTCGAGCAAACCTCTCTTCGAGCGTGAGTGGATCGTTTTTATCGAGAGAAGGGGACGGGTTAAGGTTAAACATTCCATTGTTCTTATCCTTGTTGGAAGCTCGCAGGGTAGGCAGAGGGAGGTTAGATGAAGGGGTGTCCAGATTTAAAGCGGTCCTCTGGTTCCGAGTGTGCACCGCTGGGGGTTCATTGTGATTCACAGCCTGACCAGAATCGTCGTCTCCCAATCCGTCCGGATTTGAATTTTCTCCGGTGTCACCGACGAGGTTAGCCTCTATGGCGTTGAGGAACGCATATTTCGGGTTGGAGGGGACGTTATCTTCCAAATAGGAAGAGGATATCTTGCGTCTTCGATTGGCCTTCCCTTTCATGACCTGGGATTGCCTTCGGACTTCTTGACGAAGAGTGACGCAGAGATTTCGTTGATGCGACCTTACAGTGCGCCTTCCTCTCGGAGGGGATGATGATTCGAATGAAGGGATAGGACGGGAACATCCTATTCTGACTGTCCTCCCTAGACCAGAGAATACTGATTCTCGTGGGGGAGATTTTTGTTGAGGGTGTAATAATGCCCCCATCCCTGAGGGCTGGGGCTAGCTCCGTTCCTTGGATGTTGAGTCTCTTCCCAGTTTTATTGGTCTTATGGGGGAATTTGTTGTTAAAAATTCCCCCAGCCCTGCAGGCTGGGGTTGACCCTGGATTACGGCAGTGGCTGCGGCTATTGCGACCTGCCTGATCTCGCGTGCCCCCATCCGGGGGTGAACCGGATATGGTGCCGAATTCACCCGGGGATCAGTCCCTTCTAGGGAGGCAGGAAGAGATCATTGATTGTTCACTCTTAGGTGAGAGGCCTTCTGTATTCTCTTGGTGGCCTTATTCAATAGTTTTTGAATGGCTCGTTCCCGCTGGGCCTGACGCTTCTGGGACTTACTCGAGGCCCGACTCTGTTGGGTGTGTTGCCTTTCCTGAACAGGGGGTCCACCTGATTTCCATCTCAATGTGACGACGTTACATGATACCATGCCGAACGGGTTTTTCTAGGTGGGGAGTGGAGTGAAATGAAGAGCTTCGTGTTCCCCCCATCTACTGATATAGACTCCCGTTAGAGCATCAATGATGAGGCGGCGCAGTTCGTGCAGTACAAAGAGGCAAGCTGCCTCCATATTCCTTGTGTGCCTCTCGGGGCATTGTCGTCGCATCGAGGAAAGGTCCTATAGGTCGATGTGATGTAGGAGGTCCCCTACCGTCTTGACGTGGTCCACATACCCATCATAGGGCATGAAGCTTGACTTCAGCCAGCAGAGGGTCGTCCATATATTATGGAGGATGTTGTGCATGCATTCTTCCAAAAAATCCCTGGGTATGTCGTACTGAGAGGTGGTCGTGGGCCAAAACATGACTGGTATATCATGCTTGTCCAGTCGTTTCCTCAGGTGTAGCATATCGGCATACTCCCCTGCCTGTGATTCTTCTACCTGGTTAGCCTAGCTGAGGCGATCACTGCTAGTGTGATCAGAGGCAGTGGGACCGGTAGGTGCTGAATCATTATGTAAGCGATTCTGAGGTGATTCAGAAGATGGACGCAGCCCCGGACCGTCTCCTGATCGAAGAAGGGCGTCGTTAGCGACAAGATGGGAATATGACATGCTCGATCCCATCCTTCTGAGTTCCTCGGCATATGAGGGATTTTCGGTGCTTGATTCGGTAGGAGGAGGAACTTCCTGTCGAAATAATATGTCACCGCGGGGAGGACCTCCACAACAGCGGCCGTAATGGCGAGGAATACCATTACTTCTTGATGCTTCACTGCATAGAGGACTTTTTCAGTGCACACCCTGGGGAGGAACTCCAAGGCATGTCGCAGCGAGGGGAGGACCTTCTGGCTATGTAGCGTCATTACGAGGAGGTCCTTCGCAACAACTGCCATCATGGTGAGGATGACCATCATAGATTGACATTCGACGCACATCCTGGGGAGGACCTTCAGGATACGCCGCGACAAGGGGAGGACCTTCTTGTTGCTTGGGGCCGTTGTGAGGAGGACCTTCGAAATGGAGGCCATGGTGGCGAGGACTACCATCCCAGCTTCGGAAGTGGCGAGGACTACCATTACTGCTGTCGTAGGGAGAATATCTGCAGGATACATCCTGTGGAGGGACTACATAATGTACCTTAATGAGAGGAGGGCCTTCTCCTTGCTTGAGGTCTCTACAGGGAGGACCTCCGTTATCAGGGTGGCGAGGACTACCACCGTGACCTAATGCTTGACTACGTGGAGTTCGGTGGCCGCGTAACCCCTGGGGTGGACCTTTAGGGCAGGCCACGACAAGGGGACGGCCTTCTTGTCATGATGAGACGTCACTACGGGGAGGAACACCTTAGTTGTGACTATGACAGTGAGGACTACCATCACAATCTGTGGTCCCACTGCATGGAGAGTGATTTCAGTGCATACCCCGAGGAGGACCTTCATGGTAGACCGCATAAAGTGGAGGACCTTCTTGTTACTCGATATTCTGGTCACATGGAGGGTTTCCGTGACTCTCATCAGAAGAGAAGATCTTATGACCGATCATTATATGCCCACGGGGGAGGCCCCCACAAGTGATCTGGGGAGGACCTTTAGAGCTATTGGTAGCGACATTATGGGGAGGACCTTCGCAACTGGTACTACCACTCCCATAATATGGTAATTGGTAGCCAGGGTTCTGAGCCTTTGATGTGTGCTTAGCGGCATTGGGAACCCCAGCTTCCAGCAGAGCGGAGTCATGAACCCGCTCTTTATTTGATGGATGCCTTTGGCGCGTTCGGGGCGCTCTTTTGCGGGCAGCAGGGACCGTCTGCTGTTGACAACAGCCTTCACCTTTGGGTCCCTGTCTAATTGGGTCCCGTGTCGTTTTCGGGATGCGCCGATGAACATCTTGACTTTTAGCAGGGATATATTCCATACTCTGGAGCATCCACCGTGATGGACGGGCATCCCCTAGTTGGAACGAGTGAAGCTGCTTGATCCGGTAGCCCTTGCGTCGCGGAGTATAGCCGGCGACCCTCCTGGGCTGAAGCAGGGATGTAGATCTGCTCCGAGGCGACTATCTCATCTCTTAGATGAGTCACCTCAATTGGGGAGATGGGCTCACGGGCTGGAGTCCTTGATATTTCCTCCGATGAAATTATTTGCTGGCAAGTCTGCAAGATATGATCTGGGATCGATACCTGCTCCTCCATCATTTCCAAGATATGTAGAGAGACATCATTGTCTAGAATGGGTATGAAGGCCTATTCCGGTATCGGAGTAAGAATATCCTGCTCTGGTCCTCCAGTGGTCAGTGGGTACTGACAATTCTCTTGTGTTGGGGCAGGTGAACGGGTCTACCCCTGTACTGAGATATGATGGTTTCTCTCTCCGTTTTCCACCACATTGGGGTGGCAGACTTTTCTTACATCCTCTAGGAGCTG
The DNA here is from genome assembly GCA_963277665.1 of Viscum album. Classification (NCBI taxonomy): domain Eukaryota; kingdom Viridiplantae; phylum Streptophyta; class Magnoliopsida; order Santalales; family Viscaceae; genus Viscum; species Viscum album. The sequence goes on from OY728160.1 coordinate 1,210,380,524, forward strand.
GCCCTACATATATTGGTTTCTCGCCGTATCGATTCGGTGGCCTTTGTTGGTGGGAAGACGAGCTCGATTATGATTTGCCGCCATATCTGGGTTGCGGGCTTTGTTGATCGCCACCATATCAGGATGGAGGGCGTCTGAAGAAACTACCAGGAGATGGTCCTGCAGGTACCGGGTCGCCACCACATCAAGTTGGTGGGCTTCACGACCCTGGGAAGGGAGAGGTGCCTGGCAGGTAAATTCCATCATGCGTGAGCGACGGGCTTGATGGAGCTCAGCAGGGATGCGCGCCAGCTCGTATGATGCCGCCATGTCTGGATGGCCGGCTCGGGAGGATCTAACAGGTGTAGGTGCCTATTCGTGGTATGTCTTTGTGGCTGGGTAGCGGAGCTCCTCCTCAGGGACCAGGGTGATGATCGGTCCCCGATTGTACGTCTGCCACCCTCGTCGGGCTGTCTGAGGGGGTAGACCTTGGGGAGCGTGGGCCTGAATCCTTGGGGAAACATCCTCCTCGGCGTGAGGATGCTGAGTCACAACGTGACCATGATGACGCCTTTCGGTGGAGGCCTGAGAGAAGAACCCCCGTTCGAAAGGGATGAATTCCTCAATGTCGACCTCATCCACCTCCCTAAGATAAGGGAGGTATTCATTGTCCCATTGTGGGGATAGACTCCTGAAATGGTTGGAGAGAGCGACATGGGTTGTCTGGGTCTGCCTTTGTGGTCGTTGCTGGGCAGGCGACCTGCGATTCTTGACGGATTGGAGGGTGTACATGGCCGCCTCCACTGTTGGGAGAGTACCATTCGTGTGGTACTCTCAGATCAGCGTGTCTGAAACCCAGCGTTGAAGACGCTGGGTGGGTGACGGGGTCCTCCGTTGTCGAGGAAGTCTCGTCCTTGCGTCGTTGGAAGTGAGCACTTGTGAGTTCCTTTGCGATGCCATTGGATCGGAGGGAGTTCTGAAAGTAGTTCCTGCGAAGCATTTTATCAAATACAAGAAGTAAACCCTTAAAAGCTGCATCTCATAATCCCATGCACAATTAATGACCTTTCTTGGTCCTCCTAGGGAGCATAAGGGGGAACTGGGTGAGATTAGGTTAAATCCTTCATGGATGGTTAAATATTCACGTTGGGTTCACCATTTTTTGTTTCATTCTAGTTTTCGGCCACGAAACTCCCAACGACTCCATATACAATGATTGATGGACCTTCGTTCCAAAGGTAGGCGTTCGACAGATGGTCTGACCATCGACTCTTAAGAACTCACATTGGTCTAGAGGATGGGAAGTCGGGCTCATCGCACCCTTTTTTTGGGGGGAGGGAATTATTGCCTGTTCCGGGACTCTCCTATAGATTTAAGACATATTCATATGTTTGTGAGTCTTTGGATTATACCCAAACATAGTATCCATGGATTTAACCATGGTGGGAAATGGCCAACTGGACGTAGGGGTTTGGAATCATTTATTCTCGAGGTTTACCATCCCTCGTTTGATTAATGACCCCGAAGGGTTGGAACTCTCTTGAGGCGGCACTAGGAGTGGCACAGTGAAATGACGTGGAGATGATCGGATCGACTGGATTTTGGTCTTGGACCTCAGGGAGGATTCCTACATACCATTCTTAGAAGCAGGGATCAAAGTCCACGTAGTTTGGATAGGTGTCGGGGAACCGACGTGAAGAGAGACCAGGTGGTCCGATGGGTGGTGGGCCTGAACCTCATGGAGGCTTCCTACTTACCCTGTCTAGGAGACAGGGATCAAAGTCCACGTAGTTCGCTTAAGTGTGGGGCTTACGCTCTGGGGCAGCCCAGGATGAAAGATTCAGGCTTACACTCTAAGGAGTCCCATAGGAGGATGTCATGGTCGATGCTTACTCTAAGCCCACGTGAGTCATGCTCGGTGTGAGAAACAAGAGGCAGTAGGGACCAGAGGATCACGTCGCGAAGGGTGCGTCTGTGAGAAGCAGAGTGGGGATTACGCATGACGGTGGCCCAGGGCGATGAATTGGGGATTACACTCTAGGGAGGCCCAGAAGGTCAGGGCTTACTCCAAGATGGACTCCTGGGGTGACAAAGCCCAGCGGGAGAGGGAAAGGGGGTGCTCCTATTCTTGTATCCTCTCTTGTAGTGCATGAGGGCTTCCTTCTGATGGGTATTTTACCATCTTCGAGTAACCATCAACAAGTGGAGGGGCAGAAAATGGATTCCCAAGGTTAGACTCCACATTACTGTGGGAATGTTAACCCAGGAAGTCTTCGGAAATCTGCTCAAGGGTCGGGGAAACCCCTTTCCCCTGTTTACCGTGGGTATGTGAACTCAAAATGGTGCTCTGATGCACCTGAAAGTTATACCATGAGGATCCGGTGGCTCAGGTAGAGGCCTTGGCTCAGGGCCGATGAATAGGCCAATGAGGGAGTCGCAAAGGGCCTGGCTGGATCAGAAGGATTTTACCTGGTTCTGGAAATGAGAACACTGAAGTATTTGCCGAGCCACCGAGAGGTATGGGTGGTGGCACCCTTTGCGTGGGGATGTGCCACACAACTGGAGAAGTCGTCCGCGAACCATGGTTGTCTGTGGACTGATTGGAATCCCGCGAACTAGGGTGGTTTGCGTCTTCGAGTTCAATCCGTGAACCAGGGTGGTTCGCAGTTTCAGGTCAAATTCGCGAACCAGGGTGATTCACGGCTTCGGGTTCAATCTGCGAACCAGGGTGGTTCGCAGAGGATTCCAGGCAGGCAGCAGCGGCCAAGGGAAGCGCCGATCGGAGGCTGTTCGGTCGGGGCTTCGCCCGCAGGGGAGGGTGCTCCATGATACGACAAATGGGAAAAGAGGCATAAACTCCCTGGTCCACGGGGAAGTCATCCGCAGAGGGGGGTATGGTTCGTGGTTCTAATTTTTGTTATTTTAGGTTCGTGGTTCACCAAATTATTATTCGTTTTCCAATTCCTTCTTAATTCATATACCTGTTGTGGTTCGCGGATGGGAATTTTTCTGTTTGCGAAATCCAAAGCCTTCTTTCAACCGATCTCCTTCCGAATCTTTAATCCCTCCAAATCCGATTCCAGTTCTCTAATCCCCCTCTTATTTCCCCCTTCTTATCCTTTTATAGAGTGGGGAAAGGAATGTATCTATGGCCACACGACACCTTTTGCAGAGGCCCATAACCAAATACCAGGTTCACATCTGACTTGGTCAATCCGCGATTCGCGGTGGGTATTGATCGCTTTCATCCTCCACAAGGTGAACTCAGGGGGTGCTCTGCGGCTATGGAGGGTTCCACCTCCATTCCGCGAACGACAGCGGGTGTGGCTTGAACTGGTCGACGCGGTCCGTGGTTGGGGCGGTTCGTGATGGTGAACCAAACTGGCCCCCATCCCACCTCGCGACCGTGGAGGCTCTCTGCCTCCATTTTGTGAACAACACCAGTTCGTGGAGGGGGGTGCCTCATGGGGCCTGGCCAATTTGCGCTTCCATGGACCGGTTCGCGGACCAGTCCTTTTTTGTGTCTCTTCTTTGATTATTGGCCCCAATTCTTTTGAGGGATTTGGGTAAAATTTCCTTTGCGGATTTTCAGGACCCTATAGTGATATTATCAAACTAGTTAATAAATATTATAGTAAAATGACCATGGATTTCCATGGAATAAAAAATGAGAGTCATTGGTTGAACCAAAATTATTATATGTCCAAAATGAATGTTTCATTGGCAAAACATATTCTGATTTATATTTTGATATTAGTATTTTGATATTATTATATGAATTTTGGTTTCATTATTTTTTTAAATTTGGATCCTGAAGATAAAGCTAGGAATGATATTTAACCAGTAACCACTATATCTGATAATTGAATAAGATATCATACTAAAATGGTTGTGAATATTAGTATATTCCTATTATGATGGAAAAATATAGTTTCCCAGTCCTACCTATTTTAGTGAGGTTGACATATAAATAGAAATTAAAACTTGAAACTCTTGTCTATTTTCATTATTTAGTAATATTTATCGATGACATTTTGGTATATTATAGAATTTATGATGATCTAATGAAAAATAATTGGATTATTTTTTAACAGATTATATTTATGGGATAATAAACATATATTAAATGGTATCAGTAACCTTAAAATTATTTTTATGATGGGGTCTTATTTTGTGGGATATATTGTGAAGAACACAAGATGAAGGGATGAATAACTCTTATGTTTAATAAATCCTTAATCTTGGTATAATAAAGTGTTGATTTATTTTTAAAAATTATGATATATATTATTGGTAACCATTGGATACATAATTGATTCCTGATACTTTTGGTGAAGTTCATCACTTTTTTGGCAATATGGTATATGTTTGTGATTATGGGATCTTATAACCTTCAAATTAATTTTGATTGAGGATTAAATTTTGAATTAATTTATGGAATAATATATCGTTTCACAATTGACTAATGTCTTAGATATTTATATAGTTTTAGGAAATATATATTATATATATATTATTATGTGAGTATATAAATTTCTAAAAAAGGATTATTTTAATGATTAATGATGTTTGAGGAAAGATGAGTATCTTAATCTGGACTAGGAGGGTAAGGTAGGTGTCATATTAGATGTTATAACGTAAATGATAAATATGAAAATAATTTTTTTACATACATTCATAAGTGGGTAATAATTAAAATTTAAATGATGAAATTTATCTAAGGGGGGTAGAATGTCACACCGAGAGATTTTAAATTGTACATTACTTTAATCCATAATATATTCAATAATGTGTGATATATGCAACATTGAACCACAACAAACTAAGGAATAGTATTTAACCGTTATAATGCAGATGTAGAATCAGGGTATAGAAATATATGTAAATGAAATATAAAATATATTTGAAATAAAAATAAATATCATTATCTATGTTATTAAATTGATTAATTAAACCAGTGTAGTTAAATAAATAATAAAGTTTATTTATGCTTTAAAATGTAACCATTCTAAAAAGAGTACTTTTTTTAAAAAATGATGTTCTTATGGGAAAAATACAATGTTTATGTGAATAATATATTTACACAATTTTATTATTAATTTATAATAAATAATAACAATATTAGTTATTTTTTTTATAATTATTCTCCTATGAAAATAGGATACATTATATTTTTCTATTTGTATTTAAAAATTAAATTCTGAAAATTAGGATTTTAATTTTTGAAAAAATAATAAAAAATTTTATATTCATCATTTCTATATTACCTTAAGATTAGTTTTTTGTTTTATTCATAAATAGTTTATTTTTATGTAAATAGAGATAATATTATTTGTTTCAAAACACTAAATTTTATGATTTTATGGTTTTATATGAAATAAATAGAATTTTACAAAAAAAATAATTGATCAAATATGTATTTAAGGATTAAAACTATACTATTTACCACTATAACATTTAAAATTTTAAGAACTTATGTAATATTTTCCAATAAAAAAGTTTTTGGAATTATATTTTAATAAAATTTTAATTTTAATTTTTTTATTCATTTTAAGGATACATAACTTTTATTTTTGTTATAATAAACTAAATTACCTCATGAAAATAAAAAACATTGAAAATTTTATCCTAAGCATTAATGTTATGCTTAAACATACATGTTTTTTCTTAAAATTGGTTTTTACGCGTTATATAAAATAATATTAAAAATAGATGTTTTAAAATTAAAATTATATATGATAAAATATGTTTAATTTTTATAATCATTATGTACAAATTATACAATAAGTCCACCTAATTTTTATTTATTAAAATTTAATTACATAGGTAAAAATTAATTACCACGATAAAACCAAAATTCCTAAACTTTAAAATTATATGAGTATAGGACTTTGAAACATGGTTAAAACATATTTGAAAAGGAATTCTTGTGTAATTATCCATATTATCTCATCTTATGATCCATTATTATCCATTTTTTAGTATTCTTGACTTTTGAAACTTGTTCTCTCTTTATACTAAGTCAAAATATTAACAAAAATTCAAATATCATCACATAGAAAAGTGTAACATCACTACCCATTCAATACTAATATAAAAATTTAGATTCATCATGAAATTATAATATTTTTACATCACTAGGAATCCTATTCCATTCCCTTGATCACATTTTCAAATGCGATTTTCCTAAAACCTCCATAATGAAGGGGTCTTCCAAGGGAAATCAAAAGTCCTAAATATGAGTACTTTTTTCTTACTTTCTTTTCCTTCCTTTTCTTTATTTCACAAATGAAATTTTCTAATTCCAATATAATTAAATAGTAAATGTTTTTATATAATGTTTTATTATTATAATTGAATTACTCTTTACCACCTTTCAAATTTTCTATTAAGAAAAATGAAACTATCATTTGTCTGTTGTGTGGACTACTGCCTCCACAAAATGAAGTCCTTCATTTATAACCACCACTTATATTATCTTCATATAATGTTGAAATTAAATAATAAATTTGAAATATATATAATTTTATTACGAAGAGAAAAATTATAATCCACCTTATTTTCCACCATCTATTGGGAAATGGAAATTTTAACCTGTGTTGTGGGGATTACCAACACCACAATGTATTGTTTCTCATTTTCTATTTTGTTTCCTTATTTTTTAAAACCTCTTCAAATGTGATTCACCATAAAAAATTATCCATATAATATAATTATGATTCTATAATAATGATATTATTCCAATAATAAACCACTTTCATAATCATAATAATCCATTAATTATAGTATAATCATGTTTTGGTATCTTCAGCCACCTACATGAACAATGATAAAAAAATATTGTAATGGTATAATATTTTAACATAATTAACAATAATATAAGATTAAAATAATAAAATAAATATTTTAATTTGGGTATGGAATTATTACATTAATCTTAATGTCTTGGATTAATATACCATTGTTCGTTTGTATAAAATATTTGAAACATGCTCATTGTTGATCTGATCATTAAATATCATAACCAAGACAACATTTAATGTTATAATAGTATTTTAAATAAATTAATAAACATCAATTATAGTTCTATATATAGTCTATAATTGATGAACTATTGGATAATAATGAACAACAACACCTCTATTTTGAAACTAGTTAAAAATGAACAAGATTACCCACACCAGATATTGAATGTTGATAATAAATAACAATCATACCATGAAATTACTATTATTAATGTGGTTTATAAAATATTATTGTTTTCAATAATGTGTTTATATTGGGTATTAAGGTACTTATATTTTAAATATAATAGATTTAAGGGTTTTAGTGGAAGTTGAGAATTTATGTAAGGGTTTCTTGTCTCGAATTTTCTCCACTTGAGAAATATTTCTTATTTGAAACCATATATTATTTGGATCCATGTACCAAATACAACTATAATATTTTATATAAATATCCTCTCATTATTTATGGTATTTAATTTTAAATTTTAAAAAATATCTCTCATGTGGTTTTCACTCAAAATATTCTATATTTTTAAGGGGTTCTTTGTATCAAATTAAATTTCTTGAGAAATGTTTGATATTTCAAAGAATTATTTTTCATATGGTGTATCAAATACCATATTGAATATTTTTTAAATATATTAAATTTCTTGAGAATTTAGTATCTATTTCGTGATCTTCCTATCAAGATCCTTTGATTCTTTTGTCACCAATACTATGAGGGTTTCATCTCCAATGTCATCTTCAAATAGGTAATTCTTTTCAAAGATAGTCCGTCTAGATAATTAGTTTATTTTCTCTATAAAGAACATATAATTTCGTTCTATTACATTAATTATTGTGGTTTTAATTTTCCTATACTTATTTCATTTCCCGCTTGGTACTTTACTTTCCCATTGTAAGGAAAGAGACCCTAATTTTTATTTTTATTTAGGGTCTTCTTTTTCTATGTCCATATTCATTGGATACTATTATGAATGTCCTTATATATTCCTCAATAATTTATTATGTTAATATTATACTACATTAACTTATTTAAATGTTTTAATGAAAATATTAACATTTTATATATTATTCTATTTCATCAATGTGTGGAAAGCATCTATTTTTAATGATTCCCATGTGAGCACATAATTACAAAACCATTTTAATTTTATAAAAAACTACCTATTTATGATTTCCTGGATTCTATGAAATATTTTTAACATGTTTTATAAGTTTTTATTTTAAAATTAGTTCAAAAGATCATGGATGTTTCTTATTTCCAAAGTAATTTTCTAAAACACCTAAAATGATTTAAATCTAAGTCATTGTCATTTCACATGAAATATGTTTGATTAAGTATATTCAAAACATGCTACCATAAGCCTAATTTCTTTAAATGAATAATTTAATATTCTTTTCTAGTAATTATATAGTCCACCACTGCCTTTTTCTTCTCAAAATCAACCTCTCTTGTATGCATGATTTTTCATCAAATTTATTTCGTCTATGAACACATTATATTTACCTCCATTGATTGAAGGGTGTTCCCTTTAATGTCATAAATATAATTATTAGTTTTATTATTAACATAATCATATACCACATTCTATATATGTTTCTAGTTTGTGGGATGAATATATATAAATATATTCCACTAACTGATAGGGGAAATAATGAAAATTGATAAACTAGTTTTTTATATGGATGTTTATTTATTAATAAGTAATGTTTGTTATTTATTATTTCATATGATGAATACAATGGTCTTAATTATTTATTTATAGGTCTTGGTATTGATAACCCATAAATACATTGATAGGTCCCATGATAAAATCTACCTTTGGTATTTTGGTGAATGATTACCCAATAAAATCATAGACATATGATCTTGATGGTTATATCATGATTTCTAATATCATAATGCCTTTGATTAAAGAATAAGATAATCTTTCAATAATTATTAATTCCATCACTATGAAACACTTTTTTATTTTCCAAGGGATATTTTCATTTCAAATGATATCCATCGGGACCAGGCACCGTGCAGCTTTGTATGGGACAATGCTAGTCGATCAGCAATGCAAGGTGGGGAGCTAGGTGATTAATGATACAGAAAGATGGTGAGGGGAAGATCAAGTGGGTTGGGCCTACGGGTCATGTATTGGGCATGATATGCCTATGGGCCTTCGGGTCATGTATTGAGGGTGTTTCAAGCCTTGTGCCCTGGGCCTACAGGTCGTGTACGGGTTCCCCTTCAACCCTTAAAAGGGGGATTATCCATAATAAAATAGAAAAGAAGGCCTTTTTCCCATTCGGGTGGGAATTGATATTATATAACATAGAATAAGAAAATAAATAATATCAATATATTAAAAAATTTCATCTCCAACATTACATCAAAATAATGTTAAAAACTCATGAAACTTATCTTTTATATTCTATTTTCCATGCCATGAAAATATTTAAACCAAACAGATAACATGACTTGGTGCAACCTTCTTCCTATTGTCCAAGATCTCACCCAACTGATCCTAGAGGGTTTTCTTATCATCCACATAGGAATATCCCCAATCAGTGATATTGGATCTGTTATAGAGATAAATATGAATATGTTAAACATGGATTATTTTTTAGATCCAGTATAACATTATAAGGGACACCAAGGAATATGCCACCATTCCAACACACTCTAACATCCCAAAATTGAAAAATAAGAAGGAATAAATCTTAATACGATTGTCAAACCATTATGGTCCATGATTATTAGAAACATTTAGTAATGAATGATCACTATCATAAAATTCTAAGGGACTCCCCCTCTAGTTAGAATAAGAATTATGAAGTTCATATGACACTAAAATTCCCTCTTATATCACTTAAACCTTCTTTTTCATGAATTGATGAACATAATGTCCTAGAACTGTTGACTCTACAACCTCTATCAAACATAACATAGATCAACTAGAACATTTATATAATACCTCATACAAAGCCATGATAATGGAAGAGTGATAATTTTATTGTATAAAAACTCAACCAATGGTAGGTTCTTCATCCATGATCTATTTAAAGTGAATATGTATTCTCTTAGAATATCCTTCAATGTCTAAATGTACATCTACATATATCCAACCATCTGTGGGTGTAATGTAATTATCAGGTAGATCAAATCAAAAAAAAAAGAACTGTATACACCAACCTATACTCAAAATTTAAATTGGGGACCACAACTAGATATGATGGTCCTGATTACAACATCATGATATAATAAATCAAATACATACCACCTCATGATAACATATATATCCCAAAAAATCATGATAAAAGATATATTTCAGGCTTCATCCACAAATCTATAATCACCCAAATTGAATAACAAACATCCTAGATAAGTGAAAAATAGTGAACAAAATTTTCAATAAATCCTCCCACATCACTTATAGAAATCCAAATACTATAAAAACCATTAAGAACATAATGTTCTATAATTACCTATTGGAAAACCATAAAATGTGAAATAATATACTCTATTTACCCATTAATGCTAGGACATAAATGTTGACTCCCAAATGAATGATATAAATTAGCGATACCAAGATGCACTTCCATGGATGGGATATGAAACTCATGAAGAACATCCTTATACTTCACCAAAAAAATAAAAAATATCCCTTAATGTATCATCTAATATCATTCATCCTCCAACCAACCCTTGGGATCATAATAACTAATAGTGTGACCGTGCAACACCTTTCCCTCTAAGTCACCCCCACCATTCCTTAAGAATTCTTCACATACTACATCATATATGACAACACTTTCATCTAATATAAGAAACATATTTAACCATAATAACCCACATTATGATCCATCTCTTTATATTCTACAATAAAACTCTAATCATCTATCAACTACCTAATAATATCTCCTTGTGAGTTTTACTTAACTAATCAAAAACCATGTTTCATTTCCATAGAGTGTAGGATATATCAATGTCAAAGCTGAAAGAAAACTTTATCCACAACCACTAATGAAAATTCAGGTCATGATGATAAAATATATTACACATGATATTATAATCTATAAAGACTACAATGTTTTCATTAATGAGGTAATGTCACCACATATTCAATGCAAATACTACTCCCAAAAACACGATATTGTGGGTTGAATAGTTACAATCATGGGGACATAATTTCCTTGACCCATTTGAGATCACTACCCCCCACTAAATTTTGACATTCACCAATATAAAATGGGAAGTATCACTAAAAACCACTAGCAAAAATGTATCTTTTGGAAAGAAAAGTATATGATAAATCATCTATTTTCACATCAAGTGGCCTATGGATGTCTAAAAATGATAAGTCTATATAAGAGCATTACCCTTCGTTGTCAAGGATGACAACAAGGCTATAATACGTGAGAATTTTGACACAAACTATAGAATCCCAAGATTTTCATATATAAATATTACATCATTTTATATGAGTATTCAATTAATAACATTATTATCCACTCCATAATTATAATGGTTTGGAGTCTTTGGATACTAGGAAGACAATATTCTAATTAAATCAATGATATTTTACATCTCCCACAAATATATCCAAACATGGTACTCTCCCTAGACATTCCCTATGTAAAACCATTGTTTATAAGTTGGGGAAATGAAATATAATAATAGTTTAGATAATATTCCCATTATGTAAAAACAAGTAAGTTATCAATGATTAATTAAACATGACATGACAATTGGGGTATGTGAACATGAGATTAACATTTAAAACCCCATAACCATGACACCATAGATCATAATCATGAATCAAGGCATAAATCATGGAAGTTCAAAAGATATTAATCATAACAAAATAAAACAACATAAGCCATAAGATTATAACATTTGAATATGAAATTACTTTTTATCATACACATAATCATGGAAAATAATTTCCTCAGTCACGGATCACTACTAATACTATCATATTGGGCTGGGTACACTCCCCATTATATCATATCCCTCTTCATGATTCACTCCAAATATTATAATAGTGGAAACATAAAATTATAAAATTATATTCACTCACCATTATAGTATTTATTATCTAATAGGATATATAACTTTACCTAATTCATTTTAGGGATATATAATTTTGTTCCCACCAATCCCATAATGAAAAAAATACTATTTTATGTAACATGATCATAAAACATTCATGATATCATAAACCAAAGAAATGGTATGTGTTTCATAAATGTTTTATAATTTCATAATAGAATAACTTATGGAAAGTAAATGGGTTTTTTAAAGGTTTCATTATATCATAATTAACCAAAGGGAATGAAATTAGTTTCTTAGAATCAATATTGAATAATCATAATAATATGGATCCTATAGAATGAAGGTGGATTATTTTATTAGATCATATCCCCATTAATGTATAAGTAACATCAAATGATGACATATTAGAATAAAATTCATTTAAAATATGTCTAGAATATTTCTTGGGGGAAATAATATTTTGACATTGAAACCACTTATTTAAAATCTATGAATTTTTGAAGTATTATGGAAAAATATTTCGATTAAATTTACACTAGGAACCAGTAATGTAATATTAAAATCATTGACTTTTTATGAAAGAATGAAATTATTTTCATGTTGTGTACATTAAAAAAATATTAAATGAACAGATTCAGTAAAAATTCATATCTAAGTTGTTCGAAAAATGAAAAGATGACCCCATTTAATCTATTTTTCAGAAATTAAATAATCATTCAAAAGGAATTTATAAAATCATAAAAAATATAAAAAAATTCATGATTTTTTTTTCAAAAAAACATGGATTTAGAAGAAAATCTATTTTTGATCTAAGATAGAAATAATGGTGGTTTTCCATAAATTTTTTTTTATATATTGAGTTACTCAATTTAAGAAAATTATTGAAAAACATGCAGTAATTATTAATAAACAATTAGAATAAATTTCCTTATATTATATAGAGATATGTAACAAAATTTCATCATCATATGCTTAATTATACACAATCCCAAAAAAAATTAGATTGTAACATATGACCCTCACCACTTCGGAAACATTTGAATCATAAGCCCCATGAAAGAATTTAACTAAATAAATCATTAAATTTAGATAAATTATTTGTTAAAATAATATGAAATTTACAATGGGTATTATATACACCTCATAAATATGAATATGTGTATAATATCCATCATGTCTCAACTATACAATATTGAGACAATAAAGACTTACCTCAAGTCCAAATGGATTAAAAAGTTCTCTAAATTAATTTATAATACATTAAAATTCATTATAATTATATAATATAATCAGTACAAAACTAATAATATCATATATTATCCCCTTATTACATTGTAACATCCATTTATTAATAATTCCTTTTAAAAATCATCATGTTTAGGTGTTAACTATTCTATTTTCAAGATAATTACAGTTCGTTTGTTTTGATAATTGTTCTTTGATCATGGTTCCATAATCTCCAGAATTTTAATCATGATATAAATTTCTTAAATATTAATTACGTATATTTAGAGTCATTTATTAAACGTAGATATGTAAAAAAATTAATTATACTATTCTGAGAGACTGTCTATTGTACAAAAGCATGAACATAGTTTTCACATTTTGATGGATTGAAGGAAAGAAAGGTAAATAATTATTTAAATTTATAAAATAATTATTGTAACATATATATCTTATATATTTAATACATCTATTATAATTACAATCTATGTAATGATGAAATGAAAAAATAATCACATCACTTTGTGGAGGTGGTAGCCAACATGAACGCAGAAGCAACATTATCATTTTCTAACATATTGAAAGGTAAGAAAGTAGATATGATATAATATTCCTAGAAGAATAATTAAATTATTTATATTATGAATAAAAATTGAATTCATCATAATAACAATCCATGAAATATGGTGATGGAAAATAAATTTTATCACTATGTGGATGCGGTAGTCCATATGTACACATGCAGGCTAATCTCCCATTGCATTTGATAGAGAAGATGGTGAATAATGGTGGTTCCATAATCATAATAATATTTTTTAATTATATTATTCTGATGAAATTATTTAATTATAAATACCACCTAATTTGTGGATCTATAAGATGAAATTAATTGAAAAGGGTTGGGTAAGATGATTACCTTTTCTTCAGTATTCCTATTTTAGTTCAATTAATAACTAAACATGGAATTGAATTTTAAGATGTATATAACAAATAATTCATGTATAGAATGATTATTATATAATTTCATATGGTTTTGAGGATCTATGAGGATTTATGTGCTATAATAATGAGAAAGGAGTGGTGTCCATTTATAAGGGGGGAAAGGAAACACTTGGAATTACATAAAATATTTAAATATAATAATTTCATAGTCAAGTATAATGATTAAAAACCAGGAATTAAAACAATATTCTATTGTCAAAATATCATCAACCAATGAAATTTTAATAAGTTTTTTTATCTTAATAATCCTTATCTTTTAGTTTATCCCCCATATTGACTAATTTTTATCCTTAACTAACTTAACAACTTCTTCATTCTTAAAGGGTAAAATGTTTACTTATAAGGTAATAATATGCTCTCAAATTGAAATTAGATGAAATTGAAGACCATTTATAATCATACATGTACTATTTAAATATTTTTATAATTTTTAAATATTATAATAAAATATTATTTTTCATAAAATATCATTGATTCCATTTTTGAAAAAATTATCTTAATTTGATTTTAAAGGCATGAAGATAGTAATGTGATTATAATATAAAAATTTCACTCTCAGCTAATATTTTTCATGGATCTATATGTTTTTTTGGAAACTATACCTCATCTAGAAAATATTACATTATGATCTTTCAGAATTATTTACATAATTTTCCAACTACTTGCACAAGCCTTATGTTGGCGTTGTGTAAGAATTTAAGGTAGTTATTCAATCACTAGATATTATGAATAAATATCAATGATAAAAATAAATAAATAATTTATAGAAATATTTACAAAATTATTGAAACTATTTTTATCACATTGAAAAAAATTGAAATATTAATGTCAAGAGAGTGGGATTTTGGATATTTTGTTCCTTAACATAACATAAATGTCATTATCAAGGTATAATGGCACAAATATTCCATAAATGAAAATTTTGGATGGATGTGGTTGAATTATCCCATACATTAAATTTAAGAATGGTTTTTAGTTGATTTTTTAACACGATCAAATGATCTAAAGCCTGTTTTACATATTCTACCCTTACCGATGTGAAAAATGTTTACCACAGTTACAATACATAATGATAAAAAATAAAAGGGACTTATTTAGAAACATTTTTACATTATTATTCAAAATATGGAATATATTTTTCATAATAACAATTCAATAAGTGTAAAAAATATTTCTATTTAAAAAATAGATAGAAAAATAGTTTCTCAATAAAATGTATTTTTTGAACTATTATAACTAAAAAATGGATAATTGATAAAATATTATAACTAATATATAAATTTTAAACCATATTTTTTAAAACTTTGTCTTTTTAAATTCTAGAGACAAAAAAACATTTTAAATATAATTCAGTATTTTTCAGTAACCACAACAATGTAAATATTTTCTGAAAATACCCTAGTTTCACTGCAATATAATTTTGATAACTGTATTAAAAAAATAATTTCTTTTATCAAATGAAATATTTAAATGATAAAAATAAAAATTATAATATTCCCTATAAAATAATTAAAAACAATTGATGAAGAAAATATATTTTAAAGAATAAAAAGACTTTACAAAATGTCAGGTGCTAATTTCCTAAGAAATTATCTATAAATTTCTATTGATTATGATTCCTATATATATTAAATAGTTCATTTTATTATATTGAAAACCAATAATTCTATATAAATGTTACAATAGTCATAGAATAATATTATTTTTTGGTTTTTTGAAGCTCGGTGTTGTGTGTTGTGTACTCTATCGAACAATGTGTTCTTTTAAAATCATGGGTTGTTTCATTCTTCCCCAACCCCAACACTTTAATAAAAGATTTCATTGAAACATGAAATTATTATCATTATAAAATGTTTTGATATTTTGAAAAATATTTTATTGAAAATCCACATCGTAAAATGGGTAAAAATGTTCATCTAGAAAATAGGGAAAGGAAAATATGAAAGACATCAAGAATAAAACACACATATGTTTCAATATAGAACATTAGAGGGAAGTAATAAGATGGAAATGGAGAATAAATGTATTTACAAACAATTATGCTAAATAACAGAGATCATTGGTCATAATAATTTGAATGATCTGAATACTGTTTTTAACCAAAAAACCATAAATCAATAAGGTGTGAAAAAGGCCATAAATTCCACAAAAATTAATGTTATAGGGTAAATTTTTTTATTTCAATATATTTTAACTATATTCAATTAATTTATTTAAAATATAGAATACTAATATATGGAAATATACTTGACAAATAGAATCTCATTATTTTATTAAATTCCCCCCACAATACCATTTTTTTCTCAAAACATGGAGTATTTAAGATCCATTTTTCAATAATAAAGAACATAAATCAACATCTTAATTCACAAAAACATATCATGATATTCCATTTATATTTAAATATTAACTAATAGTGCATTTTTAGCATGTTGTAAGATAATATCCAAAAATTTTAGAATGTAATATGATGTAATATTACATTTAACTCCAAAATTTCAATAATATCAATAATGGTTTTACTTAGCTCATTTCATAAGAAACATTATATCCCAAAAAACCTCACAATACTCAATATTAAATAATTTTTTAACATCAAAGGTGATCTAATTCCTTTCATCTTAAATCCAGATAAATTTAATTTCATTCTTCCAAAATAATATTTAACGATAAACCACCTGTTAAACCTAAGGGTTACATATACCAAATAACATATAATAATCTCCCAAAATATTGATAATCACTATGAAAAATATATTGTTTTAATTTGGTAAACATAACCAAAATATCATAGATAAAATTAATATATGGACCTGAATCGTAAAATTTATATCGAGCATAATTTTTTTTAAATATATCCTTTTAATGAATCACTTTTCAACCAGAAAAATTATCCATATCCCACTATCCAATAGACCATGAATAACTTAACATAAAATAAAATAATATCCCAAAAAATTATATAAACTTCAAAAGATAATTCTCTCAAAAACCCATTAAAATTTTGAAATATCCTCTATATCCCATCATTAAAAGCCACAGATGGGGTATTTATTCCCTTGAACTTTTGATCATTGTTAAACATAGAAACACATGATGGTATTAATAACTCTTAATTTAACCTCAAATAAAAACATATGTGATTCAAAAAATTAACATAATCCATATTCCTAAAATAAAATCACATTCAATTAAATATATTAAATGATTAAAAATTTATAATAAACATAATCAAATATGAACCAAGTCCATTTTTCATCAAATCACTAACCAATTCTATAGTCACCAATACTGTCCCATTAACATCATCAGTGTCATTAATTTCATTATTCTAACTAAACATTTTCATCTTAACACTAAATCACTTTTCATTTTCATTGGCACCATTGAATATTAGTCTTCAAATCCATAAAGAAAAAATATTATGGAACAATACATAAAAGTATCATGTTTTTTATATCCATAATTTCATTGATATAACACTTATACAATATAATTTTGATATCCCAATACATAAAAAAATTAATCCTTTCACATCAATGATTGTAATTAAATATTTCCTTCCTTAGTCTAGGAGATAACCCTTAGATTATGGAACTAGATCCGATAATTCCCATTTTCCCCCACATAGAAGACATTGAACAATGAATGTCCCCTTAAGATTAACTTGATTTCCCTCTCTCAAACTCTTAATTTTTCCTCCGAAATTACTTGCTCTATTCCCTACTATTCCACATATAAAACACCTTCTTATTCATCTAATAAATTTCTCTATATTCTTTATCCCACATACTTTACATGTAATAAGATGAGTCTTCATCTCTTTTTAGTCTTCCTAAAAATTTATTTTTATCTTATTTCAAGTGTCATCATACACACCCCATTTGAGATTATGATTCATATAATGAAATAGATTATTGGAAATAATCACAAGGTTTTTTATTCTAATACCCAATTAATTTGGTTTCTCTTGAGTAAAATCATTACATTTTTTATCTTGTTCTATGTTAACACAAATCCTCCATGCTCTATCATATGACTAAAACCAATAGGTATAGTGGGAGTAAAAATATTCATAGTGAGGATTTATAGAATCATGATAAATATTTCATATAATGTGTAAATCATGAAACCTTTTTTTTCAATTTATTCCACCATAGGTTTAATATAGGCAATCCTTGGTTATCAACTATTCAAATCACACATAATGGTTTATAAGGAAAATCTGAGTTAACCCAATCATATCACCAGTTTTATCAAACCATGGGTGATTTAAAGGTTTACACTCTATAGATGATAATAATGGATGAGATATACTTTGAACAACAATTATTTTAAATATTACCACCAATATTTATATGTTCCAGAACCACATCGATATGTATATTCTAGATAGGAATTTTTTGAAATTAGAACAAAATAATCTATATATTACCAAAACATTATGATATTATCCTATAGATAGGATTATAGATATGGGTTTCCATAATATTTTTCATCCAAGTTGCCAAAAAATTAGGTAAACCCTTCTATAGTAACAACTACATCTACCCAAACATTTCATTGTTTAATATTACATAACTTTAAAGGATTGTTAAATACATACCATTATAATCCATGTAGGAACCATATTTTTTTAGTGCCATTAGATATTGGACACAAAATCATTTTAATTCATGAAATATCTTAAACATATACGATGAAGATATTCTAACATAGTAATATTCTAATTCAAACTGTACTTACAACTATTCTCTATAACCTAGGGAACTTAAATATAAGAACGGGTGACCTCAGATTCTCAACATTGATTAATAAGGGATATATAAATGATCAAATAAATATAACACGAGCATAAGGGAATGATACCATGAAATTTAAATTTAAGAATCAACCACCAACATATCATAGATGATAATATTAAATCATGGAAAAATCCTGGAAGTTCATATGATGAAAACCATAAACAAATAGAGGAACATAATTCATGAAAGCATAACATTAGTATAGGGTTTATATTTTTGGAATTATATATTCATATAGAATAATTTACTTAGTCAAGTATCACATCCTAGACTATCATAGTGGATTTTGTTTACTCCTTATTCCATCATATCCTTAGTCATGTTTTAATCTGAAGGCTATCATATTGTAAATATTACCTTAATAAGATTATCTCACTCTCAATTCTAATCCTTATTATCTCTTGAAATATTTTTCATTACCCATTTCATTGGAGTGATATAAAATTCTTTTCCCACCCATAACATTTTTAAAATCATACATATGGTTTCTAAAATATCCTAAACCATTCATCATTGAGTACCCTATTTAAATAAATTTCATTTCATAAAAATTTCATCATTTCATTATAACATAATATCAAGAAAATAAACGGGTATCAAAAAGGTTTGTAGTCGGGGTGGAACATGAGTGGTAAACCCTATAATCCTGCACCCAAAAGACTAGGGTTTGAAACATGGAAATCCACTTGTGTATTTATGAGTTAAGTGGTGATGAAGATATAAATCTGACATTATATATGTAGGTGTTTATGAATGCATGATGAAAGTAGGCAATGATGCAGACATGATGTAGGTCTAGAGATGCTGTTTGGAAGATGCTTGCTTGATGTTGTACTAGGACATCGACCCATGTTCAAGGGAAACATGGTTTTGGGAATACATGCTATGTAATGCAGACTCCCTTAGGACAGTTCTAAATAGTTCTTTGATTTCATAATAAAAATGGGCTTCAACCCCAACATTTAAAAAATAATGGTTTCATCAAAAGAGAATTAACCCATGGGAAAGAATTAGATTTTGTAGAATCGTCCTTATATCATCATCATAATAAAACATATAAAGAATTAAATTATATGGTATCGTCATGTCATCTTCCAAGTAATGTATAAGTAATATCAAAGGATTTTATTAAAGATCAAAATAAAAATAAATTATATTTGGAATATTTCTTGAGAAAAACCCCACTTTCATTTTGATGCCACGACTTTAAAATTTAAAAATGTCCCAAATATTAATAAAAATATTTTCTTCTAAATTTACCTTGGAAAAAAATAAATGAATATTAAAATCCTAGAGTGGTTATATAACTTAAATTTCTATTCATTCCATCTATGTTAAAATAATAGCCCCTTTATATTTTTGGTAAAAAGATAAAATTACCTCATTCGTAAAATGAAAATAAGATTCCTTTTAATTTTTTTAAAAACATTAATCATGTGTAAAAATGAATTTAATAAATGTGATAATATTAAAAAATTATTTACAATGGTTTTAGAATATATGGATAATGGAGAAAAAATATTTTCATCTTATGAGAGAAAAAAGTTGGGTTTCCTAAAAACATTCCATCGGCCTCTTGAGTTCTTAAATAGATGAAAATTAATGAAAATATGTAATATATATAAATTGAAAAAGGGGATGTAAATTCATTGAATTACTAATTTATATATCATAAAATTCCATCACCTGAGACTTAATAATAAACAATCCCAATAAAAGTGATATTTTAACATAAATCTACAACCACTTTGGAAATTTTTGAATGATAATCCCTAAAAAAGAAGAAAATTAAATGAAACCTCATATATCATGAAAATAAGGATAATAATTATATAACATATAAAATTGGTAGTATATACACCTAAAACATTAAAAGTTGTATAACATCAATGATATCTCAATGAAACAGTATTGAGATGGAGAACTACTACCTAAAGTTCAAGTTGCTCCAAAAGTACTATAAACTGCAGTATAATATAATTAAATTTTTCTAACGCTCTACTAGAAGAATATCAATAACAGTAATATGAAATATGATTCACATGAATTATTTTAATACATATTTATCAATAAGTCCTTATTAAAATCATCCTTTTTCATTCCTAACTGTTTCGTTTTCCTGAGAATTTTGTTCATGTTTTTCTAGTAATTGTACATAGATCATGGTTACCTCATCTCTAGAATGTCAATAATGCTATAAATATCACATATTTGTTAAATATATATATATATATTCATTATATATATATATATATTCATCTATAAAAGTTGTATATTAAAAAATCAATTGCCCCTTTCATCTAGATGGTGGGTCGTATGTACGCATGAATGATGTATTTACTTATCGATGAATAGAATAAAAGAAAGTTAAATTATAATTGATCATTAAATAATAAAAAATATAACATATATATCATATATATATATATATATACCTTCAATATATCCCAATTTTTATCTTTGTAAACCAGTAATGAAAAACGAATCACATCACTACATAGAGGTGGTAATCTATAAGTACGCACGAGCATGGTTATCATTTTAAATCAGATTATAGGGTAAGAAGGTAGAAATAATGTTATAACTATATATTAATAACTATTCCAAAAATATCATATGTATACTTTAAACTATCATAAAAACCATCCATGATATATATTGATGGAAAATAAAATATATCGCTACATGGGGGGGTGTAGTCCACACCTATGCACGAAAGATAATTTCACTTCCCATTTGATGGAAAATATTGTTAATAATGGTGGTTAAATAATCATAATAACCTTTATGTATATTTTTTATACCAAATTTATTATTTTATGATAAATTAAATAGATATGGATGAGGAACAAAAGAAAAAAATTGAACGAGTTTCGGTAGGATAATTAACACTATTTTGGTAGGCTTACTTTAAATCCCTTCTTAATGAAAATTGGAATTTTCCATTAAGAAGAAAAGACTCCTAAATCATTTATTTTCAAGTTTAGAAGAGAATATTTCCATGTTTGTTTACATATAGGGACAAATTATTTATAAATAATAGAATTGAGGGGTATCCGTATATAAAGGAGGGAAAGGATACACTCGGAATTAATTACAAGATTTCAATATAATTAATTTAATTATCAGTTATAATGTTTCCAAAGAGACATTAATTCAAATATAAGGAGTATATTTCTGTAATATCATTAGTAAATGAAATTTATTTGGGTTTTTTTTTAAACTTATTTTTGGTTTAACTCATTTGTTAACCAATTTTAACCTTCTGTATGGTAACAACTTTACCAATATTAAGGGGTTATAATATTACTTATAATGTATCAATTTGATCAATAATGGAAAATTGATGAATTTTTAGACCATTTTTAATCATATCATTCTCATTTCAGTATTTTTTTATTTAAAAATAATTTAATAAAATAGGATTTTTTTATAAAATATCATTAATTTCATATTTGACTCTATTAACCAAATTTGAATTTAAAGAAATAAATATTGTAATGTAATTATAATATAAACCATCAACACATCCATAATATGATTAGTTAATCTATTAAATTCATTGGGAGGTACAAATAATCCATAAACTTATATATTGTACATCTTTCAAATCATTTACATTATTTTTATAATTCTTACACAATTTATCCATTATCGTTGCTTAAGAATTTATTTTAATTATTCCATTAGTTGATATTGAAACAAATTACCTTGATAAAATAAATTAATTAATATATAAAATAAATATTTAGTACTAAATTTACTATCTTTTAATCATTACATAACCAATTTTAGAGATGTTATAGTTAATAAAGTGACATTATAGAATTTTCTTTACTTAAATAATATAAATGTCCTTATCAAGGGAAAACGAACACAATATTAAATATATTCAAATTATGGATCTATATGGAAACATTTAAGACATAAAATTAAATAAATACATGCGTTTAGTTGATTTAGAGAACATAACTCATGGGTTTAACATGGTTTTACCTATTCTACCCTTACCAATGTGGAAAATTGAAGTGCCCAGATCAGTGTGAATCACTGAGAGGGGGAGGGGGTGAATCAGTGATCCCTTAAAACTTTTTACTAATTGATTCTTATCAATTAAACCTCTATGGCTGGTTAAAGCCTCGATCCACTCTTCTTGTATCTCTCACCTTTCCTCGAATGATGCAGTAAATATAAAGGCACATGACACAAGGATTTACAAGGTTCGGCACCAAAGGCCTACATCCTTGCCATGCTCTCCCAGCATGGATTCTACCATTATAATCTGTTAGTATTACAATGGTCGATACAGAGTCCCACTGTATCTCTCCTGAGTCCCACGGGAGGGTCTTTATACTGCGTCCCACAGTGTTACCAGAGTCCCACTGGCCTGCTCCAGAATCCCACTGAAGAATTCTTCTCCCTGAGTCCCACAAGGTCTTCTCTTGGCTCCTCGAGTGACACGAGTAGCTCTTCTTCACTTTAAGATTCTTCAAGTATCTTCAGCAGCCTGGGATAAAGGCTGCTGGCCTTGCTCTTCTTCTGATCACTTGTGGTGAACAGGTCTTCTCGTCTTGCTCAGGATTTATCTCCTTCTTCTAAGGATGACCTGGCCTCTCTCCAACTACTGAATACTCAGACAACTGATATCTTTAACATCAGTCTGGTCCAGTCTCAGTCACTTCAACTTCATGCACTGAGTGCATGGCAGCTCTTCATCCTCATGCACTGATAGCATGGCCTTCTCAATTCTCCAAGAACCTCCTGGTCTTGGTCAACTCAAATGCACACCACTGATTTATCTTTGTTCACGTGTGCACGTTCATGCATGCATGCATTCACTCCCCTTCTTCTCTTCTTGGTGGAGTAAACCCTCAGAGGGTGTAATTCTTTTCAGCACACACCTACTTCTCAAACTTCACACACTTTATGCAATTTGTCTACACACATAAATGTGTGTTCTTCTTTGTGTGTCTAAGTGTATACACACTTCTTAGTGCACACACCTAGGTTCGGCCAACTTCTTGTTTTGTTTGCACACACATTTTCTTTGTTCAATTTGCAAACACTTGAGACTTGGCCTTCACACTTCTTGTTGCACACCCTTAAATGGCCGTAGGGTGTTCCTCTTCAATTTTCACACACACACACTCAAATGAGGTGTGGTCTTCACTTCACTTAACATACACCACTTGGTGTTGTTCTTTGTGCACACACATGGCCTCGGGTATTCCTCCTTCACTTGGCACACAAGCACAAGTCTCGGGTCTTCTCTTTCTTTTATTCTTCTTTGCACACACCCAAGACAAAGGCTACGGCCTTCTTCTTCAAATGCACAAACAACTGCCTCAAGCAAGCCGTGCAAGAGGGTGCGGCCAATTCTTCACTTCTTGTCCGCGCAAGCACAAGCCACAAGGGTGCAACCAGGCGCGCAAGTTCCACTGCCATGCAAGTGTGCAAGGTGCAACACTGCGGGCACACATGTGCAAGGGCACAAGCGGGCCGCACAAGTGCCTACCGCGCAGGGGGCGCGGTGCCCAGAGGGAGTGCGCAAGATCGCGCTGCCCTTCCTCCTTCCTGTCGCGCAAAGGATAGCACGCAGGGGACTCTTCCCTTCACGTCTTTCGTGCAAGGGGTGCGCGAAAGGAACCTCACGGAGCCAAGGGGTGGCTCCGGGCTTCTCAAATTCTTCGCGAGGCAGAGAGCACTCACGGGACTCCTCAAAGTTTCAGAAAAACTACAATGAGGTCTCGGCCTCTCCTTTTATAGGTAGAGAATCCTCAAGACTTCCGCGTGGGATATCTTTTAATCTCCCGAAGATTTCGGGATCTCAAGATTTCCTTAAATCTTGTTTTATTCTCTCTGTTCACGCGGGTTCCATTTATTTTTTTTTCTCCTCCACGTGCATGCGACTTAGAACGCATGCACGGTCTTCGTCTCTTCTATCCCATGCAAAACACGAACTCACCGAAGCCTCGGCAACTTCGTTTTGCCTCGGCCTTGTTCGAAATCTTCCAAACATTTCATGCATGTGTATTTTTAAGCATGGATCGGTTCAGTAGGTCCAGACGAGTCGGATGGACGTCTTAGATCCTTCAGAGGTGGCCGGGAACTCGAAAACCGGCCTCGGGTAGCCTCTGGTTCATCGGCGGCTCACGGGGAGGCTTCGGCATGGTTGGAGGTTGAGGACGAATGCTGGGCCGTTGGATGCGGCATTTGAAATACATCGAATGGCCGCGATCTGGAGATCTCGCGCGGGATGCGATGAGCGGCGGAGATCTGGCGCGCGATCAATCGTGCGGCCAGGATGCGCTCCCGGGAATTTTTCCGCGTCCCACATCGAAACGGGGCGCGGTTTTTCCGCGGTATATCACCCAAGCGCTCTCCGCTACTCCGCAATTGAACCTCTCCCTCCACGGTGCCGCCCCGCACCGTGTTCTCCCTGCGGGCGCGCTCTGCGCCCACTCTCTGCTCCTGCGGGCGCGCTCCTAGCGCCCACTATGCATCCTCCGGGCGCGCGGGTTTCACCACCGCGTGTCCTCGGGGGCTTACACACGGCCCCCTTGCCTTCGGGCTGGCCACATGGGATCCCCCCTTGGGCGTGGCGCCTTAGGCCCACATGTGCCTTGGGGGTTGAAGCCTTAAGGCTGGCTTGAGATGTCTAATTTTTTGCAAGTAATAGAACAAGTCCTTTGTGTAAAAACAAAGTGACCAAGTTCAAATGCCAAATGCCACAACTCTTCTTCTAATCCATTCTTCATCTTCTTTATTTCTTCTTCTTCATTAGAATTCATCATCCTTCTTCAACATATAATCATCATTTAAGAATGAAATTCTTGAAGGTTCTTCCATCAACCGATGCTCCTGAATCAAAGATTTCTTCAATGTGCTTCATTGATCCAATTAGAGATCAATTGGATCTTCTTCATGTTCACATGCACTAAGTGATAGTGCATGGACTTCATTAAACCACCTCATCCACTTAGAAGTAGTGAATGGATCTTCTTCAGCTCCTCATGCATTGTCAATACAATGCATGGTCTTCAAACAATGTTGTGACTTTGTATCCAGTTGATACAAGTTCTATGAACTTAAAGATCAGCTCAACAATCGTCAGATTTCCATGGAGAATGTTTCAACCACAATTTCCAATACCACTTAGTGAATCTCCTAAGTGACATGCATCTTAGTACCATGGCCATTCTCCTTCATCACCATCACCATCACATCCTTTGACATTCAAATCTTGACTCCTTGACATCCATTCATTCCAAGACAACTTCATGCCTCATTGACAACAAATGCCACACAGTGCACTTCAATCTCCCCCTTTGTATTTGTTGTCAATACACTCCTTCAGCACATATGAATGGGTCAATATGTGTGCCAATATTTTCTCCCCCTTATTGGAAATCAAATGCAAAGGTGTGGTGTGGTTCACTTTCAAAAATATCTCTTCCTCCCTTTGAAAAGTATTTTCTTGAAAAACACTGAGAGAGGGATGATGTCACATGTTCTCTTTAGCAAAGAACCTTTAGTAAATCAACTCTAAGTCTACTTGGGCTAACCCGGTGTAGAAAACAAGAGTGATATGACCAAGGAATTCAAAGCTGTCCATAATTCTCTACACATGTGAGATCATGATTAGGGGTTTGAAATTTTTCATATATAACAATGAATTGCTAAATCCTGCACATACTCCACAAAACTCATTAGAAAGTTCAGTGCAAAGATAAAGCTCCCCCTTTCATCCATCTGTCTTCAATCCATACTCCCCCTTAATTGACAAGATAAACTCAATTAGGAAACAAGGGATGAAAGTATGATTGGAATACCTTCACTTTTCTTCAAGATGGTATTAATTCTTAGAATACCATCTTCTTCTGATTGGCTCCCCCTCAAGGGGTGCACTCCATTCTTTCTAAACCATCCTCCAGCTGAGAATGATCATCATCTTCAATTCCTTGCAATGTTAGCACATGTATATACCAATAATATAAGGGAATAAGATGGAACCTCCTTAGTTAATCAATGTGAACAACAAGGTTGAGAAGATTCTCTCAACCGAGATGTCCCATTTTCACCATTCTTCACACTTGCACATTTGATCTTCAATGATGTTGGTGCTGGTGTGGATCTCAATTCATCTTCATGTGAAATCTTTTGTTTCCTTTTTGCCTTAGCAATTTCCAGTGCTTCATCTTCAGCTCTTTGCAGTTCTCTGGCAAGATGCAACTGATTAGGCCATATGACTAGTAAGTCACTTGGAAGTGTGGCCTCATTTCTGGAAGTTCCACATGGTTCTTTTGATGCTTTCAAGCTACCTTTCTTAGGCAACTTGTTTTCAATCAATCCCTTCTGCTTCTTCTGGATTGATTGTCTTTTTGAGTCCAGTCTGCTTCTATTCAGTTTCATGGCTTGTTCACAAAGTTCCATGATATGACCTTTCTTTCCACAGTAGAAGCATGTCTTCTTGGTGGTCCTACTGGATGACTCACCCTTCTTGGACTTAGACTCCAAGGTCTTATCTTCCTTTTTCATAATCTTCTTGGGAGCATCTTCCACATTCTTATGCTTGCTTCCCAAGGAATCTATCTTAGCCAGGTTCAGTGATCTTCTCTTCATTCCAGCTTCGGATACATTCGGAGATTGATATGTATCAACTCTTTGAACACTTTTGCAACCATCCCAGATGTTGTCAAGTAATGCAAATCTGTTAGCAGTAAACAGATGTCTCTGGACCTGTGGATACTGCTTCTTTTCTTCTGGCTTGCTCCCCCTTGGCATGGGCTTCCTCTCTGCTTTGACATTCAGTGGATTGTACCAACAATACTTTGCACAATGCCCATACTTGTTACAACACCAACATTGACCCACAAATCTTGACTTCTTCAGTCCTTCTGATTTTAGGGTACTTGTCTTGAATTGTTGTGCTGCTTCAGGAGAGCTTTCTTTCTTCATTGTCTTCATCCATACTTGTTTGGAATTATTCTTCCATCCTGCACTTTGTGTGGAAACACAATTAGAAACATGAGTACAAGATGGGATGGATGGTACCTTCTTTTTAGAAGTTGTTGCCCTTTTATTATAGGATGTCTTTCTTTTAGAATCATCCTTTTCAAAGCTCACTTGAGTAGCAACATTTCTTCTTTCAGCTGACTGGGAGGATTCAGCTTTGGGTGATTGCAGATTTTTCAATATCACCTCTAGTTCTAAGCATTTCATGCTAAGAGAGTTCTTCTCATCCTCAACAGTTCTTAGCCTTCCTTCCCAATTTTATTTCAGCTGTTCTAACTGGTCTTCATGCACCTTCTTGATTTCAAGCATTGAGTTGTCAAGATCCTTCACCCTTTTGACTTTATCTTCTAGTTGAGCATCTTTGACAATCATTGAGACTCTGTGCAACTTCTCCAGTGCATGGAACACTTCTTTGACCATTATCTTAATGAATTCATTCTCAGAAAGGCTTCTTTGCAATTCTTCAGCAGTGTCTTCATATCTTTCATTGCAAAGAGAAGCAGTTTCATCTTTAGCCTTCACCAGCTTTCTGAGAGTGTTGGTTATGCCACCCCTTTTTTCCAATTGATCTTCCATTGTATTGGCTTCTTCTTCTAACTGTGATTTTTCTTCATGAAGATCATGGATGCCTGTAGCTATACACTTTTCCACTTCCATGGGAACTGTCTTCTGAAGATATTTGAGTGCACTCTGAAGATCATTCATTGTTTCAACTTCATCACAGATAGGACAGGCTTTCTTCATCTTCTTGGCCTGTTTCTTCTTTCTATTTTTCTGAGTCTTGGAAGATATCTCCATTTGAGGCTGGTCACTCATTTCCTCAAATCTGCACTTCATAAAGACTCCCTTGGATCTTTTAGAGGTAACCTCCCTTTGATACCAATTGAAGTGCCCAGATCAGTGTGAATCACTGAGAGGGGGATGGGGTGAATCAGTGATCCCTTAAAACTTTTTACTAATTGATTCTTATCAATTAAACCTCTATGGCTGGTTAAAGCCTCGATCCACTCTTCTTGTATCTCTCACCTTTCCTCGAATGATGCAGTAAATATAAAGGCACAGGACACAAGGATTTACAAGGTTCGGCACCAAAGGCCTACATCCTTGCCATGCTCTCCCAGCATGGATTCTCCCATTATAATCTGTTAGTATTACAATGGTCGATACAGAGTCCCACTGTATCTCTCCTGAGTCCCACAAGAGGGTCTTTATACTGCGTCCCACAGTGTTACCAGAGTCCCACTGGCCTGCTCCAGAATCCCACTGAAGACTTCTTCTCCCTGAGTCCCACAGGGTCTTCTCTTGGCTCCTCGAGTCACACGAGTAGCTCTTCTTCACTTTAAGATTCTTCAAGTATCTTCAGCAGCCTGGGATAAAGGCTGCTGGCCTTGCACTTCTTCTGATCACTTGTGGTGAACAGGTCTTCTCGTCTTGCTCAGGATTTATCTCCTTCTTCTAAGGATGACCTGGCC
This sequence comes from Viscum album, assembly GCA_963277665.1. NCBI lineage: Eukaryota > Viridiplantae > Streptophyta > Magnoliopsida > Santalales > Viscaceae > Viscum > Viscum album. Next base: position 1,210,410,075 of record OY728160.1, read on the forward strand.
TCTCTCCAACTACTGAATACTCAGACAACTGATATCTTTAACTTCAGTCTGGTCCAGTCTCAGTCACTTCAACTTCATGCACTGAGTGCATGGCAGCTCTTCATCCTCATGCACTGATAGCATGGCCTTCTCAATTCTTCAAGAACCTCCTGGTCTTGGTCAACTCAAATGCACACCACTGATTTATCTTTGTTCACGTGTGCACATGCATGCATGCATGCACTCCCCTTCTTCTCTTCTTGGTTCAGTAAACCCTCAGAGGGTGTAATTCTTTTCAGCACACACCTACTTCTCAAACTTCACACACTTTATGCAATTTGTCTACACACATAAATGTGTGTTCTTCTATGTGTGGATGTCCTCCCTTTTCTTCTTCTAAGTGTATACACACTTCTTAGTGCACACACCTAGGTTCGGCCAACTTCTTGTTTTGTTTGCACACACATTTTCTTTGTTCAATTTGCAAACACTTGAGACTTGGCCTTCACACTTCTTGTTGCACACCCTTAAATGGCCGTAGGGTGTTCCTCTTCAATTTTCACACACACACACTCAAATGAGGTGTGGTCTTCACTTCACTTAACATACACCACTTGGTGTTGTTCTTTGTGCACACACATGGCCTCGGGTATTCCTCCTTCACTTGGCACACAAGCACAAGTCTCGGGTCTTCTCTTTATTTTATTCTTCCTTGCACACACCCAAGCCAAAGGCTACGGCCTTCTTCTTCAAATGCACAAACAACTGCCTCAAGCAAGCCGTGGAAGAGGGTGCGGCCAATTCTTCACTTCTTGTCCGCGCAAGCACAATCCACAAGGGTGCAACCAGGCGCGCAAGTGCCACTGCCGCGCAAGTGTGCAAGGTGCAACACTGCGGGCACACAAGTGCAAGGGAACAAGCGGGCCTCACAAGTGCCTACCGCGCAGGGGGCGCGGTGCACAGAGGGAGTGCGCAAGATCGCGCTGCCCTTCCTCCTTCCTGTCGCGCAAAGGATAGCACGCAGGGGACTCTTCCCTTCACGTATTTCGCGCAAGGGGTGCGCGAAAGGAACCTCACGGAGCCAAGGGGTGGCTCCGGGCTTCTCAAATTCTTCGCGAGGCAGAGAGCACTCACGGGACTCCTCAAAGTTTCAGCAAAACTACAATGAGGTCTCGGCCTCTCCTTTTATAGGCAGAGAATCCTCAAGACTTCCGCGTGGGATATCTTTTAATCTCCTGCAGATTTCGGGATTTCAAGATTTCCTTAAATCTTGTTTTATTCTCTCTGTTCACGCGGGTTCCATTTATTTTTTTTTTCTCCTCCACGTGCATGCGACTTAGAACGCATGCACGGTCTTCGTCTCTTCTATCCCATGCAAAACACGAACTCACCGAAGCCTCGACAACTTCGTTTTGCCTCGGCCTTGTTCGAAATCTCCCAAACATTGCATGCATGTGTATTTTTAAGCATGGATCGGTTCAGTAGGTCTAGACGAGTCGAATGGACATCTTAGATCCTTCAGAGGTGGCCGGGAACTCGAAAACCGGCCTCGGGTAGCCTCTGGTTCATCGGCGGCTCACGGGGAGGCTTCGGCATGGCTGGAGGTTGAGGACGAACGCTGGGCCGTTGGATGCGGCATTTGAAATACATCGGACGGCCGCGATCTGGAGATCTCGCGCGGGATGCGATGAGCGGCGGAGATCTGGCGCGCGATCAATCGTGCGGCCAGGATGCGCTCCCGAAAATTTTTCCGCGTCCCACATCGAAACGGGGCGCGGTTTTTCCGCGGTATATCACCCAAGCGCTCTCCGCTACTCCGCAATTGAACCTCTCCCTCCACGGTGCTGCCCCACACCGTGTTCTCCCTGCGGGCGCGCTCTGCGCCCACTCTCTGCTCCTGCAGGCGCGCTCCTAGCGCCCACTATGCATCCTCCGGGCACGCGGGTTTCACCACCGCGTGTCCTCGGGGGCTTACACACGGCCCCCTTGCCTTCGGGCTGGCCACATGGGATCCCCCCTTGGGCGTGGCGCCTTAGGCCCACATGTGCCTTGGGGGTTGAACCCTTAAGGCTGGCTTGAGATGGCTAATTTTTTGCAAGTAATAGAACAAGTCCTTTGTGTAAAAACAAAGTGACCAAGTTCAAATGCCAAATGCCACAACTCTTCTTCTAAGCCATTCTTCATCTTCTTTATTTCTTCTTCTTCATTAGAATTCATCATCCTTCTTCAACATATAATCATCATTTAAGAATGGAATTCTTGAAGGTTCTTCCATCAACCGATGCTCCTGAGTCAAAGATTTCTTCAATGTGCTTCATTGATCCAATTAGAGATTAATTGGATCTTCTTCATGTTCACATGCACTAAGTGATAGTGCATGGACTTCATTAAACCACCTCATCCACTTAGAAGTAGTGAATGGATCTTCTTCAGCTCCTCATGCATTGTCAATACAATGCATGGTCTTCAAACAATGTTGTGACTTTGTATCCAGTTGATACAAGTTCTATGAACTTAAAGATCAGCTCAACAATCGTCAGATTTCCATGGAGAATGTTTCAACCATAATTTCCAATACCACTTAGTGAATCTCCTAAGTGACATGCATCTTAGTACCATGGCCATTCTCCTTCATCACCATCACCATCACATCCTTTGACATTCAAATCTTGACTCCTTGACATCCATTCATTCCAAGACAACTTCATGCCTCATTGACAACAAATGCAACACAGTGCACTTAAAAAATATTTACCTTGATTACTATTCATGATGATAAAGAATAAAAGGTCGATATTTCAAAAAAATGGAACACATGATTTCAAATATGGAATAAAGTTTTTAATATTCAATTTCTATATGTGTAATAAATCAATTTATGGTAAGATCTCAATATTCAATTAAAATTCTTTTAAAACAAGTTCAAAAATAAAAGTTATTCCAATGACATTAATTGGATTCTTCCAAATATAATAGAAATAATTTTACTTTGTAACCATTTTAAAACAAAATGTGACTTTGTAAATTCATAAAAGAATAGAATATTTTTCATTAAAAATCATTATACTTCACTATTTGCAAGAAAATCAATCTTTTCATAAAAATACAAAAAAAATTAACCCAGGTAAATTTTGATGTTTCTATTTAAAAATTAAAGTTATTTTATCAAAAAAATTTTATTTATTTTATATAGATTAATTTAAATTTTTTATCATAAATAGAAATAATAATCATATTTGATGCAAACATATTTTGAATAATAAAAAGCCTTTATAAAAATGTAAAAGATTTATTACTAATAATTTATCTATAAATTTTTATTCATTATGAAGTTTTAAAATATTTTATAATTCTTTTACATTTATTAAAACCCATAAATTCAATGGTTGTGATATAATGGTTATGAAAAATAATATTTTTTTTTGTTTGTTTATGCTGAATGTTTCATGATATATATGCTATTGAACATAGTGTTATTTTAAATTGTAATGATGTTATAGAAAATTTTGATAACAAACCATGACACCTTATAAATGGTTTACCTCTACAACATTATTAGGAGAAACCCAAGAAGAAATCACCTTGATCTTCAAAGGATCTATTGCCACTCTCTACTAAAACACCCCATGTGTGAGGAAATACACTTAAAAAAATCTAAATCTTTCCCTTTTGAAAATTATCAAAGAGATAATGGTGTTGAAGGACCTATGAAACATCCTTATGATGATCAAAGGCCTCCTCATATAACTATTATTATATGAATATTTAATTGAATAAAACTGACATAAACTGATAAAAAACTCAAAGAACATGGATTTAATGAGTCCCATTAAAATATTAATGGTGTTTGTGACACCTAATATAATGATATAAAACACCATGTTTCTTTTATAGAACATGATGGAAGTATTTAAATATCCTCCTCCTTCAACATTATCAGGGGATATCAAGATTAAAGATCAATTTTAATAAATTAGTCACCTCCACGTAACTAGTTAAATAAATAATATTTCATAGTAAGGCGGTAATGGTTTTTTACTATCACCTAATTCGGCAACTAATGCTCTATATATAGCCACAAACCACCTTCCACCCACTTCAAGAATAACACCTTATCTCTCCCTAATAATACACTTTTTCAAATTAATCACTTCAGCATAAAATAATTGACGTGGATAATTAACTGCCATATATGAAAAGGTTTCAGCTTTCTAGGAGCCATCAAAATTTTAGAGATTTCAGGCTCCCACAATTTCCCAAAGTCAATGTAACATTGAGGATCTTGGGTCAAAAACTCCTTTTTAAGACGTATGAAAACTCTTAAAAATTATAAGAAACTCCTCAATTAGAGCCACTATTGAATCCAATAACAAGGATCCTATATGATATGATAACCACTCTAAACATATATAACCCATCTGATAATCTTACTCACTAATGGATATCGCATGTTGTCCATCATCATCATTGAACACAAATCTCCTCATAAAAATTGATTTTCTCACACACTAAGTATATCCAATCCATGATATGGATGACATTGTGTATCCATATATAGAGTGGAAAGTCCTATAAATATTGATGTTTCCTTTTCATCAGCTCAAACAATTTACACACATTAAATAAATTGTTTGAACCTCATATTAGCATTATCATCTATACAGGAATGTGAAGCCTCTCAACCTTGAGTCCCAAGTAATGGAACAAGGTGGGTGAAATAAAGCAGTGTGATTCAATATAATTAAATAGAGAATAATACATATAAGTCTATAAATAAATGGTACATCAAATAATATCTTCACCATATAGAATGGGCACCTCTATATCATTAAATTTTCTATATCCATCTCCCTTACCCCACTACTAATGAACATCTCCACAACCATATTCATCATATTTCCCTTAAGGATTATAACCTAATGGGGATCACCCCTACCATCACTATATCCTTTAAAAAAAATAATATTGTTCTTCTTAATGCATACATGTCCTCTTATGAATCTATTGCTGAGAAGGTATCATATACTGACTAACATCACCACATTTATCTTCATGAAAGGCTAAAAATTGAAATCCCTGATACAAAAAATAAATTATAAAAAATAGGAAAAAATATACAATTAGATGCATTTGAACTTGAAACTAATAAAAATAGTAGGAACACTAATGGAGGAAGATCCCCACATATTGATACCATGACACCATAAGAACATGAGATCATCCACAAATATCCACTCTATTTTTTAAGCTCTGGTTTCTCTCTTCTTTAGATAGTCTTGTATGTGAATCCCTTTTCTCAATCACCTTATCCTTATTCTAAACCACCAAATACATAGTTAGGGTAAATGATGTGACATCGTAATAAATAATAAGGTGAAACAACTCCTCTAAACAAAGATATATAGACTCCTCATCTTAAAGGATGCCAGGAGAAAAAAAATAAATTTCATGAACCTAAACCTATGATGCTCCATGCTCAGGATCCCCTAATAAAGGGGTATGAACTATGGAATATTTAAATCACTAATCATCCATTGTGGTAAATATATATGAAATTTCATATAAATAGTATCCTATAAAATTTTAAGCCCCCTTCTTCGCCAAAAGATAATAGATTCACCACTAGAAAACATCTCATCACTTCTGAATAATAAACAATGGAATAAAATACATAGTCTTATAACATACCATACTAATATATAATTTTATATCCGACATCCAAATCTTTATCTCTACAATAGAGACACTCCACATATACTTTTATAACCCCTAATTCAAAAATTTCAAAGTTTCTCCCTCCAATCCACATCATCCTCACCCAGAAAAATCCATAGATGGTTAACTGAATCATAATCTTGAACCTCTCCAACCAAGACCGCATGTGGATGACGACCATTAGGCTTCATTTCAAGGAGGAATAAAACACATAATATCATTTTCACGGAACTAATTTACGATTCATTTAATAAAATTTGTTTAATCTTCCCCTATGTCACCCAAATTCATACAAAAGAAAAAACATGAATGATGTATGTACCTCTCCTTGGTCTCTACCTAGTAATGAACATTAATTGGACTAGGGTTTTTTGTAATCATAATTTCCTTGGGAAGGATCATAGGTGGATCTATTTACCTATTTCCTAACCAATATTCTTTACTACAACAAACAATAAGTTTAGTAAATATCGATACCCTCCTAAACCCATGAAATACACACTCGTGAATAACTTTTATCACCATCATATCACTCAACCACAACTTTGATACCATATTTTCATGGTCATCCCCCACTAAGAACCCTTCCTAGACCTAAAATGAATAGAAGTGTAAACTACAAGTCCCACCTTAAATAGGCCCAATGTCGGTGACTAGAACCAAGAGTATAAAAGATGAACATGAGAGGCATCACCCTCATATATCCTAGAAACATAATAAGTAATCCACTGGTCAACACCATAATGTAAAATAAATCCATGATCCCATAATGAACAACAAACCATGGAATTTAATTCAAATATATGTCTTTAAAATAGATACCATAATAAAATTACTAAGGTAGCATACTTGAACATAGTTCCAAGATTCAAGATAGTACAATCTTGCATGATATTACATTTCATCATAATAACCTAAAATAGTTTATATATATATTGGGGTGATCATAAATGTGTACATAGTATGATCCTTTTTAAAACCTCTCATGTAATATGGAAGAAGTATTCTAATTATTTAGTGAATGAATTGAAAAACCATCAACAACCTATTATGTCAACTTCCACCAAACCTCAAAAAGGCCCACTCAAAAAATATTAATTCTAATGAAATTTATTTAATATCAATGAAAATAGAAAAATAGAACCCCACATATCTTTAAAACTAGTTTTTCACTCTCACACCCCAATGTGAAATTTCATAGAACTCACACTCCTTCTATACCATACAATCATTCAAATCAGGGAATACATTATGTCGTTCAAACAATAGAATTATATACCCAAAACCACATGGGGTCTGAAAATCACATTGGAACTAGTAAAAAAATAACCATAACCATAGATTCATCCACATTCCACATATCCAAATCTCCTAAAAACACCATATATCCAATATAGTAGTGTAATGTGATTATGAAGCACATCAAACTCATTCCCTCCACCTACAATTCATAACCACAACTATATATACCAAATCATCACACAAGTCAAACATTCAACCTCTATCCATCACAACTCCACCATGTATCTAATATAGAGTGTGGAGGGAGTAGACACATATAAGTCAACTCACTAAATTGGATGTTGGGGAAAGAAATCAGAACAAAAAACATTTTCCATTTATAAATTTGTCTATCTTTTATGGGGGGGTATATGAAATAATAAGAAAATACAAGTATAATGCGGCCACAACCAATAACAATTAAAAGGTCTCACCATAATAGGACTACCATGTGTAGGTCAACCACCACACATCCAATGTCATGAGTTAACCATCCTTACCATATACGAAACTGAAAATCCACCAAAATTCCTATACAAACAGCCACAAAACAAAAAATCCATATTTTTTATATTTTAACAATATAATTTTTTAATTTATAGACTTATCTTTTTCTAGAAATCTTAAATTAATTATTCCGTTAAATTCCATATATAATGGGAAACCATTCTCAACCATCACCCGTACTTAATTTACCTTTTACCTATTCATTCCAAGTATTTTAAATTTCATTTAAATCACACTTTTAGTCAATTATAGAAATATCCATTTACCATTTTTATTATTTCCACCCATATTCCAATACTATTAATAAATACTAAAAATTACACAAATCAACTAACTTACCATCAGTAAACCTTTATTCATCTCAAACTAATAGCCAACTCACAAGATACACATAATTTCTTCTTCCACACAAGAAATAGATCCACCATTTCAAATCAACGACTACATTAACTCTTTCCAACAATGTTAAGGTAGACACATCCCCACATGATAACACATAAAATCATCCCAAATCTGGATAGATATATCCAAAAACAAAACCACATAATTATTGTAATAGAAACTCATTAATAAAAGAAACCCACGACACAAAAATTTCTTAAATGATCCCCTCCCCAATCCCCATTCGAAAACATTCCATTACTTTTATTTAACATCTCTTTCATGAGAAATAACAAAGAAATCCATATTTCACACAATTTATTCATTAAAATATTTGAATATTAAATTTTTTATGAATGGTGATCAAATAATTAACATCACGACAATAGTCAAATACATATCTCAGTAGGAAATCATTTTATGTGATATAATTATGTCGTCCATAATCATATAATTATGTCATAATGTAAATCCAAAGAGGCCATCCATTCTCATAATTTTTACTTAGTAAACATCAATATATTTACTAATAAAATCCATACCATCCACCCAATCAAATCATGATTACGAAACATCCATAATTCACACATAAAAAAAGATAGTTCTTAAATCCCCTACCTAAATAGAATATTATAAATTCACTATAAATCCATAAGAATTAAATAGTTGAAAAACATTCCCCAACCATCACAGTGAAACACCAAAATACTACTTAACAACAATTCTCACCAAAACTATTACTAAGGGTAAGAAAAAAATTCGAATCCACTACTGTGGCCTTCTTGGTTGATGAAAAGGGATGGAATGAAATAGTTTAATAAGGGAAAGACACCTTAGATCATAGATGATGGATATTTATAAGTCATGGGTAAAGTCTATGAAATGGAACTGAAATATCACCCAAAAATGAAAATAAGGATTCCCATGTTTAAGAGATATAATGAAAAAATAATCGGATAATAAGGTTCTCTTTAATTTATATCTAGTAAAAAAGCATTGCATCATATTATTATAAGTAATCTCTACACTATGATGGGGATATCTTGAACAATGCTCTAAAAGCCACATAATTTATCCCCCATATACAGCCCCTTCTAATCCTAGTCAACTATTTTTAATATAATTCATCCAAGGAAGGTCTATTGAAACCAAGATCACCATAGAATAAAACCACAAAACAGAACCATTGAAACTTGGATTCCAAGCCCTCCTATTGTGATAAATATTGGTAAAATGTGACTAAAAAACTGCAAAACCCTTTGAAATCAGACGCCTCAACTTTGAACTATGGTGTATAAGGAGGAATGAAGAATCTATTCATTGAAAAATATTACAAAATGTAAAAAATAATTTCATTCCATAATTGAGCCTCCATATTTTGACACAAAAAAAATTAGAATTGGGAAATCATAAGAGATATAAAAACTTTTAAATATTCATTCCCCATAGGACATTAAATTTCTTTCTTTTCCAATTTTTGTTTGTACAATGTATGGTAGGACACACCCTGCTACACCAAAACAAAATTAATGTATATGAAATAGTAAAGAATTTAGACCTAATGGATAATGAACTAAAAAAAATTCATGTATCTATGTCACAAATATCCATTAAAACTAACCTTCCATGATGTGACACATATTTATATATTGTCGCATGCATCTTCAAGGAGAACCTGCAACTCCAATTCCACTACCCTTCCTCCAGTCTATCCCTGACATCACTAATATCTAAATAATATAATGTAATAGTCTATAAAGATCTATTACATTATAATTTTAGAAATAATGCCATGGATATTATGTAAATGTGACCTCAATAATTAAAAAATCTAGTTTATAGGTCTAAGATTCATTTCATATGGTGGTGGGATATTTATATAGTTTTATTTGATTTTAAAAATATATTTAATTAATTAAATACTCTACACATTGGAAAAGGTACATGATGAATGGTTTTAGTTTCTTTTTCCTAAATATCTAGTGTATTAACTTAGGTGTGTGGATATTCAAGTTACAGAAAGATACATAAATGTCCTATTGTGAATGATTTTTCAAATATGATGTTTTTATAGAAGAATTTGTATGATTTTTATGAAGTAGGATTCAAAAAATGGAATTGCTTTTTAATAATATATTTCTAGACTAGAAACCAAAGTTCTTGTTTTGGAATTGAAAATATGATTTTGAACGGAATTTTTCTCATAACATATATAAAAAAACAAATATTATTGGGGAATATATTTGTATAGACCCAGATTTTCCCGTGTATTTTTTTAATTATATTGAAATATTAAGAGTTTGTAAAACATAACGGCGTGTGATTCCAAGGCTTTGTGTGCCTGGAATGAATTTTTGAACTTTATTTTCATGTACCTTCAGTAAACATGTGAGAGGAATTTTTTAACTTTTGAACTGGTGCTCAGAATTGAAATTTGAGGGCACTTTGAACTCGTATCACCGATATTCACTTTAAGAGACCTTCACCTTGACCGCATTAGGTCGAGGGTAGAAGTTAGATTTTCAGATTTTTGTCGGAGGGTTATAAAAATAAAAGAATAATAAAATTAACTTTTATTTTATTTTTAAAATTTCCATTTAAATCATAAATTTGGGGACCACATGAGGGTGGTTGGGAATTTAATGCTGGTCATTAAATTCCAGGTTACAAAAAAATGTAACCACAACTCTCCTTAATTAATAGGGAACATTAAATCTAATTTAATGAAACAACTTGATAATTAAGAGTAATTTTTATCTTGAGGGAATGGAGGGTTGTTTTTCCATTGGCGAAAGGAAGAGTAGGCATTTGATAAAGAATCCTCCAATGAAGAACATCCTCCAACGAAGAATGAACCTCTGACATGGAAGACTCTTGAGCCCAGATCGGATGCGTCTTATACGGGTGACGAACACCGATGTCACCATCATCATCTTCTTCCACACGACACCTCCAATGGACGATCGAGGTAGGGGTTATAATTTTAAGTATGGTTAAATATTTTTATAGATTCTTCATATTCTTGATTCACAATGATGATTTCCAAACAAACATGGTAATCGTTCTACACCTATACCTTGACCATTTTATTGCGTTCTTCATGCATTCTCCGTGCTTTGTTAGACGCCACATAATTAAGCGTGTTGAAAACATAATGTATCGTTGAGTGGACATATGGATGCAGAGATCTCAACCTGAGGATTGTGACTATGAAAACATCATATTTTCAGGTTTGGAATGAGGCATCAATTATGTATGGAAGAAGGGAGGCGTGCGTCCGTGCCGCTGGTAGAGGAGGAGGCTTCGGCTGTCGAGCCGCAACAGCTTTCTGGTGGGGTCCGACAACCGGCCGACCATGGTTCGAGCAGGTGGCGCACTAGAGGGTGACCAAAAACTGGATGGTCGCGGTTCAAGTAGGAGGCCCACCAGAGGGTGGCTGGCTGTGGCTTGAGCAGGCGACGCACCCGATGATCGGCCGACACCCGGCCGGTCGTGGGAGGATAGTGGTGTTGTCGCACCGCTTGGAGGAGAACCGGTCGGGAATCTGGATAGCAATGATGCACTGTTTAGGACCCACTCTGGCGGGTTCTGCATGCCAGTAGGAAAAATAGTCCCTTGGACCGTTTGGGAATCCAGGGGGTGCCTCCCCCTAGGTGGTGGCTAGGGCAGACCACACCCAGCCGGGTGGACCGCACCTAGCCGAGCGAACTGCACTACACACAATGGGCCACACCCAGTAGTCCATGCCAGTCTGTGGCCTAGGATGGGTCATTCCAGGTCAGTTTGACCGGGTCAAACTGGACCCAGGCCCATTTGGACCTAGATATGCTTTTGTGGCCATATCTTGAGAACTAGGCATCCATTTTGAAGAATCGTCTATGGCACTAGAATCCTTAGATAGAGATGGAACTTTTGGTATACTCTACATGAGTTTTGGATAAAGTTGTAGTATGTTCAGGTTGGATCGAACTCGAATCTAACAGGGCCCTTGGAATGGAAATGCTAATAACTCACAGACCGGGCGTCCGATTGACGCACCACTTGTCGCGTTAAAACACTTACGACATTGAGGTCCTTTTAGTTACTCCTTTGTGGAGCATAGTGGAGGTAAAGGTATGACCGATATTTCTAAAGGAATATTCTACAGAACTCGAGCGTACCGGGTGTGAGGAATCCTGTGGCAGGCTGTAATGTGAAGGAAGAACATCGATACTTTGTGGGTCAGCGCTCAACGATCCTATGTGGGTCATCCCATACTAATCTTGTGTGGGTTAGTTCTCTTCGATTCTGTGTGGGTTAGTGCAGACCGATACTGTGTGGGTCATATCCTATGTGGGTCAGTGGGGGTTAGTTACCTATTGATCCTGTTTGGAACAACGTGGGTTAGTTACCTATCGATCCTATGTCTGTCATAATAAGTGCTAATTAACAAAATTAGATGATATAACCTTATGACAAATCATATATACTTCTGTACTTAAGTGATACATGTTGTGAGACGAGCCTTTTACCTATGTGGTATTTCTACCTTTGTGGTGTTACCTGTGTGGTACTTTTACATTGGTGGCGGTACCTGTGTGGTACTTCTACTTTCATGGTGTTATGTAACACGATGACCCCATTTACCCAGAGTCGGTGCATTATTTTAATACATTGGTATAATTACAAGGAATAAAGTCCTGAAGGGCTTATCAGTTTAGCAGTCTTGGAAAATAGATTACATACATGAACATTACATTACACTTTCTAACATAAAACATAGCATAAATAATCCTTTGAGAATTCCATTGTTCCCTTAGCTTAACCCTGCATATTAATCATAAAACACTTCTTGGGATCTTGGGAAAAATAAAACATAGAAATGGGTGAGCTCATATGCTCAATAATGGTAAATAATTTTGCGTAAGATATAAACTTTTAAGACAACCTGCGTAATAAAAACAACAACCTTTTTAAACATAAACTTAAACATAATATGGTAAAAAATAAATCAAACATTACCATATAAACATGCACATGGATATTATACTAATCAAATAATCACATGTAATAACTAATTTCATAATAAGGGAATGCATAATGCCAAACTTTAGTTTTTGTGTCAAGGCCTCGTGCCAAGACCTAAGGACTAACTGTAACTGGAACCCAGCCCGGAGAGCCTCTGTAACCGGACTCCAACTTGGAGTGCCTCTAATAACCGGACACTAACCCGGAGTGCCTCTAATAACCGGACATGAACCCAAAGTGCCTCTAATAACCAGACACTAACCCGGAGTGCCTCTAATAATCGGACACGTACCCGGAGTGCCTCTAATAACCGGAAACCAACCCGAAGTGCCTCTAATAACCGGACAACAACCCGGAGTTCCTCTAATAACTGGACACCAACCCGGAGTGACTCCAATAACTAGACACCACCCCGGAGGGCTTACTTTTACCGGTCCCCAACTCGGAACATACTAATCCAACACATTCATCTAAATAAAAGGTTGATATATAACATAAACTTTCATATTAAAACTAACTTATGAAATGTCAATACTTTAATCATAAACCACAGATGACATAAAAATAACTCATCCACAGTCAAACATGTCACAAAAACATCAACACAATATGGAAGTTTTGTATCATAATAAATCAACTTCAAATAAGATTAAAATCCATCAATGGATGTTCACATAGATTAAATCAAAACTATTTGAGAGAAATATGTTTTTTTAAATCATTTAAAAATCATATAATTATATAGAAAACCATTATTTTGAAAATATCCTTATAATCATGTAAGAAAATATTCAAATGTTTAATAAGGGAGGAGAATAACCGCACCCACCGTATAAGTTAAAAAACATTCTTACCTTAATTTTGTCTAAAAGGATAAAAAGGACATTGTTTGGAAAACGACAGAAATATTCCTTTCAAAACATTTTATAAAAAGTCAAAAAAGGGTATAAATGACTTTAACGAATTCTCTAGTAAATAGTAAAAATGTTTCGAATTACATTTTTAAGAAACATAGATGTGGATGATAATGATTTCCCAGTAGATAATTATGAATAAACAACCTCGGATAATAAAGAGATAGTGAAATAAACCCTTACCTCGTTGTAATCAATTGAGTCATATAAACAATAGTCAATAAACACCAAATTAATCCAATAATATCATCAATATAAAGAGGATAATGATAATACATATCAAATGGCAGTAATCAATACACCACATGCAATAAATAAGTGGTGAACAATGGAAATCTTACAGAATTAAAAGTGAGATAAGAAACCCCTTACCTTGAACTTTCCTTTAGTCGAAGGTATGTTTAACTTCATGTTTGAAGACTATAGTATGTTATTAAATTATACCAGAACCATATTAATATTTATAATATCAAACATTATTCATTTATGACTTTATATTACCCATTTAATAATAATTTCCATGTTATATTAATATTTCGGGTAACAATCTCTTTCTTTATCGTACATGTTTTAACTTGTTACTCTTGATTATATCACTTAGATCATGATTTAACTACATCCAGAATATAAAAAATGATTTATATATCATATATATTTAGAATATAAATATGTATAATATACATATATATTAAATGGAAAACACAGTTTACGGAGATGGTAGTCCGTACGTACGCATAAACGTTGTTTCCGTTTTCATACTATATTGAACAGAAGTAAGTGAATAAGATATATGTAAGTACATAAATACTTTTATATATAAATTTATATATCTCTAGTAGCATTATTATTTCATATATAACATACTTATTAGTAATATATATTTTTATAATCGTCGATGAATGGTGAACATGGAAATGAATCTCATCGCGTCGTGGAGATGGTAATCTGTACGTACGCACGAGCGAAAATATGAATATTTTGATATTAAAATAATATATAATTGAATGGTATATCATATATAAAGAATCCTAATCATGATATATTTATTATTTACATCCAAAAAACATCATTATTATACCCATCAAAATTATAATGTATCGAATAACAATTACACCACGATGTGGAGACGGTAAGCCGTACGTACGCACGTATGGTGACATATCATTAAAAGGGTGGATAGAATAATAAATTTGGTTATACCATAATTATAATAACATAAAAGTATATTGAAGATACTGTATTTATTATTTTAGAATAGAAACAACAAAGAAAAAGGAAGTGGATGTAGAAAGGAACTTGAAAGAGGGTGGTGAAATCATTACCTCTTCTTCGTCTTCTTACTTTTGATTTGATCAAAAGGGCTCCTTAGGATGGATTTCTGATCAAACTAAGGCCTCTAGGATGAAGTGAGGGAATTTGAGAGAATAATTGGGCAGGTTTTGACTGAACCGAAAGGCTATGAATCAGTGAAGAATTGGTTAGATGTGGTGTCCTTTTATAAGGGGGAGGAGGGGCTCTTTAGAAAAAACATAAAATTTTAATTTATAATAAATTCATATTCGGTATCTAATGGCTAAAAAGTAGATTATTAAAATTATAATGTGGCGATGGTTCTAAATCCTTTCATCCAATAGATTTTAGATAGGTTGGGTCATTATATTAACCTTAACTTTTAGTTTTGACTCTTAGTTAATTAGATTGACATTTACCTTGTCACTTTGAATTTTTATATTATATAGTTAATAAGAATACTATCTACATACAAGAGACCCCCAAGTGGTCCATTAATGATACAAATATCATGATATAAGTACTTTGTACCAACATTAGATTTTTACGAATATAATATCAATTAATAATATAATATTTTTTTTATAAACTCATTTATGTCAATTCTGACACTATTCAATAATTGTTTTTTGATAAAGTCATAAAAATTTATTAATTAGAAAAAAATTCATTTGAACAATACTATCATGTCATATTAACCAAAATAATTCATGTATGTCATCAAAACTTTCAAATTATCTTTATTTTAACATTTATAATACAAATTATTTGATTCTTTCATTAATATGGAAAATACTGCATCATTATTGTGTCATAAATAAATTTAATTATTAAATGTATAAAAATTATAAATAAAATACCCTTATATATGAAATAATTTTATCTTTATAATTAATAATTATAGACGGAAATCCAACATATATAACCCTATGTAAAAAATGTTTTTATAAAAGATATATGCTTATGTCATTTTTGTATTTATTTTAACTTAATTAGTATAAAGTGTCATTATCACTCACAAGTGGCGCCATGGGATCCCAAAATCGCCCCAAAGATTCCCATGGCCGGAAATGTATCCACCAATATGGTTAGGACACATTTTAGGATAATTTATTATTATTATTATAATATTATTTTTTTACCCTTATTTACCGGATTTACCCTTTAACCATGGTAAATAAAATATTTACCGAAGTAATTATTCAAAATGTATAAAAATAAAAGTTACCTATTTACAAAATTTGGAAATTCTAATTCCAAATATGGAATCCATTTTTTAAAATTCAAAACACAGAAGTGGAAGAAATTAATTTAAAATTTATTCCTGCTGTCAAAACAAAAAGCGTGTTTTTAAGAAATTATAACTATCAAAAGATTGGCACTTGTTTATATCTGGTTTAATTGTGAAATTATGTCTAATGAAAAACATTGTATTAAATAGTAAAAAATATATTATAAATATAATTTAAAATTACTCAACTTCATAATTTATAACTATTAATTATTTTGATTAAAAAATTTGTTTTTAATTAAAACATAGTAATTTTAACTATTTATCAAAATATAAAAGTTATCTGAAAAGTACCAAAATTTCACCCTAGGGTAAATTCAATATTACGAATCCATAAATGAATTCCATTTTGAGAGATTAAATTTATAAAATTTCAAAAAGTGGGAATTACTATTCATTACGACTACTTTGATTTGTTGTGGTGTGTGTTAGAACTCGAAGTTGCATACAACACATGCTATTGTGTTATTCAAAGAGAAGCGTACCATGGAAGCGTGGGATGTTACATTCTCCCCTCCTCCAATAAATTTTTTTCTCTAAATTTTAAATTTTCCTTTGAAAATAGATGGTTGAAAATAGAAAATACCTTTTTGGAAAACCCACATCGGAAATAGGGTTAGTAAAATTTTTCCTTGTTAAGAAGAAAAGGGAAATGAAAGGGTCACCACCAAATTATGATCTCAATTAAGAGAAAATTGGTGGAAATTAGAGAAAATATAATTGGAGGAAAAAAGTAAATATTTAAAACTAGTTATTGAGGTCATCAATCAAAAACAAGTGTAAAATTGAGGGCCATAAATTTATCAATCTATGATGATTTAAAATACCATCGGTTCAACATAACATATGGTATTAGGATAACAAATTTTTTGTTTTAATATCCCTTCACTAAAGTATAATAATTAAGTTCTTCATTTAATAAGAGAAGAATACAAATATATAATTGACATATAGAGTCTCATCCTTTAACTAAGTTCTACCACAAACTCTAAAAGATAATTGAACATAAAAATAATATTCTGTTTATCCTATTCGTATAGGGTTAGAAAAAATTGAATTTATAATTCATCTAGAAAAAACCATTAAAAACTACATTATTCAATCCAGGACATCACGTGGGTTTGTGGTAGGTGATACACCCTTGTCGCCCTTCGGTTATGGGTTCAATTTTCACGACCTTTTCGGACGCGACGAGTTGCTGCCTGACCTCCGGGTTGTCTTTTTTTATGGAAATTAAAAAATAATCTCAAACTAGACGTATCCAAAACACTTCTGTCTAAACTCACAGTCCAAAATTTATAAGGTAGGTAAACACAATTAAGATTCTTTTTTCAACGTAATATCATGTGAACAACTTCATCATGTATTCTTTTAAAACACTACATCATACTGAAATACCATAAAACCATATTGATTACATTCATGCTCCCTTATTCCTTATAGAATTCTGGATATAATTCATCCATCCAAAAATGTTTTAAATTAAAACAATGATGGTATAAACAAATAATTAATTAGATTCAAGGTAGTCAAGAATATCCAATTTAATTTACCCAAATCAATCATGTATTATTCCAAAACCACTACCTCAGTATCAGAAATATATTATGTTTTATCTTTCTCTCAACCATATATTTTCAAAAAATTTAACCTGATATTGAATCACATTTCTTTGTTCTACAAAATCTCAAGTCCTTAATGAAATATTAATGTAGTACAATCCTTATATAGTCCATAATTATTATAACCAGTACATTGTTGATACAACACTCAAATGACATAATTATCTAATAAAAACATATGAACTCTAATCATTCCTCCTCATCTGTGGTAGTATCATAACTTGATTATTATCCAATATCATCATTTGGGGCATACTCTGATGATTTGGAAATTGGTTCGCATAGTTTCCCAACTCCTTAGAGATGAAGCATTGTACATTTGAAACCTTTTTCTTACCCATGCAGTTACGTACATGGTGTCTTTATTCTCTACACTTATAACAAAATCTCATTTCATTTAGGTAAGTTCCAGGGTATTTCTTCCCATAAATATCACATATGGGAAAATTCTTCTTTACCATTTTCCCTTTATCTGTCCTTCTCTCTACCATCCTTTCCTTATATGGCTTCCCTTCAAAGCCATAGGACTCTGAAAATTCATTAGATATCTTATCAACAGATTATACAATTTCTTTTTATAATGATACTACATGGGAGAATATTTCACTACCATATTTTGGCTTAAGACTATGAAAGATATGATCCTTCTTACTCTTTGGATCATGCCTATTGCTAGAGTTCTCATTCCTTCTACTGGGTTTCATTTCTGAACAATGGCATACACTAGATTAGTTTATGAATAACAATACATAATCCCAAACATGTAAAACACTTAACATAAATTAAACAGTTTATGGATATAATCCATAATCATAAAAAAAAATTTGTTGATGAATTATATACTCATAAACCCTTCATAATGGTTTTTAATTAAAATTAGAATTATCCTAAGCATATCCCCCAGGAGTTTCGTAACCTAGAGTGCAGCAAGCCCCGTTGTCATGCACCAGTTCCCATTCGAGTCTAGCTCAAAGCGGTGTTTTCGGGGTTTACCCCTAGTTACATATGTGCTAGAGCTGCCTCTACCTGCTCGTATCCAGACAAGGATGTATTGCCCGGAAAACTCACAAAATCTCAACAATACCAAAATTCTAGAAAATTATTCTATACTAATCCTAAAATTCTATCTTAGGTCTATGGGCTCTAATCAGAGTTTATCTAAATATAGCTTCCAAGGTTATTGCTAAATTTCCTCTGATACCAAATGTAATGCTCTGACCCCAGTTACCCAGAGATGGTGCCTTATTTCTATACATTATTATAATTACAAGTCATAATGTCCTGAAGGACTGATCAGTTTAGCAGTCTTGGAAATTAGATTACATACATGAACATTACATTAATCTTTCTAACATACATCACAACATAAATAATCCTTTGAGAACGCCATTGTTCACTTAGCTTAACCCTGCATCTTAATCATAAAACACTTCTTGGGATCCTGGAAAAAATAGAACATAGAAAGGGGTGAGCTCAGATGCTCAGTAAGGGTAAATAATTTAGCAAAAGCTATAAACTTTTAAGGCAAGATGTGTAATAAAAACAACATCCTTTTTAAACATAAACTTGAACATAATATGGTAAAAAATAAATCAACCATTACCATATAAACATGCACATGGATATTCTAATAATAAAATAATCCCTTGTAATAACTAATTTCATAATGAGGGAATGCATAATACCGAAAATTAATTTCTGTCTCAAGGCCTCGTGCCAAGACCTAAGGGCTAACTGCAACCAGAACCCAACCCGGAGAGCCTCTGTAACCGGACTCCAACCTGGAGTGCCTCTAATAACCGGACACAAACTCGGAGTTCCTCTAATAAAAGTACACTAACCTGGAGTTCCTATAATAACCAGACATGAACCCAGAGTGCCTCAATTAACCGGAAACCAACCCGGAGTGCCTCTAATAACCGGACACCAAATAGGAGTGCCTCTAATAACCGGACACCAACCCAAAGTGCCTATAATAATTGGACACCAACCCAAAGGGCTTACTTTTACCGGTCCCCAACCCAGAACATACTATTCCAACACATTCATCTTAATAAAAGGTTGATATATAACATAAACATTCATATTAAAACTAACTTACGAAATGCCAATACTTTAACCATAAACCATGAATGACATAAAAATAACTCATCCACAGTCAAACATATCACAAAACCATAAATACAATATGGAAGTTTTGTATCATAATAAATCAACTTCAAATAATCTTAAAATCCATCAAAGGATGTTGACATAAATAAAATCAAAACTATTTGAGAGAAATAAGTTTTTTGGAAATCATTTAAAAATCATATAATTATATAGAAAACCATTATTTTGAAAATATCCTTATAATATTGTGAGGGAAGCTTAAAATGTGTAATAACGGTGGAAAATAACTGGATCTGCTGTATAAGTTAAAAAAATATTCTTACCTTAATTTTGTCAAAAAGGTAAAAAATGACCTTATTTGGAAAACGACAGAAAGATTCCTTTCAAAACATTTTATAAAAATTCAAACAAGGGTATAAATAAATTTAACCCATTGTCTAGTAAATAGTAAAAATATTTTGAAATACATTTTTAAGAAACATGGATGTGTATGATAAAGAGGTCTTAGTAGATAATTACGAATATACAACCTCGGTTAATAAAGAGATTGTGAAATTAACCATTACCTCGTTGTAATCAATCGAGTCATATAAGAAATAGTCAATAAACTCCAAATGAATCATATATTATCATGAATATAAAGAGGATCATGATAATACATATCAAATGGCAGTACACAATACACCACATGCAATAAATAAGTGGTCAACAATGAAAATCTTACGAAATTAAAAGTGAGATAAGAAACCTCTTACCTTGAACATTCCTTTAGTCGAGGGTATGCTTAACCTCCTATATGAATACTATAGTATGTTATTATATTATACCATAACCATATTAATATTTATAATATCATAAATTATTCATTTATGACTTTATATTACCCATTTAATAAAAATTTCATTGTTATATTAATATTTCAGGTAATAATCGCTTTCTTTATCGTACGTGTTTTAACTTGTTACTCATGATTGTATCACTTATATCATAATTTAAATACTTAAAAAATATAAAAATTGATTTTTATATCATATATATTTAGAATATAAATATTTTTAATAGACATATATATGAATTGGAAAACACCATTTATGGAGAGGGTAGTCCGTACGTACGCAGAAACGATGTTTCTGTTTTCATACAATATTGAACGAAAGTAAGAGAATAATATATATGTAAGTACATAGATACTTATATATAAAAATATCTATATCTACAGTATAGTTATTATGTCATATATTACATACTTATTAGTAATATATATTTTTATAATCGTCGAGGAATGGTGAACTTGGAAATGAATCTCATCGCGTCGTGGAGACGGCAATCCGTACGTACGCATGAGTGAAAATATCATTCTTTTGATTTTAAAATAATATATAATTGGATGTTATATCATATATACCGAATCATTATCATGTTATATTTATTATTTACATCAAATAAACATCATTTTTATAACCATACAAATAATAATGTATTGAATAACAATTACACCACGAAGTGGAGATGGTAAGCTGTACGTACGCACGTATGGTGACATATCATTAAAATGGTGGATAGAATAATGAATTTGGTTGTAACATAATTATAATAAAAAATAGTATATATAAGATACTGGGGTTATAATTTTATAATAGAAACAACAAAGAAAAAGGAAGTGGAAGAAGAATGGAACTTTAAAGAGGGTGGTGAAATCATTACCTCTTCTTCGGCTTCTTCCTTTTGATTTGCTAAAAAGGGATCCATAGGTAGGCTTTCTGATCAAACTAATGCCTCTAGGTTGAATTTAGGGAATTTCGGAGAATAATTGGGCATGTTTTGGCCGAACCAAAAGGATTTAAAGGTGTGAAGAATTGATTAGAAGTGGTGTCCTTTTATAAGGGGAGGAGGTGCTCTTTAGAAAAAACTTAAAGTATTAATTTATAATAAATTCATATTCGGTTTCTAATGGATCTAAAGTGGATTATTAAAAGTCTAATGTGGGGATGGGTGGAAATAATTTCAACTAATATATTTTAGACAGGTTTGGGTCATTATATTAACCTTATCTTTTAGTTTTAACTCTTAGTTAATTAGATTGTCATTTACCATGTCACTTTGTATTTTTATATTATATAGTTTATAAACATACTATATACATCCAAGAGACCCGCAAGTGGTCCATTAATTATATAAATATCATGAAGTAAGTCCTCTGGCCGATCCATATATTTTTAGGAATATAATATCAATTAATAATATAATATTTGTTTTAAAAACTCATTTATGTCAATTTTGACACTATTCAATAAATGATTTTTGTTAAAGTCATAAAAAATGTATTAATTCGAACCAAATTAATTTAAGTAATCCTATCATGTCTTATTAACCAATAAAATTCATGAATGTCATCAAAATATTCAAATTATATTTATTTTAACATTTATAATACCAATTATCAGATTCTTTCATTAATAAGAAAAATAATGCATCATTATTGTGTCATAAATAAATTTAATTATTAAATGTCTAAAAATTATAAATAAAATACAATTATATAGGAAATATGTTTATCATTATAATGAATATTTATAGTCTAAAATCCAAAATATATATCCCTATGTAAATTTTTCTTTTATAAAAGATATATGCTTATGTCATTTTTGTATTTATTTTAACATAATTAGTATAAAGTGTCATTATTACTTACAAGTGGCTCCATGGGGTCCCAAAATCGACCCAAATATTCCCATGGACGGACAGGTATCCGCCAATAAGGTTAGGACACGTTTTAGGGTAATTTATTATTTTTATAATATTTTTTGTTTACCCTTATTTACTAGATTTATCCTTTAACCATGGTAAATAAAATATTTACCGAAGTAATTATTCAAAATGTCTGAAAATAAAAGTTACCTATTTACATAATTTGGACATCATAATTCCAAATATAGAATCCATTTTTCAAAATTCAAAACACAGAAGTGGCAGAAATTAATATAAAATTAATTCCTACTGTCAAAACAAAAAGCGTGTTTTTAAGAAATAATAACTATCAAACGATTGACACTTGTTTATGTCCGGTTTAATTATGAAATTATTTCCAATTACCAAAATTGTATTTAATTGTAAAAATATATTCTAAATATACTTTAAAATTACTCAAATTCATAATTTATCACTATTAATTATTTTGATTAAAAAAGTTTTTTTAATTAAAATTTAGTAATTTTCACTATTCATCAAAATATAAAACTTATCCGAAAAGTACCAAAATTTCATCATAGGCTAAATTTGATATTTCAAATCCATAAATGAAGTCCATTTTGATAGATAACATTTATAAAATTTTAAAAAGTGGGTATTACTATTCATAAAGGCTACTTTGATTGGTCGTGGTGTGTGTTAGAACTCGAAGTTGCGTACACCACACGCTACTGTATTATTCAAAGAGAAGCATACCGTGGAAGCTTGGGATGTTACTTGTTACCTATGTGGTACTAATACCTTCATGGCGTTACCTCTGTGGTACTTCTACCTTCATGGTGTTACCTTTTTGGTACTTATACATACGTGGTGTTACCTGTGTGGTACTTCTACCTTCATAATTTTACCTGTGTGGTACTTCTTCCTTCGTGGTGTTACCTTTGTGGGATTCTTCCATCTTGTCTGAGATGAGTATTTCTTGATAACTTATGTATATGTATGGGAATATACCTAAGTATAGTTGATGTATATTGCTTGGTGATTTGTGGTTTTACCTTTGTGGAACTCTAGGTGACCTATGAGGGTCTCAGGGTCCCTAACGAGTATCGTTACACTCACCCCTACACGAGCTATTCCCGCACCTTACTGTGTCCTATGAAGACAACAAACAACGCTGATAAAGGTCGAGGGTACCGGACTAGATTCTTTAAGGAATTGGATATTATATGAGACTATCCACATGGAAGACTGTTCGAGAGCTGTACCTACCCTTCAGGTAGGGTCTTTGGCAGGTGGTCACATGAGCTGTTATTTTTCATATTTACTTTTACTTTTCATTTGGGCTTGTATTATGGCCCCTTTAATTATTGTACACACCGTGTTACTATATAGTTTACTTTGTGCTTGTATCTTGCTGTGTGCTTGGTTTGTGTGATTTTACAGGTTAAAGGAAATGACATCCCATTTTAGGGAATATGCCTTTTTTTTCTATTCCTCAGCCCCTATCCTATAGAAGGCGGGTTTGGGGTAGTCACGGCACGGGCCCCAGGTGATGGGTCATGAAAAAGTGGTATCAAAGGAGTTCAGTTCAACCAAAGAACTAGGACTCTGATATTTTCTATGTAGCAATATTGTTATGTGTAATGAGTGTGGTTTTTAGTTCATGGAGTCCATTTTTGGTGCGATAGCTAACATATCCATACACCAGGACCCTGATATATGATTTCTGACTCAGTTCATGAAAACACTGATTGTGTGTGTGTTTTAGAAAATTTTTCCTTGTGATCCCGTTGAGTCATCTCACCAGGTATAACTTATTAACTGTGGCACACATATTTCCTTCAAGATGCCTCCATGAAGACAGCCAGCCAGGGTTCCAGGTGCAGTACGTGATGGCAGTCTACTGAGCGATGAGACTTTGGTGCAGGGCCCCCTTACGGAAATTATACCATCGGGTGGTGTACCTACAGCACCACTAGCCTTTGGTCAGCAGATTCCACCAGCCCCAGAAGTAGAGGGTACACACCGCTTGAGCGCGTTGCATGAGTTCCAGTGCCAGAGGCCACCGAGGGTTTGGGGTGAGATTAATCCACTGGTGGCTGAGTACTGGCTGGAGGTCGTGGTCAGAGTATTCCGACTCGTAGGGACACCAGCTGATCTCATAGTGATCCTTTCTACCAGTCTTCTTCAAGCATCAGCGGACTGATGGTGGAGCTTGATGATCCAGGTTCATGAAGAGGACACTCTCATCTAGGAGGACTTTGAGATCCTTTTGAGTGATGAGTTCTTCCCAGCGACTTTACGCTCAGTGTGTATACAAGATATTCTCCACTTGTAGCAGGGTAGCCTGAGCGTGGCTCCGTACTAAGCGAGGTTTAGTAACCTCTCGCCCTAATCCACAGACATGGTGCATGACCCTTTATTTAGGACCCGGAATTTCGAGCATGAGCTAAGATGGGATATTAGAGCTTCTATGATTTCTCTCAGCATCCCGATGTAGGTAGGGGTGTTAGAGAGATCACTCTTAGTGGAGAGAATTATTTCTAAGCAGTCACCAGTTGCGAGACCCACCACCAGATGCTATATAGTAGAGACATCTACAACTGGTAGTAGACAGATGACACAGAGATCCAAGGGGACTAGACCTACAGGTGGAAGACCGTTTTATATAGGGTTGGTGGTGCGGGGATCTTGAGATAGAGTAGGATAGGCGAGGAACAAGCAGTGTTACTCATGCGGCGGGTTGGGTCACATGGCTCGCGACTGCCCGACCCTCCATATGGGAGACCAGCAGACGGTCGAAGGACCGTCTGGGTAGAGGAAAATATTTGATCTAGGAGGTCCATTGGTAGGAGGTGGACATGGCTGAGGAGAAGGCCATTCAGTAGGTTGTGGGTAGTGATTCGAGGTTCTAACACCACCACCACTAGGTGGTCCACCCCGACCCCAGGGAGAAGGTGGACAGGGACGAGGTCCGCATCAGGCAGCTGAGGCCTATGACCACGACGCTCCAGAGATGATACGAGGTACGATCAATGTCTACATAACCTTAGCTGTAGTGCTTATAAAAATAGGTTCCAGTCATTCTTTTATTTCCACAACCATCTTTCAGGGCTCAGAGATTCTGGTGGAGCTTTTGGCTCGATCCTTATGGATAGAGACTCCTATGAGGGTAGATTTGACAATTACGCAGGGGTTCTGGTAGTTTGAGATAAATATATGAGGCGATAGATTCATATATGATCTTCTAGTAGCGGTGTTGAGTCCTTATGACGATATCTTGGGTATGGACTGGTTATCCACATTCCATGCTCAGATCGACTGTATTAGGTGCAAAGTACGGTGTGTGCATGGATGGGACCAAGTTTTCCTTCACTAGTGAGAAGGGAACCTTTGCAACACAGGAAGGACTTACCCAAAGGAGGGTGCAGTGATCACACATTAGTTGGCTAGCCTTCCCCATGGAGTGGTTGATGTTGAGAGTCTGAGTTGTCTTGTATTGGTGGACCAGTACGCTGATCTTTTCCCTAATGATGTTTTGGGTCTACCTCCCCACAGAGAGGTGGACTTCTACATCGACTTATACCCCCGAGAAGTCACCGATATCTACACCAACATATCAGATGGCTCCCACGAAGCTTCGAGAGATGCAAGTATAGCTAGAGGACTTGTAGATCAAGGGGTTCATTAGGCCTAGTGTTTCTCCTTGGGCAGCCATGATTTTGTTCACCAAGAAGGCGGATGGGAGTCTGAGACTCTCTGTAGACTATCGGTGCCTGAAATAGGTTACCATGAAGAACAAGTAACCACTCCCAAGGATTGATGATCTCTTTGATCAGCTGAAGGAAGCACGGTGGTTTTTTAAGATAGACCTCAGGTCAGGTTATCACCATCTCATGATACAAGATGAATATGTGCATAAGATGACCTTCAGATGTTGGTATGGCCATTATGAGTTCTTGGTTATGCCATTCGGTGTGAAAAATGCCCCAGAAGTGTTCATGTAACTTATGAACAGGATATTTCATCCATACCTCAATCGCTTTTTGGTAGTATTCTTTGAAAACATCCAGATATACTCAGCTATAGAGGAGGAGCATTCCTATCATCTTCAGATACTTCTAGATACACTCCGAGAGCACTAGCTTTGTGGTAAGATCTCGAAGTTCCTGTTCTTGATCCAAGAGGTTCACTTTCGGGGACATGTCATCACAGATGCTAGAGTTTTGGTGGATCCAGCAAATATTGAGTCTGTACTTTCTTAGGAGTCACCCAGGAGTGTGACGGAAGTGCGGAGTTTCATGGGTTTGGCCGGTTACTACCGAATGTTCGTGCCTAACTTTTCAAGAGTTGCAGCACCCTTATCAGTGTTGATGAAGAAGGGTTAACACTTCATGTGGTCGATGATATGCCATCACATTTTCTAGGAGATTAGGAAGATACTGACGAGTGCCCCCATCTTGAGGTTACTAGAGGAGGGTGTTGGGTATGTATTCTTCTGCGCCACATCAGGGACAAGACTCGGATGTGTCCTGAAGTAGGAGTGAGCAATGATCGCATATGGTTATTGACAGCTAAGACAACATGAGAAAAACTAAACTACCCATGACCTGGAGTTAGCAGCATTGGTCTCCACCTTGAAGATGTGGTGACATTACTTGATAGGTGAACGTTTTATAGTCTAATATAATCACAAGAGTATCACGAACATCTTCTCACAGAAGGACCTAAACTTGAGACAACTGTGTTATCTTGAGTTCCTCTAGGACTATGACTTTGTGATAGTCTATACTCCTGGGAAGGGGAATGTAGTAGTCAATGCACTCAGTAGGAGATCTGGTATACATTTTTTGAGTGCAGTGACAGAGTAGTTAGACACTTCTCAGATATCCTACGTGGATCGAGATGGAGAAGCTTATATTCAGTTTCTAATAGTCACTCCCCCACTCCTTCAGTGAGTCAGGGTGGCACAGCTTGGATACACTGACTGTTAGGCTTGACGTGCTCAGATATCCATATGACATGCACTTGATGGATTTTATGAAGGTGGGGATCACGTCATCCTCTTCAGAGGGTGTACTTTGGTACCAGTGGCACTTAGGGAGGAAGTGTTGATGGAGTTCCATACATCCCATCAAGTGGAACATCTAGAAGTGACAAAGATGTACCAAGACATTCGGTGTCAGCACGGGTGGCCAGGACTGAAGAATGCAGTAGTAGAGTTTGTCTCATGGTGCCACATTTGTCAGCATGTGAAGGCAGAGCATCAGGTTCCAGCAGGCTTAGTTCATCCACTAGAGGTGTCGGAGTGGAAGTGGGATGGAATTTTTATGGACTTCGTGACAGGACATCCATATATGACTAGGGGTCATGATTCTATCTGGGTGATCATTGATCGACTCACCAATTCGGCCCACTTACAACCTATCAGAGAGCAGGGACCAGTAGAGGTCTTGGGATGCCTCTATATACAGGAGATTGTGAGGCTTCATGGGGTGACATCTATGATGGTATCTGATTGTGATGCACATTTTACTTCCCGACTATGGAATGTATTGCAAGAGGCATTCAAGACTCAGCTTCGATTGAGCACTGCCTTCCACCCTCAGATGAATGGTCAGATAGAGCGAACCATTTAGACCCTTGAGGACATAATGTGTGCTTATGTCCTTGATTTTGGATGCAGTTAGGAGGATCATTTTCCCTTGGTGTATTTCGCATACAACAACATATATCAGTCCACTATCGGTATGGCACAATTCAAGGCATTGTACGGTCGACCTTGCAGGTTACCTCTATGTTAGAATGACCTAGGGGAGTCAGCACTCGTGGGACCAGAGATGGTATGGGCTACCACGGAGAAGGTGAAAATCATCCAGGAGAGGATGAAGACTACACAGAGAAGAAATAATTCTTATGATAACATGATAAAGAGACCTCTGGAGTTTGATGATGGTGCCCATGTCTTTCTATGGGTCTCACCTTGATGAGGTTTGCAGAGATTTAGCAGGGTCGGAAAGTTATCTTTGTGGATCATCGGACCCTTTCAGGTCCTCAGCAGAGATGGTGAGGTAGCTTACCTCTTATCTCTTCCAACTTAGTTACATCGGGTGCATGAAATTTTCCATGTATCCCAGCTGAGGAGATACGTGCATGATCCTTCACACATCATTGACTGGGTCAAGTTGGAAATTGACGATGGGGTGACGTTTTTGGAGGTTCCATTAGATATTGAGGATCTACAGGAGAGGGTCCTTCATGGGAGATCGATACCTCTGGTGCGCGTTCTTTTTCAGCACATCAACCTCCAGGAGAGCACATGGGAGTAGGAGATGGAGATTCATGCTCAGTACCCACACTTGTTTTCCTAGTTTGTGATGGGGCTTTCGGGGATGAAAATCCCTAAGATGGGTAGAATGTAAAGACCCGGATTTTTTTCATTTTTTATAATTATATGGAAATATTACGAGTCCATAAAAATTGACGGCACGTGATTCTGAGGCCCGGTGTACCTGGATGTATTTCTAAACATTATTTTTAGTTATGTTCAGTAAATGCATGAGTAGCATTTTGCAACTTTTGAACCGGTTCATGGAATTGAAATCTGAGGGAACCGTTGAACTCGTAGCACCAATCTTCGCTTATGGCGACCTTCACCTCAACATCAGTAGGTCGAGGGTAGAAGTTAGATTTTTGGATATTTGTGGGAGGGTTAGATAAATAATAAAATAAAATAAATAACTTTTATATTATTTTTAAAACCTCCCATTTGAATCATAATGGTGCGGACCACACGATGGTGATTTGGCATTTAATGTTGGGTATTAAATGCCCGATTACATAAAATATGTAACCACCACTCTCTATAATTAATAGGGCTCATTAAATCTAATTTAATGAAACAACTTGATAATTAAGAGCTATTTTATTTCTTCAGGGAACAGAGGGTTGTTTGCTATTGGTGAAAGGAAGAGGAGACCTTTGCTAGAGAATCCACCAATGAAGAACATCCTCTAAAAAAGAACGAACCTATGATGTGGACGACGCTCAAGCCCGGATCAGAAGTGTCTTGCAGGAGCGACGAATGTCGACGTCACCATCATCATCTTCCTCCTCACAAAACCTCCAATGGACGATTGAGGTAGGGGTTTTAAGATAAAAGTTTGATTAAATCATTTTATTGATTCTTTGTATTCTTGATTCACAATGATGGCGGCCAAACAAACATGGCCATTGTTCTACACATATACATTGACCATTTTATTTCGTTCTTCATGCATTCTTCATTTATTCATTGAAGCCAAATAATAATGTAAACTGAAAATACAATGTGTTGTTGAGCGCAACATATGGACGCAGAGATATCGACCTGAGGATCATTAATATGCGGATGTCATATTTTTCAGGATTGGAATGAAGCTGTATTGACTCGTGGAAGAAGGGTGGTGTGCATCTACGCCGTTGGTAGAGGAGTCGGCCGTAGCTGTCATGCCGTGGCGACGCGCCAGTGGGCGGCTGACACCCGTCCGACTGCGGTTCGAGAAGACGGCGCACTAGAGGGAAGCTGCCACCTCGCCAGAAATGGTTCGAGCAGGCGGCGCACCAGAGGGTGGCCGACAACTGGCCGGCCACAGATTGAGTAGGTGGCCGACCTGGGCAGTGGTCGGCACCAGACTGGGAAATGGAGGACAGCGGCGTCGTCATGCCGCTCGAAGGAGAACCAGCTGGGAATCCGGCTGGCTGCAACACACTCAGCAGGACCCACTCTGGCTGGTCCCGTATTCCAGGAGGCCAAATTGTCCATTGGACCATTCTGGAATTTGGGCGGGGCCCCCCCTAGGTGGTTGCTAGGGCGGACCACACCCATCCAGGCAGACCACACACAGTCGAGTGGGCCGCACCCAACTGGTCAGGTGGCCACTTAGTGGGTCAGGCCGGTCTGCGGCCTAGTGCGATAGGCCCACCACGGCCTGGACTAAATGGTCTGGACCTGAGTTGGGCCGGGTCGACCCGAACCAGGTCGAGTCGGATTGGACCGAGGGCCATTTGGACCTAGATACGCCTTGTGGCCATATCTTGAGAACCAGGTGTCCGTTTGATGAACTATTTGCGGCACTGGAATCCTTGTATCAGGACAGACCTTTTGGTATACTCCACTTGGGTTTTGGATAATATTGGAGTATGACTGTGTTTGATCAAACCCGAATCCAATCAGGCCCTTGGAACTGAAAAACTAATAACTCACAGATTGGGCGTCTGATTGATGCACTGTCTATCACATTGAAACCCTTAAGACGTGGTGGTCCTTTAGGTTACTCCATTGTGGAGCATAGTGGTGGTTTTGGTATGACCGATATCTTGAAAGTCATATTCTATGGAACTCGAGTGTACTGGGTGCAAGGAATCAAGTGGTAGGCTGTAATGTGAAGGAAGAACATCGATCATGTGTGGGTCAGGGATCTGCGATTCTGTGTGGGTCAGCGCATACCGATCCTGTGTGGGTCAGTACTCAATAATGATGTGTGTGTCAGCGCATACCCATCCTATGTGGGTCAGATCCTATGTGGGTCAGCAAAGTATAGTTACCTATCGATCCTGTGTGGGTATGCATGGGTTAGTTACCTATCAATCCTATGTGGATCAGAAGCAGTGCTATTTAAAAAATAATAATATTTTCTAGCCTTACAACTAATCATATCTACTTCTATACTTAAGTAATACCTGGTGTGAGATGAGTATTTTACATGTGTGGTATATCTACCTTTGTGGTGTTACCTGTGTTGTACTTCTACCTTCGAGGTTTTTCCTGTGTGGTACTTCTACCTTCGTGGTGTTACCTATGTGGTACTTCAACCTTCATGGTGTTACCTGTGTGGTACTTATACCTACATGGTGTTATCTCTGTGTAATTTTCACCTTCATGGTGTTACCTGTGTGGTACTTCTACCTTCGTGGTGTTACCTTTGTGGTATTCTTCCCTCTTGTGTGAGATGAGTATATCTTGATAACTTTGGTATATGTATGGGAATATACCTAAGTAGAGTTGATTTCTATTGCTTCGTGATTTGTTGTTTTACATTTGGGGAACTGTAGGAGACCTACAAGGGTCTTCGGGTACCTACTAAGTATTGTTATACTCACCCCTGCATGGGCTACACCCGCACCTTGTTGTGTCTTGTGCGGATGATGGATAGCACTGCTCGAGGTCGATGGTACCATACTAGAGGCTGCTCGAAAGTGGACATTAGACTAGACAATCCATAGGGATGGACATTTGAGAGTTGTACCTACCCTTCAGGTAGGGTCTTTGGCGGGTGTTCACATTAGCTTTTCTTTTTCAGTTTTACTTGTACATTCTAGTGGGGATCGTGTTTTGGCCTCTATACTTATTGTACACACCCTGTTACTATATAGTATACTTTGTGCTTGTATCATTTTGTATTCTTGGTTTGTGTTAGTTTTTAGGTTAAAGTCAATGCCTTCCCATTTTTTGGAATACGCCTTTCGGTGCCAATCACTAGCCCCTAGCCTATGGAAGGTGGGATTGGGGTAGTCACGGCACGGGCCCTGGGGGATGGGTCATGATAACTTTTGAGAATTTTATATAAATTTATAGTCTTATTTTTGATTTACATATACATATAAATATATTAGGTTCATTGTCGATGTTTTAGTGAGTCTTATACTGACCCCTACTTATATACAAGGGTGTTTGTATTGAAATTATTGGTTTTAATATATGTAATAAGAATATTTTTTTATTATCATTGAGATGTAAAACATTATACGAGGTTATAGAGAGTAAATAGTTTTCAATTACATATTTATATTGGCGATGCTTTATTCTATTAGTTCATCCTTATATTTTAGGTTCAAAATATTTTTACAGTGATTCTAACACTTAATATTTATATTTTACATTTATTAGTATGAAAACATAATTTTCATAAAATTATCATAAAATGTTTATAATATCATATTTTATTGTTTTATATAATTTAGAAGAAATCACTCAATGAGAGTTTTATTTTATGCCTTGACACCAATTATTTTTCTTCTGTGATTAGGGGAAAATCATGAGATTATGTGGTAGCCTCATCTTATGTAACTTGTTTAAATCATTTAGGACATGTAATTACATGTATGGATTGGTTTATTACATGTATTATCATATATTACTAGGGATCTACATTATTCACCACATGAATATTTTCAAAACTTATTTCACATTAATGAATGATGTGACTAGTCCTTATATATATAGTTAATCATATTTTGAAGGGTAAAATTCATGATTAAAAGTCTATTTTCTCGAGATGTATGTTATAGATGAAATATTTTAATTTCTTATTTGATTATTCCTCAAAATCATTATTATTTTTCCCTTTATCATTAAAATTTGTTGGTCTATAAGAGGAATAAACATATAAATAATAATAAATATATTCATAACTCTCTATTTATATATCTCTCAATATTGTTTTTGTATTTCCTTAAGAATCTAATGAATCCCCCATAATATTTCAATACTTCAAAATTTTCCATATATTCATATAGTGGGTTGGTTAGTCAAATTATCCTAAATAAATTTATTGGTTTTTTTAGAGTTCATTAAAAAAAGTAAATTATCTAATCTTTTTCAATGTTTTTTATTTAGTTTCTTTTTTAGTTATTTAATGATTATATCAATAGATCATGGGTGATTTTTTATTGTTTAGTTACACTAAATTTAATGTTAATAAAATGATTCCTAAACCCAAAAAACAAAATCCAGTCTTTAAATCATTTTTACATTGATTTTTCTATATTTTTTATATGATCTTATAATATATTAATATCTAAAAAATATCCACTCATAATAAATTTGGTTGAATTTTTCTTCTTATCAATTTCTATCCCTAATATAGATTTTCCACCCATAGAATCACAAGTATTTAAACATTGATTTTTTTTTCAAACAATATATCAATGTATGTTGAATTTTATCAACTGATTGTCAATTTGTTTGTTAGATATAAATATTTATCCTACTATATTCCTTAAAAATTATTTTTTCAACTCCATTTCAATCATTATAGTTCTTCAAGTCTCAGCCAAAATCATGATTTCATTTTCAACAAATCCATTATGATTTTGGGATCCCATATTCTAAACTAGAATCTCAATAATATTAATAAATATTTTTTCATTTATATATATATATTTAGAATTATAATATCAAATCAACGTTTTAATTATCAAATGATTTTATTTTTCAATACATAAAATTTTCCAATTTTTTAGCCCATAAATATTATAATATATTGAGATTTTAAAATAACACTATGTATAAAACATAGAATCATAATCTTAATCAAAAAAAGATATTCATATTATTTAAATATTATAGTTATAACCTAGTCATTAAATTGGTGGATAAGTGTAGGATGACCACATCATTAAATATATATTATTGTGTAATGCTTGCATAAGGTTAAGCATTTAAAAATAACATATTAAATAATTTTTCATGATATATATGTGATTTAGTGTATATATTTTATTAATACATATGTTTAAATTTTAATTTATATATTTATTTTGTTTACGTATTTTTTTGAAACAATTAAGTTAAATTCTTACACAACAATGACAAAGTGCTTGTGCAATCAATAGAAAAATCATGAAAATGATTTTAATAACTCTAAAAGTAATTTTTTGAGTGATTAATAGTGTATCATGAATTTAACAGTTAAATATAACATATTGGGAATATTTTAGATGTTTATATTTTAATTTCATTACTATAATTTTTTTCAAGGTCAAATTAAATGAATAGTTTGGAAAATGACATTAATAATATATCATGTTTAATAACATTTTATTAAACTATTTAAAAACATAAAAATCCATAAAGTGAAAATTTATGATAATAAATGGAATAAATTTCATCCATTGGACATTTATGAGCCAATTTCTACTTTATATGTAAAATTATAACCCTTTAATGTTAAAAAAGTCATTACTACAGTTAAGGTTCAAATTATTTAACTAAGGATTAATACCAAATGATAAAGATTATAATAATATTTAAACCTATATAAATTTTATTACAATATTAGATTATTTTAATATATCCCTATTTTTCTAGGACATGTAATTTTAGAAAACTTTAACATGACTAAGAAAAATATTATATTATAATTTTTCATGAAATTCCAAAAATGAGATTAATGATATTTTATAACAAACAATATTTTATTAAAATTTTTACAATTCATAAAAACAAACTTTTAAGATAAGTGAATGTTATATGATTTAAAATATCATACACTGTCAATTTTTGGGTAATTTTTCCTTTAATAGTAATTTTATGGACCATTAAGAAGTAAAAAACATTGATATCATGGTAATCATCAAAGGGGTAATGGTGGGTAAAAACAAACAGTCAATGGTAAAAAAATGTCCTAAAAATATTAAAATTTTATTATATGAGATATTTTTACCATTAATAATCATATATTGGTAATATATCATTATTAATCCATCTATCTATGAAAAATAATTTATATTAATTTAATACTTTATGAAATTCCAAGAGTTTCACTCACTCACTTATTAAAGATCACCTCCTCTCCCATCTTCCTCACACATTTTCAGAACTCTATCTCATCCAATAACAATAAATAAAATTTATTAACATCCTTTTGTATATTCTTGGGGTGTTGTTTCAGGATAAACTCAATGGTCAGAGGGATTAATATGTCAAGAAATGTACATTCTGAGAGAAATAGGTTTATATTTAACCAAATAATTTATTTTTAATTTTTCTTATAACTCTTTAAAATATTATTAAAATATTATGATAAAATAACATAAGTATGTTACTTTTATAGATATTTTTTAATTATAATTTCATAACCAATATTAATCTTTTACATCCATAAAATGGGAAATGAAACCATCGATCTTTTGTGTGTAAGACTAAGGCCACACCAAATAAAGTAATTAATCTTCCCTTAACACCTCACATGGATGGTTATAATTATGGATTTAATTTATATATATGATATTCATTACATAATTATAATTATAAAAATATAGGAAATAATCTATTTTATTACTTTTTTTCCATGAAAAAATGATGATGATATTCATGTCTATGTGTGGATTACCACCTCCATGATGGGATGTGATCCAAATTTCATGGTTGTTATATATTAGTGTATTTAAACAAAAAAATATTATTTATATGATATAATAATAATTCTATAATGATAAAATAATACTTTCTATCTTTATATCATTTTGATTGAAAAATGTAAATATTTATGGTGTGTATAAATAGGCTACCATCTCTATAATTATAATGTATTTAATTTTTCATATAAATATTCCATGATTGGTGTTAAAAGTATTAAAAATATATAAAAATGATAATTATCTCAAGGTAATTATTCTATATATTGTGAAATAATTAACACTTTGATAGGAGTAAACCAATCGATGACATTTTGAATATATGATCCATATATCATCAAATAATTCAACATGAACTTAATTAATTCACTAATTGTATATAACATAGTGAAAAATTAAATAAAATAAGTAATAAATATAAAAATATTATTAATGATGTAAATTATTAACATAAGGTTATTTTTCAAGATTATAAAGAATGTACATGATGAGTGAATCTCTAGGTAAGGGACATTTTACCTTTAAACCCTCATTTTAAATTTTCTAAAATTTATTTTCTAAATTTCTTTCTTCCACATATAAATTTTTTAAAATCCCTTAAATGAATTATAAATTTAATTTTATGTATCTTTTGAATTTATTTTTATGGGTTTCAGAATTATTCATTTAAAATAAATTATACATAATGATTTGACATCCATTAAAAAAACTCAAAAGTATCATTTTATTTTAATGTATACAGTGACAACAATTTTTCTCTGCACAAAAATAGTTGTTTGACTTTTGATTCCTTTAAAATATTAATTTTTTTACTTAATGATAAAAAATTCTTCCTTTATTTATGGGTACATTAGTTTTTAGAATGGGTTTTTGTAGGAAAATGATATTCCAATATCTAAACATGTATTTTATATGGGTTCAACATATTTTTAAGGTATTTATGATGAAAAGTGGACGATTAAATTTTTTTATTAATGATATTATACTTTCTAATTATAGATTAAATTAATTGGGACTGATACAACTTATATGAATGGTTGATCCCAAAATAACTCTCCAACGCATTGGATAATGTTCATTGAATAAAATGGTAAGAATGAAAGTGTTAACCAATGTATTGTATACTATGGATTTAACTAAAATCCAGTAATTTCTTACCAGAGTGAACATGGGTTATGAAAATGATTCATAAGTAACCTAAAATGGTTTTTAATTTAATTATATGCGTTTTGAATTTATTATTTGATAAAAAATTGTGTTTTTCATGTCTATATTATTTAATTTATATTCTCAAATAATATTTTTATAAAGGTAAAAAAAATTATAGATTTTCATGTTTTTCACTACACTAAATAATTTATTTAGTTTTTACCCCTTACAATGATTTTTGTGCTCATACCATGTTTTTAAATGTTTTTATTAGGGTTCTATAATGGGTAAAAACAAATATGAAGCCTCTTGGAAGGTCATGTTGATTTTACATGAAATGAAAATGTATTTCATTTTCAAATATTTATATTGTTAGAAAAATGGATACTGAATGAATGTGTACGCTTTGTAATGTATGGGGTTCTTGTGTAAGAGTTGTGAAATTTTTCTCTTAATCTAAATACCTAATAGATAGTTTGAAATTTATTAATGTAAATTCTATTCTATAGACAATAGATTATATAATATTTAATTATAAGTCCTTATAGATTGTACCAGTGTAAATTTTTAGATAACTTTCTGGATTAGCATGTTTTCTTGAAAGGTTAACATAAGTGTTATTAATAATATATTATGATTATATTTTTAAGTTTCATTATAAGTTCAAATGTATAGATATCCCCTTTTATGGTTTTATGTGATGGAACACTAATTTGATTGTAAGAATCTTGAGAGACATTTATGGTAATATAACGCCTGGGTTTAGTATCTATTTAATTAATTAGGATATTTGATTAAGATTGTCCTAAATGTTTTTTACCATAAGTTTAAAAGTATTGATAACTACTAGGGATTAAATTATATTTTATATTTAGGTAATTATGGGTTATTACAATTTGGGATCATATGTTTTATCATATAGATAACCATATGATTAAAATTTGATTTTATAATTTAGTGAGGAATGTTATTTCAGAATAAGTTCACAATTTTTTTGAATATTATATAATTAATGTTAATGGGAATATTTTTGAATAATAAGTTATTTTATTTAATATATAAAGCATGAATTATCTTTTGGAATCATATATGATTTTAATTTCCCTTTATACTAATTATTGTTATTATATAAATTATATGATGAGGGAATATACATTTTTATTCTAATTTAAGATTGATTGATGTTATTTGGCCATAAATTTTAAATTTATCCTAGAATATTATGTGGTAAAATCATTATAATTTTTGGGTTTCAATCGTAGTAAAATATATTTTGAGGTTTTTTAGAGAATACATTTTAATTGAATGATTTATTTTGATATTTGGGTATTACTGTTCATTTTTGTAGATGAGTGTATTATTTATTTATATAAAGGTTATTAAATTTTATATATAATCATACAATTTTCAATGTTTTTTGTTTTTGTTAATATATAAAGAAAGGAGGAATAGATTTTTATCCTTTTTGGATTATATTAGTACTTCACGAATGGATATTAATCTTGAATATTCATCACATGGTAAAAAAGATGACATTGTGGTGGAATTTGATTAAAGGGATGAAATTATACCTATCAAGAATATATATTTCCTAATTTTATTAGTTTATATGATTATATAATTTCTCAAGTCTTGGAAAACAATCTTTTAAAAAAAATTATCATGCTAGCTTCACCTCTGTTGAATCGACGTAAATTTTTACACCGCATTAGTTTATGGTTTTCTGGTAATTAACATTATAATGGTCATTAAATTTCCAGTGATCAATGTTCCCCATCACTATTATTAATTCTTTGGAAAGTATTTTTTTAAAGCATATCTATTTTTTCGCTTCCTATGAATGCTATCATATTTGGAAACCAAGTTATGTGTTAATATAGATAAACTTATTATTTCACATTCTCACTTTTCACGTGGATGTTATATTAACCCTTTTTACTATGTGTTATTTTAAAAAATTTATTTGTAAATTTCAATCCCAAAATTAATGAGTATATTAAATTTGGATTCCATTTTACCACGACAATTACATTTATATTATTTTACATAATGAAAATTCAAAAATGTCACTCTCTTGAAATTAATACCTCTTAAATTTTTAGAAAATGATTAAAAGAAGATAAGAATGGTTATAAATGATTTTTAAATTATGAATTATTGTCTATCGTATTAATATTCATTTAATTTTTAGTGACAAACCAATTACCTTAGATTCTTACACAATGATGACACCATGCCTATGTAGTAGTAAACAAATAAAGTAAATGATTTTAAAAACTCTAAAAGTTGTATTTTGTGGGTGATTTAAAGTATTAAATGAATATATTAGTCAAATATAACGTATTATATATATTTTAAGGGTTTAAATTATATTTCCATTTCCTTAATTTTGTTTTCAATGTCAATTTTTTTGAATAGATCCAACAATAACATCAACGATATTTTATAAGAAAAAATATTTTATTAAATGATATAAAATTACTAAAAACCATATATTTGGACACGTGAATGGGATGTTATTAGAAATTTCAACCAAGGTCCTTTTCTGAGTCACTTTTACTTTTATAGTAACATTATTCACCCCTAAAGTGTAAAAAAACATTGATATCATGGTAGTTATCAAAAGGGTAAATGGAGAGTTATAAGTGTAACAAAATAATAAAAACTTCTGAAAATTTTATTGTATATGATTATTTATACTCATAAACATCCTATATTATAATTATAAAAAAATTTAGAAACTTTTCATCGAAAATTAATTTATATTAATTTAATTAATTAATTAATTCTATGAGTGTCCCTCCACTAACTTATAAGTGGGTATCTACAATAATCTCTTATTCAAACCACAAGAACCTTGTTTTCCACCAAGACATTCCTAAATAAAAACTGAAACACCTTAATACATTATAATGGTCTTAATGTTTCCATAATACCATCCTTAGTGGGATTATGGTGTAAAGAAAAAGATGTATTTGGAGATGTGGTATAACTTTTAACCAGATATTTTTGTTTTATTTTTTCTTCTACCTCCTTTGGTTTTCATTCAAGGATGATGAAATAATAAAATCATTGTAATAAATATATTTACATTCTATTAAAATAATTTTATAACCTCTATCTACCTCCCCTTTCTTAAAATATGAATGGAAACCATCATTCCTATTTATGGAAGTCTATCGCCTTATTAATATATGTAATTTTTTTCCATCACCACCTCTCACTGCTTGTTATAATGATTGATTTAGTTAATATAGATGACATCAATGCCAAAATAATAATATTAGGAATATAATATATAATATATTTTATTTTCGTTCCCTAAATTAAAAAATGATAGGGCCTTTCATGTGTGTGTGGGGATTACCACGTCTCCAAAATGATGTAATTCACTTTTCATCACGGATTCTCATGGATGATTTATATATGTATATTTAAAGAGGGAATATGATATTCATTTTATAATTGTTATTTTTTAATGGTAAAATAATAATTATTTTTCCCTCATGTACGTTGAATAATAGAAATGTTACTCATGTGTTTTTATGACCTACCACATCTATGATTGTAACATAATTCATTTGTAATAACCATATTTAAAGGATGTATATAAATGTTTAATTAGTTTATAATAATTATAATCTTAAAATGATTATTATTATGTATATGATATAAAAATGACCCTTATGACCATATTTAACAGACAAAAATCATTTTGAAATCATGAACTGAACGTCCTCAAAATAACGGACAAGGATTTTACTGATTAAATTATAAGATATTACATTTAAATATACAAAAAATAATTAATAGATAATTTAATAAACATGTACAAATATTCATAAACAAGTACGTAATTGGTATGCGTTTATTATACAGGGGTTAAAGGATATATATGTTAGTTTTAGAGTTGAGTTAATGGTTTTTAAATCAATTTGTTTTTTAGGAATATATTAATGTTATACATATAATTTATTTTATGTGGTTTAACTATAACCCTATTACATATAATACCATTAATACTTCATAATTCATGATATTTTAATTTTCAATTAATATTATTTCATCCATGGGGGTTTAACTGGAATGTGACCAAGAGGTATGTGTTTTTTTAACTCAATTTACTTTCATTGGGTTATATCAGTTATTGATTACTTACATTATTTAATGATTATGATTGAAATGTAATTTGATTTATTTATGTTTTATTTAAACCTTTTTTTTAAATTATTTACAAGTAATTTATTCTTTTATTAATTCTTAACTTAATTATATAAACATTTTAATAGATATTCATCTCAAAATATATTTTTCTGGGACATAAAATTATATTATTCACATATATTGGTTTATTAGGTTTATACACTATAAATTTTAAAAGTTATATCATTAATATCCTTAATTTTAGGATATTTAAATATTCATTTGTTGTTATTATTCCATGGGGATCTTGATTTAAAAGATACAAAATTGCTAAGGGATTTATGTCTCAATCTCATCTTAATTGTGATTTTTATGCCCGAATTTCCATAGAATAAATTTAATGGATCATATATAATAAATTAATTTCATTTATCTTCTCTTATGTTTATTTCGTAGATTAATTTCCATTAATTTGGTTATATTACATTTTCATTGATTATATTATCAAAATATTATTTATGAAATATATTTTTTTATTTATGTTGTATTTACACATGTTTTTTGTTGATTTAAATTTTTTACACATAATTTATCAACCAATAAATTCTAAATTATATGATTTGAACTTTTAAGGGTTATTCATCTCAAAATTTCCTTATATGGGACATATGTTTATATTATAAAACTATAATTTTTTATAAGGTGTTTATACTATCCTTTTGAAAGTTATATAATGAATATCCTTATGTTAATGATATTTAATATTCCATTTGATGTTATTATTTAGTAGGTATTATGGTTAAAAGTTTACAAATATGTTATGGTATTTATGTCTTAATCCCATTTTAATCCGGATTTTTATTTCATGAGTTTTCATTGAAAAACTTATATGGTTCTTATCTGAAAAATTAATTTCATTTATCATATCCTTTATTTATAATATTTTGAAGTTTTATTAACATTTTCTCTCTTTGAAACTCAAAATTGTACGTAAAATGTTTTTATTATAAGATAAACTTATTTCTTCTATTTCATTAAAAAAAATCTTTCACTTCCAAATCAATATTTTCTAAAATAATTCAATATTTTTTTTAATCTAACAAAAATATTGTTTAAATTAATTTTTACCCATTATATAATTTTTAGAAAAGTATTAAGAAGAATCTAATTTTTCTTTCTAAACAGGGTACATTTTACCAAAGGATTGAATAGAAACACTATTTGAATCATTATAGTAGGAACATAAATTCATTCCATCATTACCACTTAATTATTAAAGCATCCCTTACAAGTTTTCAATGTAATTTTCAAATAAGAAATTACATATATTATATTAATTTTTAAATTTTAATCGTGATCTTCAAGTGGAAAGGGTATTTTCCTCAAGATTTTGTAATGTACTATTATTGGTATTTCTATTCTTTGATGATAATAACCGTTGATGATTCTTATGGTTTACTAGGTGTATGTTGTAATGATACCATCTATATTCTTTTTATTAAAGGATTATTATTGTGTTAATTTTATTTTCATAGAAAATATTTCATTTTCATTGGTTAATCATGTTATTAAAGGGATAATGGTTTCTTCTTAAAGATTAACTTTAAAATGTAGGATCTATGTAATTTATTCATGAAATGATTTGTGGAATCTATTTATGATGATGGTTAGTTATATTATCGACCAAGGGTTAGTGGTTCTGTATTAAACCAAGGATGTGTGAATACGTTATAAATAAAGGATGGGTTGGTCTGTTAAAGATCTCAAATGCATTGGGTAAATAGATAGAGTTAACTGATTATAGGTTTCTCCTTTGAGTTTTTTAGAATTTATAGTATATGTTATTTCATTAGTAAAATTAATTGTAAGAGTGATATGATAATATCATTCCAATATAAATTTTTTTTATCTATTCTTGTTATGGTTTTTAAATACTTCATTTGTTCATGATTGAAATAACATGGATCATGTTGATTGATTCCTATGACTCCTATTAATATTAATGTTTATGACAAGTTCCATAATTTATGATCCACATTTGATTAGAAATAATTATATTGTGATATGCATATGTAGTTTGATTTTCTCATCATAGTTATTATCATATTCTGTAGATTAATGGAATTCAATTTCTAAATCCATTTTCACCTTTATTAATAATTCTATATTACGCTTTTTATTTTTACCCTTTGAATGGGTTTTTAACAATGTTTTTAAGTCTGATATACCTAATGTGGTTACTAGATTTGATGAACATAGTAAGATAGGATGTAAACTTTTATGAACTAGTTGTTTATGTATCCATGTTATTATGTAAGAGTTTGTCATAATTTTCTAAAAATCTAAAACTAAAAGAACCATGGTCATATAAGTGATCCAGTATTATATTTTTATGTGGATTGTTTTGTTGAGTTAAAATTAGGTCACATTATTTTTATAACAAATCTAGATATGTAAGTATTATGTTTATTACAACAGATTCAGGATTGTGGGTTTGGGGTTGCTAATATCATGCCTTATAGATGTGAAATGTTTTTACTTGGTAAGGATATAAAGAATAACTCATACAGTATCATGACTTCAAGGTGTATTTGTAAATATAGTGATAACTTATATAGTAATATCATCCCATTTTCCCATAGGAATAGGTAGATGTCACATGACTCCTTTTGGATGTTGTCTTTAAACCATTACCTGTTGACAACCCCTACATCATGATTCATAGTCTACAATTTCACAATTTATTTTATCCCATGAAAACATTTATATCAAATAGGGAAACATTTTATCCCTACTAGTGTGTAAAGAGATATTTATTTTTTTAGATGCATGTAATAATTCTCTTTCCACCTCAAGCACAGATGGAACATGTATCCTCTTTAAATATTTCTTTATAGCATCTACCTAGAAAATAATACCAACTTCCCATCATTAATGGAATTTATTTTATATTTAATATTATTGTCATAAATTGGTTTTATTTTTATATTCTCTAAAAATGGTGAATTTTAAATCCATTAGAGTGGATTCTATATTTCACTATTCATAATGATTCTTATATCAAAATTTATGAATTCCATGAATACATGATTTTGGAAAGACAAAATTTTAAATAAAACTAATAATAATTACTAGTAAATGAATTATCCACCTTAATTTATTTCCCAATATGGTAATTTATTGAGAG
Organism: Viscum album; assembly: GCA_963277665.1. Classification (NCBI taxonomy): domain Eukaryota; kingdom Viridiplantae; phylum Streptophyta; class Magnoliopsida; order Santalales; family Viscaceae; genus Viscum; species Viscum album. Next base: position 1,210,454,520 of record OY728160.1, read on the forward strand.
ATCATAATCCATGAGTAGTTCTTATCATCATACTTTCCAATTTTTGAGTTCTTTATTTTAGAATATATAATTCAAAATATTTTTATCCCTATATGTTTATCTTCTTTCACCATAATGGTAATGAATATAAATATTTAATGAAAATATTATGGATGTAAATTTTACATCATGGGTTAGAGAATTATATTCATCAATATTTAGATACCTTGAAACATAAGAAACAACTATCTAATTCTTTATAAGAACCTATCCATATACATTCTTTGGTTCATCACTATATATTTAAAATCCATCCCTTACCAATAGAAAATTCAATATCAACGAATTGAAAAATATAAAATTTATTTATTCAAAAAATTAATCACATTCTTTTTATCAAAAGAATATAACTCATTTATGTGTCAACATGCCTAACAGGTCATCTAATTGAAAAAAAAAATGTAGCAAATAATTGAGAGTAAGCTTTTAATCCAAAGAAACAATGTACCTCAGTTAAATTCATTGGAATTTCCCATTCCATCATTGAATTTTTCTTTCAAGGATAGACTAATATTTCATCCCTGGAGGCAACATGGCCATGAAAAAAACATCCAATGTTAATAATTCATATTTTCTAAATTTTACATATAATTATTTTTCTCTATAAGGATTTAGAATGATTTAAAAATATTGATTTTTTCTATTATATATTTTAGTGTATATCATGATATCTTCAATAAATATGGAAATTAAATTTTCAAGATACTCTTGGAATAATTTATTCACCATATCCATAAAAATATAGAGTTAATTAGTCAACACATATAGAATTATAATACATTCATAATTTGATACCTTGTTGGAAATTATGTCTTCCAAATATATTCCTTGTTCACTTATAGTTGATGAGGCCCTAAAATAATATCAATTATTCAAAAATAGTTTTCTCCACGAAGTAGAATAAATAAATCATCAATTGTAGGAATATGATAATTATTCTTTATATTAATTGATTTAATTTCCCAATAAGTGATGAACAACCTCATATACCATTCTTTATTTCTATAATAAATAATAGGGGCTCCCCAAGGAGAAACACTAGGATTTTAAATCCATTATCACCCAACTCATGTAGTTGTTTATTCAATTAAAAAAATTATATTGTGGCCATCCTTGAGGGAGTCTTAGATATAAGTTTTTCATTAGACATAAGATCAATAGAAAAATCAACATCAGACTCAGTTGTGTGTCCAGGTAGATCATTATGAAATACAACAATGTATTTATGAACAATAGGTAATTACTATTTGAAAAAAATTACATTTACCATTTATAGGTTTTTTCATATTTTCTTCTCTAAAAATTTCCTTAATGATATATACTTTAGGAAGATTTTGAAATCATTAAGAAGATGTATTCTCCCCTCTAAAGATTAGGGATTACATATATTTACTAAAAATAACAATACCATTATATTACAAATAAATTTTTATCTTATAATTTGAAATCCAATATATACAAAGGCTTATACAAATGTAAATTGTACTTGTAATAATCATGTTTTCAAATAAGTTAAGGCTATATGTCATACTGGGATCTGGATAATATATACTTTTTGTATTAATATTTTCTCTAGGATTCCTGATTGGAATCTACACTATTAAGGTTCCAGGGAAATATATAATTTTACAAAAATACAAGGACTACATAAAAGAGTACAATGATCCCTAATAAAACAAATAATTACCTAAATTTGAAGCAATGATCAATTTACCTACCACTATATCTTTTGGAATGTAAACTATTGTTGTATTGGTTGCATAAGCTTTTCTATTCTCCCATGGTCCTTTAATGGGAAAAATTCCCTTAACTCTTTATAGAAACCCCCACTTTTCAAACATATTTATTTCCTCTTATTAGATGAATATTCATTATATAACATTTCTATCCATTCAAATATCATATATTTTTAGTTTCATTGAAAACAATGATACATAAAAAATTAGTTCATAATATATCTACATTATCTTCAATTTTGATCTTCATAATTTTCACCCTTCATAAAAATACCCCACAAAAAAACCTTTCTTCACAACATGTGCAATGGAAACATAAGATTTGTTATCTCGTATTTGTAGAAAGTGTTAACAAGGGATATGTAAATGATTATTAATGTATGACAAGAGAATAAGGGTATAATTTTATGAGAATAAAATTTGAAATCTGTAAATAAGATATCATAAATCATAATTTGGACCATATCATAAATCTTGTTATCTCATAAGACATAAATCAAAAATGAATCACAGATCATGGTAAATAAGAAAATAATATTAGCATAAGACATAAGTTTTTGTTATACACAAAATCAAAGAAACTCATTTCATTAGTCATGTCTTTATACTAAGACTATTATAGTGGATTGGGTTCACTCATCGTTCCATAATATCCTTAGTCAAGGTTCACTCCTAAAAATATCTTATTGGTAAGTTTCCTTAACTAAATAATTTTCAATCTCAATAATAATATTTATTCTCTCATGAGATATCTATCCTTACCCAATTCATTGGTGGGATGTAAAATTATAGACCAACTAATAACACAATCATAATCCATTCATATGAATTCCAGAATATCATAAATCATTCATCATATATCATAACCCATGGAAAAGAGAAAATGTTTCATAAGCATTTAATCATTTCAACATACCATAATTTGGGGGAAAATAAATGGGTTTCATAAAATTTTCATCATTATGATAGTAAAACATCTAAATAATGCCTAATTTAGATATCTATGGGTCATAACCCTATTAAATTATAAGTAACATTAACGTATGTTTTCCCAAATGAAAAATTTCTTTAAAATAGTACTAGAACATTTCTGGGGTAAAATTACCTTTTAATATTGAAATAAATTATTTAAAACACAATATTTCCCACATATTATGGAAAATAATTTCTATAAAATTAACCATGAAAAAATTTAAATGGAGGTTAAAATAATTTAGTGGTCATGATGGTGGGGAATTTTGTTCAACTTGTGTACCTAAAAATAATGAACCCTTATATTATTTTGGTAAAAAATAAAAATTATATCATTTTGAAAGTGAAAATAATATTCCATTTAATTTTTTTTCTAAAAACTAAATCAAGGTTAAAATATTTAATTAATAATTCATATTATAATATTATAAAAAATTTTGAAAATATATTTAAGATAAAATGGACTTGGAAGAAAAATAATCCGGTCTAAAAAAATCGAATTTTCTTGAAAACATATTCTCAATAATAATAATCATTAAATAATGGAAAATGGTAATATTAACTGAAATTTCCATGAATAACCATAGATGATGAATATGAATTAGATTCTTGAGAGGAATGTCATGAAATGTTTTCATCAAAAACTTAATCATAAACAATCCTTGTATACATAGATTATAACATAAAACCCATACAACTTCGGAAACTATATAATCAAATAGCCTAAGAAGGAATACCATAAAAAGAAAAATTAAATATAATTCAAATTAAAATTTCATGATATAAAATATCAAAATTTAATTATATACACCATATATAATTAATTACCTGTATAAAATTTTAACATTCCTCAATGTGGGGAAATTGAGATGAAACCTCTAACCTCAAATTCTACTTGCTTCAAAATTACATAATAAAATTGTATAATAAATTAAAATTTATTAAAACTATATATATAATCACGTAAAAAAATATAATATCATATATTATCCACTAATGACATTTCACACACCATTTATTAATAATTCATTACTTAAACTATTGTTTTAATGTAGCTATTGTTTCATTTTTCATGAGAATTTGGATTCAGTAATTGTTCTCCATTTAATTTGATCTTGGTTTTATAATATATATAATTTTAATCATGATATTAATATAATAAATATTAATTATATATATAAAAATAATACTATTCATACATATAAGGTAGAGATAGAAAAATTAATTACATCAATCATGTATTTGGTATGTTGTGCGAATGCTTGAATATTGTTATTAATTTTCAAAGGATGCAATTAAAGAGGGATAAGTAATAATAAAAATATATAAAATCTTTATTAAATAATATATATTATATATATTAATTAAATCATTCCACATTATCATTCATGTCAAGTATAATTGAAAAAAGGACCACATCAGATCGTGGAGGTGGTAGTCCACACCTATGCACAAGCGATGTTTTCATTTTCCAATAAATTGGATGGTAAGAAGGTATATAAGATGTTATAGTTCAATAATAATAATTATATCATAATAATAATTTATTAAACATTAAACACTTAATAATAATCATCCATGAAATATGATGTTGTAAAATTAATTGTATCGCTACGTGGAGGTGGTAGTTCACATGTCTGCATTAGCGATACTTTCAGTTCCCATTTGATGGAATATAGGGTTGATATTAGTTGTTTCATAATAATAATAATATTTCAGTATATAAAAAATATTTTAGTTATTGTTTTATAATTAACATAAAACATTTGGGGTATTTAGAATGGAAAATAAATTAAAATAGGTTGGGTAAGATGATAATCACTTATTTAATGGGGCTCCTTGAGATATTTTTTTAAGGGCCATTGTAATAATTTTTTACGTAGATCACAACATCTAAATTTTTCCTCTATATTTTTTTTAATTGAATTGAGATGGTATTTTTTATTTATATGTCTCAATTGTCAATAAAGAAGAGGAAATATGGGTGGTATTTTATAATTTGGGGAGTGAACACACTTGAAATTTCTTAAAAAAATAAAATATAATAATTTCATAATAAAAAAAATTCTTCAAAATTTATATAGATTAAAATTTTGGATAGGATGAGGTCAAAAAATGGACATAAATTAGGCTTTGGAATTTTAAGATCCCATAATTATTTTTGGTACGTCCCTCTTGGAGTTTTTCATTAGATGAATTGTGTTTTGGTTTTTTCTTTTCCTAAATCCAACTTAGATTAGTATTTCATAGAGATAGAGTGATTTTTTGGGGATCATAACCTAAATCTCAGGGATGTATGTTTTTTTAATTTATGTAGTGTGGTTATGAACATGAAAATATGAATTATGAGTGTTTTTCTCTGAGGTTTGAAGGTTTCAAATGTTTTTCATGCTTTTCCAGTAGAAACTAGGATGAAAATTATCTGATAGAAAATTACATATCGTTTATATGTTATGCAATATATAACTATCACCATAAACATGTGATGAACTAGTTATTTTGTGAAGGGGTTACACATCATGAACCTAGTTCACATCGCGTAATAATAGACTTTGATAAATATTAACCAGATTTGATGATGTTTTTATTATTACTCGAAAATAGAGAAATACATGATCTGTAAGAGTTACATGCCATGTAATCATCACATATAGAGGTTTTAAGAGGGTAAATATATATTATTTTGTTTTAATCCACATATAGATTCCATGTCATAAGGCCTGTAATATTTTTATGTTATTTTTTATTACCTTCCTCCATTTTGGATATCCCTTTTTAGCGATCAATCTCCAGTTATTTTTTTTCTTCGGTTTTCCTTTCTCTTTTAATTGTTCCTCATTATTATGGTGTAAAATTTTGACTATAGTGGTGTTGGTCTTGATCTTTTTTATCTAGGTTTATTCTTTTGATCTTCCACGACATTTTTATTATTGGAATTATCTATCGGAGTCATTTTTTGACCAAAAAATAAAGGTATGTGGTCTAAAACCATACAATATGGTATGTCTAATTGATCAAGTATGTGAAATATTGATATTATGGTGAAAAAACATGAAAAATAATTAATTGAATGGTGAATGATGATGAATCATGGATTGAATTATCATATGGATCCCATTTGTATTCAACGGTGTTGTGACATGGTCTGTGGGTACCCATTAGGTGAGAAACCCCTTGAGAAATAATTAATTGGTTAATAGATTAATGTTTATTTAGAAAGATATGAAAACAAAAGTGATTGATTTACTTATAATAACTTTAGTAAGGGATTATTTTTTATTGAAATGGATGATGATAAATAGATATAATGATGATTGTGTACTTGAAAGACAAATAGTAATCTACAGAATTAATCACATAGGATTATGATATGATATTTTGATATCCTTAATATTATTTATTATATTATTATACATGATCAAGTGATTACATAGTTTTCTTTTCCTAGATTAATGTTGTAATTATTATTTATCCATCTTGGCCTAGTTTCATGTTGTAATGATTTTACAGAAGGATTATCTCAATTTCATGATGTAATGCTTATATAGCGGTATTGGCCCAATTTCAGGCTTAAATTCTTATATAGAGGGCATGTCCCAGTTTCATGTTGAATTTATTATATATTCTTCTATGCTCAGGATTTTGATGTTTTTATATATAGGTTTATTCATGGGATAATGAAATTATTATATAATGCTCATAATGAGAAAATTATTACACATATGACTTTTCCCATGATGATGAAATTCTTGTTAATAGGGATCATTATAGTTATGTGATTATTCTATGCATTATGATTATGTTTGGAATGGTTAGGCTACATGGTTGAAGATATTACAACATAATAATATATTAGTAGGATTGTTTTATTTTATTAATTCTTAAATTAGTATACCTAGTTATCACTTTATTGCATGCACTTGTTATCATAGCAGTTTTGTTTGGACATTATGGGGTCAAACTAAGCAGTTTTACTCACACACTATATGGTCCACCATTTCGTACCTGACAAGTTTACATGGATGCAGGTTTTAAAAAGGTAAAGGGACATTGTGGTTGATTGCCACTTGTTGTATGGGTTGTAGCTTGGATACTGGATCGACCATGGATTCAGGACTGGGGATAGTCTATTTATTTCTATCAGCATGTTATTTTATTTTTATTAACTTCAGAATAAATTTAGTTACATTTCAAATAAATAATTAATTGGTTTATTATTATTTGGATTATTGATTGCTCCTTTTATTTCCCAACTGTATATTGTAATATTTCAATTATGTTTTTATTATTATGATATTTATTATTATTGTCTAATTATAATATGTTGTAACTCTATACTAAGGGGTACCATCTCTCCACTATACTCTCCACACAATAACTACAATTCAATATCCTATAGCATATAGCGAGTTATTCTTAAGGCCCCATAACCAACTTGATTTGAAAAAATGAGAGAGTTCTAGAAAAAGAGGATGTTAAAAAGTTGTATAAGACGGTAGATGTTTTTATTTTCTATTGATTTAAAATTTGGGAAAGGTAGAAAGGATACATGGATGTATCGGGACTTGGTAATTATCTTGTTCTTGGGAGTAGCTAACCTATATATGAGGGAAAATATGAGTGCCCAGGGATGGGAATATTATTTTGGATGTTCGCTTCTTATGGATGAGATTATTTCACCGAGAATGATTCACATGTTGTGTAATGTTATTATTCGTGAGATTTATTCTCATGTCCTAGTATGTAATTATATTATTATGAATGAATCATGATAATCACATAGTGATATATCTTAACATGCATTGTTCATGGTAGGGACACATTTATTGCATGTGGTATAAACATTCATGTATGAACTGTGAAATGAGATTCCTATTATTTCATAATAATGGGAATAAAAGAATACTATGTCACAATAAATAAAATTTAATCCCTATTTAGATAGACTATGAGTATGTGTTTCTCTAGTTTTTCAGCTGTAGAGGTTGAATGTGTTTATTACTAGTGTTCTATGGAGTGTCTTCGTATTGTACAGAAAATGTATCCTCTTCATCTTCAAATTGAAAATCAGGTGAGTGGAAATCAAGATAATCATAATACATATGAGCTAAAGCTTCTAATATATCCTGAGGATTATATATATTATTATCTTCAAAAAATATTCTTAATTTTCATGATATCCATGGAAAGGGAGGTTCTTCATATCATGCCTTTGATGTCTGAGATGATGATAGAGTTTTAGTTGCAGCATCTGTCATTTTTCACTATGGAGGGAGGCCCCCATAAATCCAAGTTATGGATTGAGTTAGTCCATAATATAATCAAGAACCTAAATACACCTGAATATCGGAGGGTGGAGCATCCTTAAAATATGATTTGTGGTCAATACAAGTATTTTTGAGAAATTTTGGAGAAAGATGGATCAAAAGAGGAGCTATCATAGAAGTAAATCAAGGATAAGTTCCAAATAAACTTCCATATAGAGATTTCAAGGGATTAGAAGTATCCTGAGTTTGTTAATGTAATGTAGTATTTCATGTTATTGATGGACTATGAAGGACATTTCACTGACTTTCAGCGGTTTGTGCCTTTTTTTGCAGGTGATGAGACCTCGAGGGGGAGATCTTTTCTATAAAGAATTAGATTAAATCCATGTGTTGAGAGTATTATTTACTGATGTGGAATATAAGGGTTTTATAGGGATTATTTTGTCTCCAAGTGGTTATATAGTTCTTTTCTCTAAGAAGGTGGATTGGAATTTAATCTTATGTATGGATTATCAGATATTGAAGTAGATGAAGGTTATGAAATGATATTCAATTCCATGCATTGATGATCCGTTCGACTAGCTATGTGTTGGTAAGATCTTATCAGTGATTGATTTTATATTAGTATACCACCCATTGATCATGATTCCATCATATGTACCATGTTATAATTTTATGAGAAGTTATATCTTGTATGTTTTTGATGTGATGTTGTTCGGTTTGATGAACACATAGGTTATATTCATGGCCTGGATGAATCAGATCTATCATCCTTTTCTGGGAAAGTTTTTTGTGGTTTTAATTTATGATATCTTAGTTTATTCACAATAAGAATATGGTTATGGCCGAAATGTAGACATTATCTTGGGTATATTGAGATATCATAGCTTTAGACCAAGATAACAAAATGCTTTTTCTAGATTGATAAAGTTCACTTCTTGGGAAAACACAGCTCTGAGGAAAGAGCGTTAATGGATCCAAAGACGGTTGCGACCATGGTATCCTAAGAGGGACCAAAAAATTTCTTTTAGATTCTATGTTTTCTTGGTTTTTCGTGTTATTGTCGATGTTTTATTCAGAAATTCTCCCATCTGGTAGCACTGATGTTTGGGATATCCAAGGAAGGAGTGAATTTTTTTTGTTGGATTCTTACTAGATGTATTTTAGGAGCTGAAAATATGATTTACCTCATCACCTATCTTCACATTACCTATTTCAGGTAAAACATGTACCATGTTCTATAGCACATCTTGAGTTAGACTCAAAGAAGTTTTAATGTAGAAGGATTGAGTGGTTTCATATGGATCTAGACAACTGAGACTGCATGAGTGAAATTATCCTACTCACAATATGGAGTAATATACAGTATTAAATTACATGATATAAGGGAGAAACTATCTTTTGGGCTTTTGTTTGGGGTACACACACCATAAGATATTTAGATATATCGTTTCATATCAGGAAATTATAATTCAGTAGAGGAGGAAGGTTGAGTATCTGTAGTTTTTCAACATTGAGTTTTCTTATACATTAGAAAAGGGAAATGTGTTTTCTAATTCCTTAATACATTATATGTAGAAATAGGAAGTATTAGAGTATGGACTATAGTGGCAGATAATGGAACTCTTTTCGTATAAGAATTTGGATGTTCAAGGGTCTCATGGATGAGTAGCCATGACTTCGACATATGTTATACCCATTATTTTGGAATCGATCAATATAAATTATTTATATGATCTATAGGGAATATCATTGAAGGAACACTTATATGGTGGGGATACACCATCATGATGGTCTCTTTAAAGCAGTAATTCTCATCTTTTTCATGGCTGAGTATGGGTTCTTACAGACATGTGTGAGGAGCTAAAGAGAGATTTTCAGGCATCTTGATGGGATGTGCATCCATGTTTTTAAATATGTATCATGATCTCCATAGAATTTAATGGTTTTATGGAATGAATAAGGATGTAGTGGGAATTTTGGAAGGAATTTTCACTTGTAAGAAGGTAAAATCCAATCATTAGAGGTCGGCTGAGCTGTTACAGCCTCTTCTTCTTCTAGAGATGAAATAGGACGCTGTCAGTGTGGATTTTTTAACAATATTACCCAATACACTAAAAAATAATGATGTACATTGTGAGTTTTTTGATTGAGTAATGAAGTTATCCAACTTCTTTTCTATTAAGGAGACATTCACCATAGATGATCTAGTTAGTATTTACATGCATGATGTAGGTTGATTTCTTGGTCTTCCATAGAGTATCATTTATGATTGATATTCTTTTTTCACATCACAATTATGGTAGGGTATTTAGAGGCCTCTGGTATTGTAGGTTCATTTAATCATATCCTATCATCCTCAAACATACAGTCAATATAAGCAGACCATTTAGAATTTGGAGGATATTTTTTGAGGTTGTGTTCTTGATTTTCATTGTTTTTGGTAGAATCATATCGAAATCATGGATTTTTCATATATTAACAACTTCCTAGAATAAATCTAGATGAATCCTTTTAGTTATTAGTATGTATGTTCATTTCATTCACCACGTTTTTGGTTGGATGCAAGTGAGCCAGTGCCTGTTGGACCAAGTATCATGTATAAGATGTATGGGATGGTTTAGTTGACCAGAAGATGGTTGCTGACCACAAATAGTATATAGAAATCATATCTTGACCTTTAGATATGAAGTATATAATTTGAGGATGGTCATCTTGTTTTCTTTCGGGTGTCACCTAGGTTGGGGAAATGTTGTATCAATAAATAATGAAATCTATCACCCATGTGTTTTGGAATGTTTTAGGTAGTGGATAGGGTCGGTCTAGTAGAATAATAATTAGCCCTTAAAATGTTCTAATGTTCCATTTATGACATGTTTCACTTGTCACGGCATCAAATAGATCATCCTTACCCTTTTCATGTGGTAGAAGTTGAAGAAGTTGATATTTTTGTAGATGCATCTTTTGAGGGGCATATAATGCTTATTGTGGACCATAGTGAGAATTATCTTTGGCATAAGACCATCCTCTAGTTCGAGTGTAGTAAAATAATCAACATGTTTGGTAGGATACGTAGTAGAGGGAGAATGAAATATGTGAACAGTGACCAAACATGTTCACTGAGACCCCACATTGATTCTTAGTGAATCTCAGGGATAAGCTACTATATGGTGGGGGGTTATAAGATCCCATTATTTTACATTGATGTCCCTCTTTTATTTTTTCATTAAACTTCTTACATTTGGGGGTTTTCCTTGTCCTTAAACCTTATTGGTTGAGTCTTGTTCAGATATAGAGAGATTTTTTGTTCAAAATGACCTATTGTTTAGGGACATTTGTTTTTTAAAATTAATGGAATCCAATTATAAACATGTAAAAGGGACTTATGAGGGTATTTTCATGAATTTTAAAGTTTTCATAGGTGCTTTAGGATTTTCCTATAGAAATAAGGGTAACAACTATAGGTCATGAAATTATATACGTTGTATATATTACACGACATGTAACTATTTCTAGAATCATATCTTGAACTGGTTCATGATGTGATGTTATTACACATCATGAACATAGTTCACATCGTGTAATAATAAATCAGGATAAATATTAATCCAATGTGATGTTATTTCAACATTACTCAAAAATAGATAAATACATGACTTGTAAGGGTTAAACTCCATTTAATATTGATGGCCAATGACTTTAAGATGGATAGTGTGTATGATTTATTTTTCCATCCTCTTGAAACATCACTCTCTCTCATGACCTTGTAAATTTCTATGTAATTTTGGAGTTAAATCCTCAATTCAATATGTCCCTCTTAATGGATCAATATCTATTATGTTTTTTATAATATTTTCCCTTCTCTTAATCTTGTTCATTATTACTGTAGTGTAACAATTTGACCAGGGTGGATATGGACATTAATCATGATCTTGTTTGATCTAGGTTTTTTATTTTGTTCTTCTACACCATATTTCTTATTGGAATTTACAATGAGAATAAATATTTGATCTCCAGATAAAGTCAGGTGGTCTATAACCAAACATTATGGTCTGTTTAATTGATCATGTACATTCAATATTATTATTGATCCCAGAAACATTACTAGTAATTAATTTAATGATGATTGATGATTAATCATGGATTACATTATCCCAAGGATCCCATTTGGACTCAATGGTTTTGAGATCCATCATGTGGCTACCTGTTGAGTGAGAAAACTGTTGAGAAATAATGAATTAGATAATATCTTAATGTGTGTTTCGCTTCATATGAAAACATAGGTGTTTTCTTAACATAGAATCACTTTGGAAATAGATAATTTTTAATTTAAATGGTTGATGGTAAATTGATATAATGAAGAATGAGTAAAATAAATAAAATGGTAACTTGTATAATAAACCATTGCAGATTTTGATATGATATTGTCATATCCTAGCTATTATGACTTATATTATGAATCATGATGAAATGATTACATAGAGAGAATGACCATGTTACATGCTATAATTCTTATATGGATGGATTTTCCAAATTTCATGTTGTAATTCTTTTATAGCTGGCTTGGACAATATTATTATTATTGTTCTTATAAAACATTTTTGTCTTAGTTTCATTTTGAAATGATTAAATAACATGCTTTTCCCAGTCTCATGTTGAAATTATTATATAGAGGGTATACCAAGTATGTTGAAATGATTATATAGAGTACTATGTTAGGGATGATAAAATTATTATATAGAGGGATATAGCTAGGATAATGAACTTATTATATAGTGGTATATGCTCAGGATGCTAAAATGATTATACCAAGGGATCTTCCTTGTTTTATGATTATTCCATGGATTGTGGTTATGGATGGTATGGTTGTCCTACATGCTTAGATATATTTTGGAATGGTTTTTAAGAGGATTTATTATTGTATTGTATTAATTTTTTAATTAATTAACATTATTATTACTCTATTTCATGCACATGATATCAGCCTAGATTTTTTAGACATGGTGGTGTTGACCAACTTTGTTTTACTCACACCCTATTAGGGCCACCATTTGGTGCCTGAGAAGATTACATAGATACAGTTGTGGATAAGGGAAAGGGACCTTGTGGTTGATTTTTTCGTAGTGGATGCTTTAGAGAATAGAGACAAGACTGAAATGGGATTCAGGAATGAGGTCTATTTAGTTAGTTTTGTAATATTGTTCTTTTATTTGTACTACCTTCATTTTACATTTAGTTACATTCCACTAAAACATTACAAGGTTTGTTATTAATTAGATTATTTATTCCACCTGTTATTTCCCAGTTGTATATTTTATTTTTTCCATTATGTTACCATTACTATGATATTTATTAAAATTGTTTATTTCTATTGTGTTTTTACTCTATGTTAGGGGGTTTAGTCTCCTAACTATACTCATCACATCCCCGCTTCTAGTAAAAAAACTCTACTTTACGGGGAGGCATGCTTGAGGTCCCATAAGCAACCTGATTTTTCCTTATGAGAGTTTTCAATATTGGGGGATGTTAAAAAAATATTAATTGGAAAAAATTCCTTATTCTAGTATTTTACCACCTCCCCCCTCTACCCCACAACAAACAAGTTTTAACTATAATGGTTGTAAGAATATTTTACTATTTTTATTATAAATTGTGACCAAAGATGAAGTTGATCATATAGAATAATTTTAATTGTTATGATTACAAATATGGAATCAATTATATCAAATAAAATACAAAGATAAGGTAGAATTTTATTTAAAAATAAATATTAAAAACATGATAAAGAGTAGTTTTATAGAATAAATGTGTTCTTATGTATAACAAGTTTTAATTCCAAAACCCAAAACAAATTATTCTAGTGGCCTAATTGGATTATTCCTTATATAAATAAAATATTTTTATTTGAAATATTTTTTTAAAAAAATTAACTTTGTTAATTATTGAAACAAAAATATTGTTTTAAATAAAAACATAATTTTTGAATATTCATTGATAAATTAATCTTTTCAGCAAATTCAAAAAAAATTAAATCGAAGAATATTTTTACATTATAATTTGAAATATAAATTCCATTTTCTAAAATATATTTTCTAAAATTAGAAGAAATTAATTTTATTGTTTTCTCACAAAAATAAATAAAAAACATTTTTGAGGAAAAATGTCATTTTATAGAATATAATGAATTTTATTAAAATTAAATAATTATATATAAATAGATTTGACATATCTAGAACTATAATTAATTATTTTAAAATTTTGATTATTATAAATCATTAAACAAATTTAATGGATATTTTAAATAGTAAATAAACTTCATTTTAATAGAAATATATAAATTAGATCTCATAGTCTTACATTATACCACTATTAAAATGATTTTTTCTATCGGAATTGGATAACTCTAATATAGAAAAATTTGGATGTCTCTATTTAATCACATCGTTGGGTTCCCATATAGCTTTTTAAACTTTTTTCTTCTATATAATATTAACAAGGTCAATAGTTAGGTTTTGTAGAACATTGTCTCTATATACTAGTTTTTATTCATGGGTGTCATGAACTAGCATGGATACTAATGTACCCTAATAAGAAAGGTGGATTTTAAAAATCTTGGTTGGAATTTTAGATCCCTATTGGTTTCCCAAAAATTGCCTAGCATCGTACGAGATAAAAGAGGGAGTAAATTTACAACAAAAGAATGGATGATAAAAAGTTACAAGTGTGTGTTCTCAACACTCCAAAGGAAAAAAATTTATGAAACCAATTGGAATAAAAAACCCCTAATAGTACATCATCAATGTACTCATTATATAGACACCATCTATAAAAAATTGTAACAACCCGTCGTCTAAATGATTAATAGCATCCACCACCTCAAAGTGGTGCTTTCCCATTTCTCAGACCTGGCATAATATATTTCAAATAGTAAAACAAATTATTTTTTCAATTTAAATAAAAAACAAGGCATGATATAATATATAATCTACATATTTAAAAAACACGTTTCTTTTCAAAGGATTAAAACAATTTCCAAAATGGAATAAATAAAAATCTTATATAAAATATTTTTTATAAGTTATTTTTGATTAATAAAAAATATCTATAAACAGTGGAATATGTAACAAAAAAAATAAAAACAATAAACATTGTCATATTCACTATAGCATGTCAGTTTCTAGTTTTATAACCCTCACATTTATCATATCAGTTATCATGGTTATATATGTGTGCACATGTCCTTTAGGATCAGGGTGAATATGACTTATCGTTATTCCATCAGGGATATGATATTCCAAACATGGGTTTTTAGATTTTTCTTCATAAATCCATTCCTATGGAATAAAAATCATAGATTTATTTTACCAGTTAACAAACTAATAACACATGCCTGCAAGTGCAGAATCAATTAATCGAAAAATTGAAAATCACATCATTTGAAATAAAATCATCACTTACAATTAAATTTCTCAATTTTTAGTTTCAATATACCTATTGAATTTATAAACCCAAAAGGGTTTTTAAATAAATTAATTCCATTTGGATACAAAACCATTCATAGGATTCCATAATTTTAATTAAATCTATTTTCTCAAATCATTTCTGAAATCATTTCATCATTTCTATAGTTTTTAAAAATACACCCAAAATAATAATTCCATTAGAATTGGGGTTTTTTCAAAAATACATGCCACTTAAAATTCCATAATAAAATCACCTTGAATTGGATTTTTATAATCAGCTGAAATCCATTCAAAAAAATCATGAAAATAAATGTTTTAATTACATGAAATTATCAAAGAGAACCACCAACCTTTAATCCAATATCAAGAGAGAACACCCTCAACTGGAACCTCTAACTATGAATAAGGGAATTATAGATAATGAAATCAAACCTATAATAGATATCAAACAAAACAATTTTTTGATACAAAAAAAATATGATGGTATACCAAAGTCTATGGAGGAGAAAAATAAAGATCTGAAGGAAAAAATTAAAGAGGGTGTCCACTTACCATAAGAGATTAAAATTTATCAAGTGCACTTTGATCTTCCAATGTAATGGGTTTGAGGATTCAAAACCACTTCATGAGAGCCTCATAACATAAATAATTCAATTTAGGTCCAGTAAGGTTATATTTGGGATTAAAATGGGGCTTTGGGATTTTATAAATAATTTTCATATTAATATAAACTCATGAGCGTGGTTTCCTTTGGAGGGCCTCATGGTTAGAGAAATTGTGCGCCCTAATCGAGTTCCCTAAAAATACTCACTATCCAAGGTGTGTGGTTTCTCCTAGGTGGTTTCATATATTTTCAAACCATGAACAAAAAATGAAAACCATCACTATACAGGGTTCCAAGGAATGCACTGGGGGTGCATGGATTGGGAAAACTATGCGTCAACCCAAAACAACCTAAATGGCCTCCAAAGTATTCAAAATTTCACTCGAAAAAAACTATGACAAGCCCAAACAAAGCATGATCAAAAGATGGGGGTTGGAGTATTGAAGATAAGTAACTATATTTTATAACCACCACACCATACAAACTATTTCTCCTAGAGGTTCCATCAAGAATATTTATTATCAATGTGATGTGGCAAATATTATCTTATAAGTTCCCCACAGTTGCATGTCTCTTGAGAATCAAAACCATGCTTCCATGGCACATTGAACAATGGTATCATCTTCCCAAAAAGTAACAATGTCTTAGAATCAACTACCCTGATTGGATGAATAGTCATAGATAAATCAGGCTAAGCATAAAGATCCTAAAAAAAAGACATGTGATGCATCTGAAAGATGTTTCCAAAGCTGTGATATATAGAACAAATTATGTATTGATGTCAACTATGGTGGAAGTCATAAATGGTAGGCCACTTTCCCCACACTCTAAAAACCTATATAAGGTCCCACATAATGTAGAGAATATTTCATTTCCTCCCAAGATGTCAGTGACCCAACCAAGGTGAAACTCTCAATAAATACTAGTCACAAAAAAGGAGCTCCAACAATATATAATGAAGATCATCATAGGATTTATACTTAATCTGTATAGTATGTATTGTCAAATGAAACAACTAAATATTTAACATCATCTCATAGAAAAAACTCGATCCAACCAATGATGTTTCATTAACCTCCATCCAATACAAGATAGATATATATAGCCTACCGTACAAGGCCTCAAAAGGACCCATTATTATTGTGGATTGGTAATAATTATTATAAGATAACTCAACCAGTACCAAATGGGAATACCGCACTCCAAAAAAATCTAAGATATAGGTATAAATAAAGTCCTCAAGATTCAGAAAATCCTTCTATTTCTATACATCCATCTTAAGATAGTATTTCATACATAAACAAACCTTATATCTTATCACCTCCTAACATTCTCTTCAAAGACAATAGGTAAAATGGGGGTCTCAATCAGAGACTATAGTATATAGATATAGCAACCATACATTTCATACATGACTATTACAACAATATAAAGATAAACAACATAAATTAATTGCAAAATTAAGATCCAAATTCATAGAGCCTTGGGATAATATGGACCATACCAATTATTCAAATATTAAAACAAATACATTTATTTAATTTCCTTTTCTCTAGCTTCTTAGTTTCCCTCATGTTCTCCATATAATAAGTAATCACCTAAGGATATACATCAATGAAAGGGGTGATCTAAAATACCAATAAAAAAACATATGAACTAGAATCAATATAAAATTTGGTGAGAATAATCATCATAATAAAAATAGAAGCATAGGAACATATTCCTGAGAGGAAGCATTAGATAATGGAATGTAATGTGGAAATACATAAACATTAAACACCATGTGTTAGTGATGAACTTCCAAACACAGTTTTGAACAAATATAGAATCATGTTCATGCATATTTCACTTTTTCTAATGAGATACATCACATTACCCAATGAATTAGAGAACTATATAATTTCAGGTTCACCCATCACATGTGAACATTTACATGAGTTATATAATTCCTGATGCACCTATCACACCATAAAATTTACATTATCATGTATAACACACATAACATATATTAATATGGGACTTATAATAACCCATGGAAAGGAATGGGTTTCATTTCACAAAGAATAAATTCATGAATAAAATTTGGGGTTCCCAAATGAAAGATATAATAACATACTTGGTATAAGAATCGTCAATATTGAGTGAAGAAGATACAATATCATGAGAAGTAAAAGATTTATTTTTGGAAAGAAGAGTTATTTTGAAAAAAAATCATTAAATTAATAATAAAAAAATTAAAAAACATGTATATCCCAAAAAAGTAAAGGTATGGAAAAATAAATTATATTTATGAAACATTAATGGAACATACAACTAAGAATTACCTTATGTTTGAGTTTATTCTTATCTTTAATAACATATATAATCAATCTAAATTCATTTAAAAATAAATCCAAAAGTTATTAAATATTTATTTCATTCATTATAATTTTATTAAAATCATTTATTTGTATTTTTTGGAGTTATAGTGTTCAATTTCATCTTTGGGGAGTGTTCATTTTCTTGGTTTCCATGATCTGTTCATTTATATACATATATAAAAGATCATGTAAAATGAGTATAATAATATAGAATTGAGAATATATGTTTTTAATGAACATAAATAAAACTACATGCTCTTTTATTTAATTTGGCTATATAATATTATGATGAATCATTAGATAAAATATTAATGATAATCATTTGGATTAATTTTGCAGTTTTTCGATCATCATGATCAAATTTTGTTTTATTACATAATAATATGTATATATGTTAGCTCTAAAAAATTTAAAAGTTAATAAGATAAACATTAAAATATGATTCAACTATTATATTGTTTTTATAACCATCCTTGAAGGTGGTAATGGAAAATGAAAATGTGTCGTCCAAGAGGGTGGTAAATCGACACATCACGAATGATTTTCACTTTTTTAAAATAAAAAGAAAAGGAGGAGTGTTATGAGGAATTATTCCGTAAATAAGATAAACTTTTTGTATATATTACACACTATAGTATACATGCCACTTGGATAAGGGGATGTGAGAAGATAATAATAAAATAAATTAAATTGAAAAAACATTAAAAGGAAAAGAAAATGGATTTTTCCTCTTGAATTTCTTCACCGTGATAACCTCATTAGGCTAAAGGGATTGGATTTTTTGATGAGAAAAAGGTATCCTAGATGCGGTGGAGTGGTTTTGGATGAGGATTGGTGATAGAGATAATATATTCAATTATTTTATTTTGAATTTCATTGTTTTTATTCCCACCAATGTGATATTTCAAGGGAAATTGTCATATTTTATAGTTTTTGACTTATTTTGAGCCTAATTTCTGAAATTTAATATTTTTTAATTTAACAAAATTTTTCAACTTTTCATCTATAACATTTTATTCACTGATCCAAATCGAAAAATTCATCTTTTATTGGGTTCTCTGTTTGATGTGCTTAATTTTATCCTTCAGTACCCAAATATAAATCCATCATTTGGAGGTCCCAATCCAGATCATAATGAGGGCCTCAAAAACTATGTACATATCTAGAGAGTTTTATTGATAATCCCATATTTTTTAAATGGACAAACCAAAGGATCTGAAATTCAACAAGAGTAAATATATCATCTGGAGGAACAATATTAATTAAGTCATAATGGTAAGAATAGATTCCTGAAGTAATTTTGATATATCTCTCTCCACACATGGATAATAAAGATAAACATTTGTGGGTCGATAGAGGAGAGATAGGTGAAAAACTATAAAATATTAAACATTCCACAATTATACCATTAAATTGGTATACCACATGTATAATTTTAGAGGATGATTTTTTGAGCCAAATTTACACCCCCGTTGCCTATAAAAATGTAGTCCTACTTTATTCCCTGTGTTCAAAACATACAGGTATCCTTTTTCTCCATTTTCTGTAATTTTTTATTTTAACTTCTTTTTTAATAGTATTATATATTTTTAGAATATGTTAGTCTTCTTTTTTATATCATTCTATCATATTTTCTTCTTTTTGCACCCCGATCTTCTCCACTGTGAACTCTTAAACTCATGATCACGAGTAACTAACCTGAGGAAGTTCCTAGGGGAGTAATCCAGTGATGAAAACAAGTCATTGAACATTCATTTTGTAGGTTTCTTATTTTATTATAGTTAGAATGAGGGTGATCTTAGTGGGGAAGGAACTTCTATGTCTCAACTTGTCACCTGAGGCTTTTCTTTCACTTCTGTAATATTCTCCCTTGACCGAGGGGTTGTGTGGTCTCTCAAAGATTATTTATAATAACATATATTCACAACCATATCTCAATGAGGATGTTCAGACATACGATGGAATGATTTCATTAAGTACATTTGAAAAAATAAAGAGATTATGATGTTTTACTTAGTTGATTCTCTCGAGAATTTCTTCGTTATTCCTAACATCATTTTGTTTGCATTCATTCTCTTTAAATTGTATTTTTATGTTTAATTTCCATTTTTTGTTTCAATTATCGATCTCTTAATCTGGTAATTTTGTTTCATATATATAGAAAATAATAATAAAATTGAATTCAAAGTAGTGAGCGATTTAATGCTATAGCTCTTCAAGAGAATGACCTAGGAGAGTCACTATGTTTCACATAGTTATAAATATTTTTGAGAGAATCTATGACAATGGTTCATCAAATTGGAACTATTTATGTGGAATCCCAACACTTATACACACCATTTATCAACAAAAAAACCCCAAAAATCATAAATTTCAAAAAACTAAAAAAACATCTCTGTTCATGATGCATTTTAATTGTGATTATTTTTCATGGACTAATGGTTACCATGTACATCGTGAAGATGAAATTAAAAAATCTTACATGATAGAGCTTCAATAAGAAATAAAATTTATGGTGAGAACAATGGAATTGATAATGGATTATGTACATGTATGTCAAAAGGAACCTAAACCTGAATATGAATGTGTGGTGGAAGAGATTACGTTGATCATTTGTTATGTTAAAGAACTTAAAGTGCGTTAAAAATAGATTTGTAAAGAATTAATAACATCATCCTGCACTCAAGCATTTCTTGAGGAGTTCCCTGAAGCACACATGCCAGCTAATGCACTTATGGGAGATCAAACTTTTTTGGAAGAATCATGGAATAGCTTTGATGAAGATAACCTAAAACATGATCTTCCAATAAATGATATTGAAAAATCATCTCCTTTTGACCTATCTCTTGATTTGGAAGATAATGAAGAAGATAAACCTAAAGATATGGAGTTTCCAATGGTCTTTCCTGAAGAGATAAATTTCCCATCTGACTTACATGAAAGGGAATATTTCTTTAATGATTCGTCATGTTTAAATCTTATTGAAGTTGAATTGTTTTCGAAATTCCCATTTTCTAAAATTTCTAATACATCACAAAGTGAACAGACCTTGGAAGTTAATGAAGAGACCACCCAAATAGTGGTGATCAAAGACGAAGTTCTGGAGGAGATGGTGGTGGTGGAACTACCTACCCTATAATAATTTCCATACCATATGGAGGAGGACACCACATAAGTTCACATGGAGAACTCATATTTTATTTTCCCTCCAACTCTTGAGATCGAATTCATTATTTACTTTTTATTAGGGGTTGAGAATTTTCTTATCTTATTTGGGGTTATCCACTCTCGGTGTTTACTCATGGATACTGGGAAAGGGCATATATGGTAGTACATCTCAAAGAAACTACACCCACCATCTGATTCAGGATAGTCCAGTACCACTGCCTGGATAGGGGTAGTAAAAACCTAACACCTTCTTAGGGGTATAAAACAAGAATTATCCCTTTTATATCAAATTTTTATTTATTTTTATAATGTAATTTCATTTTCTTATTGTAGTTTTAAAGAGGTAGAATCTAGGAGATTTACTCAATGATTCCACTAAAAAAATAAATCAAGATGTTTCATTCCTTTTCTTTATTTTTTTTACTACCCAATCTAAATTCTACGTCAAAATTTTCTTTATTTTATTTGAGATAGAATGTTCATAGGAAACTGAATACGTGTGGGGATGGATGTCATTCTATTTTTGGAATATATAGTCTGATTCTATTTTTTTCATTATTTTTTTAAAAAAATCATTTTTTCTTTTTTTGTTTTTGTGTGTTTTTAGTATTCTTGAGTTGAATCAAACAGTTTTGAAAATTCAAACTATATTGGTATTTTTGGTAAATTTCTTAATCTGAATATTTTAGGATTTAAATTATAGATGAATTGATTTTTTTACTATTTTTGATCATTTCATTTGATAATGTTTTATTGATTTTGAAACTCATGTTCACTAGTACTATCCAAATTGAAAATCTTACAAAACCCGAGAGGTTTCTAAACCTATTTGACCTCTTCTTACATTTATCTTTTTCGTGAGAGTCTTGAAACATGTGGTGTGATCCAGAAAATTCTGTTTTTCTATTTTTTATGTTTTTATATTTCCTAGAATGTATCAAGTATTATTGAGGAACCACTTTGGAATCCCTTTTGCATTAAACTCTTATTCTTCCTACCTTTTCATGCGACCTTCTTTGAGCCCCAAGTATCCATGAAATACCATGTTAATAAGCCACATGAGAATCCATTTATCCCCTTCAAACCAGATCTAGAAGTGAAATTAATGATTATTATTGAATGCAAGTGCAGGGGATGGAGAAGGTGATCTGTGGTTTTCATTCTTAAAGAATCTATTTGAACTAAATTAAAAAAAAATCCATATTTATTTCTTCTTTGGTGAAATTTCATTCATGATTTAAAGATTGATGGGTTTCCAAATTTCATTATACATATGGTCTAGGTGTTCACCAATATTTGATGATAAAAATATGCCTCTATTTTCCTCAAAAAACATAATTCTGAAGTGAAATCCAGATCTGAATTCAAGCTGAAATGATACTAACAATTGGGTGATATTAATTTCATGATGTAATGAATTGTTTTTAGGTGACTCATTTTTTGATATGATTTAGTAACACCCCATTATTGAGAAAAACTATTTTCATGAATTTACTTTACTTTAGAGCTTAACCCTCCTCATTCTACATTAGATATTTTTACATTTAAAACCTGCCAACCCTCAGCCTCAGAACAACCAATGAAAAATATCTCATGATTAACACATTTTTGACTCTATTAAGTGGATAAACTATGAGGATAGAAATCCTATGTAAATCACACATGTTCTGGACAATGAGAAAAAATACACATTGAAAATCCTTTAGTGAAGAGAGAAATACTTTTCTAGGGAGGTCGGTATGATATGAATGTGAGGATTAACATGATATTGAATATATTTATATGATTTTTGAGGAGTTAGTATACATTGATCTATGTATGAGGCTTGATATTTTCTTTGATAGGATAACTGACTTGTGTTTTCATTGATGCATTGAGAAGTATGTTTTGACAAAGTTATTAGATGATTACCTTGGACTGAAATTTTTACGTGTGGGGGAATTGATATGGAAAATATTTTCAACTATTTTATTATGAATTTCATTGTTTTTAATCCCCCCTAATGTGTTATTTTAGGGGAAAATATCATATTTTATTGTTTTTTAATTATTTTTAGCTTAATTTATAAAATGGGTTACTTCAGAATTTAACTATTTTAATTTATATCAATTATTCATCCATGAAATTTTTTCCCCTGATCTAAATTGAAGAATTCAACTTTTATTGGTATCTATGTTCGATGTGCTTCATTTTGTCATGCATGACCCAAATACCAATCCATCGTTTAGAGGGCCAAATGCTTCTCGCAAGGAGGGACTAAAAAATATTCATATATCTGGATAATTTTATTGATGGTCCCATATCTCCTAAATGTCCAAATCAAAGGAGATGAATATCAATAATAATCAAGATAGAATCTAGAGGAATAACATTCATTAGTTAATAATGGGAAGAATAAATTCCTGAATTAATTTAGATATATCTCTCTCCACACATGAATAATGATGATAAATGTTTGTACACTGACATAGGAGATATAGGAGAACAACTTTGAAGAAGACAACATTCCATAATTATACCATTAAATGGGTATTCCATGAGAATTCATTTGGAGAACTATTTTTGGAGACAATTTTTCACTCCCTTTTCCTATTAAAATGTACTCCCTCTTCATTCAAAGGTGTTGGAAACTTAGGGGTATCCTTTATTTTAAATTTTCTATAGTTTGGTAGTTTATTTCTTTAATAGTATTATGAATTTTTAATATATTTTATTGTTCTTCTTCTTCTCACAATATAATAGTTTTATATTTTGTGTTCTCACTCCGATCTTCTCTAATGTGAACTCTTATAATCGTGATCATAAGTAACTAACCTAAGGAAGTACTTTAGAAGTAATCCAGTAGTGAAACCAATTATTTTAACATTCATGTTCTAGGATTTTTTATTTTCTTAGAGTTAGGCTGAGGGGGATCATAGTGGGCAATGTGCCTTTGTGTCTTTAATTGCAACCCACGGCTTAGCTTTCACTTCCGCAATATTCTGCCATGATTAAGAAGGTGGATGTGTGGTCTCTTAGAGATCATTGAGAGTACCATATATTCAAAAACATATAAAAAGGCATATTTCCACACATATGATGGAGTGTGGTCATTAAGTAAATTTGAAACAAATAAATAGACGATGAAGGTTTACTAAGGTTGATTTTCTCAGGAATGTCTCCTTTCTTACTAACATCATTTTTGTTTTAATTCATTTTATATTCATTATATTTTCATGTTTAAATTTTTTAATTTTGAATTATCAATCTAATTTACTATAATTTTATTTCATATATATTTAAAATATATAAAATTGAATTAAAAGAAGTGAGTGATTTTCTATGAAAGCTCCTCAAGAGATCAGCCTAGGTCAGCCACTATACTGCAGATAGTTATAAATATTCTTGAGAGCACACATGAAAACACTTCATAAATTTGGTAGAATATTAACAAGGTTCAGGGAATTAGATATATGACGAGAAGTGGTGGTGAAGAGTGGTATTTATACGGAAGGAGAGGGGTGTTTTCTCATTATTTTGTTTATTAGTTAATTATTTTTACTCAAGACTATGAATAGTTAGAGACATATCACTAAATATAATAAAATAATTACTTATAGTTCAATATTTTTTTCTTCAATCATCCTTACATAAACAAAGACTCAAAAATTCTAGTATTTACCTTTTGTCATTAATTATTGAATTTTACTATTCACTAAAAAATCATGTTTTTTAGAAAAATACCAAAGATTTACCCAATTTTTTAAAAAATGTAGAAATAAAAAATGAACTAAATTTTATTGAAATAATTTTCTAAATACTAGAAATTTAATTTTTAAATAAAATCATCATTTATTTATGAATTACTGATTTTAAAATTATAATTTATTTTATGACACTTTGAAAATTCAATTAACGTCACATAAAATTATCTTATAATAATAAGAGAAAAAAATGTTAATTTATGAATATATATTTTTAAATTGAATTTTCTTTTAAATAGTTATATTAATTATAAAAATATAAATAATCTTGTATATTTCATAAAAATACCAACACTTTATTAATAGTTTTTTAATTATTTATTTACTTATATTGTGATATAATTTTATCTTATGGTCATTTATAATATTAATATGTTTTATTATTATATTTATAGGTGATGTTACTAACACTACTACAAGTACGATTTTATCAGTACTAGAAAAGCGCTATTAAATATGGAAAAGATATTGGGGGTCCCCTTTATCAGTGCTCCAAAAAGCGCTGATAAAAGAAAAAAAATTGAAAAAAAAAATTAAAATTTTTTAAAAAAAATTAAAAAAATACTGCCAATTTTGGGGGGGCTTTATAGGGCTTGAATCCCCTTTTAACAGTGCTTTTACATCCCCTCCAGTGCCCGCACATAGCCCCTCCAACCTTCATCAGTGCTAGCCCCCCAAATCCACCCCCATGCGCGCGCCCCTGCCTCCACTGAATTTTGAACTCGAGACCTCCCTCTTGTGCGCCTAAGCCCTTACCACTCCTCTATTTGGATTTGTTTTCTATTTCATTATATCTCTATTTATATATATATATTAAGTTATATTTATTTGTATAGTAATATAAATTTTTATTAATATATATAGTTATATTAATATATATATAGTTATATTAATATATATATTTATTGTGATATTAATATATATATTTATAGTTATATGAATATATATATGTAGTTATATTAATATATATATTGTTAGATTAATATATAATTATATAAATACTCATATATTTGTATTTCAAATAAAATTTATATTAGTAATTATTTAGATAAATCTAATATATTTTATATGTAAATATATTTTATTATTTATATTTATATTTAAATTTTTATGTGTGAATATATAAAAAATATGTATATATTGTTATATATTTTATTATAAATAGCAGTGAATTATAAAAAATGATATAATTTCAAATTGATAATTTCAATATGAATGTAATACCTTGGAATAAATTTAGTCCCCACCAAAAAATTCAACAATACCCCCTTAAACGAGGCTAAAAATTGAAAACATGCTAAAAAATCGAGGTATCCCCTCTAATAACTCAGTTTTGGAGGCCTTTTGAGCCTTTTTTGGCCTCAAGAAAAGTGACTGAGGCTTTGATTGAGTCACCGGTGCGTAGAGCATGTTGTATGTTTCGATTTGATATACTGTAGAGCTCAAACAGACACCCAGATCAAAATTTATGGCCGTTTGAAGTTCCAGTTGCGTTGTCAACATATTTTGGATATTTTTTTTATTATTTTTATTTTTTAGTCTTCAAATTGTTATAAAATGACTATTACTCCATAATAATTAGAAAATTATTTATTAATTTTTTTTAAAAAAATTTAATAATCCATTTTCACTAAATATCTTATATATTAAGTGTAACTGTATATTTATACGTATCTAAAATATATTTAAAATTATATTTAAAAAATATATATTATATTTATATCAATATAACTATATCTATATATTTAAATATTAATATATTTTTTAATGGATTTTTTTGGAAGTAGACCCTTTATCAGCGCTTTTAAAAAAAGCACTGATAAAGACCCCCTTTATCCGCGCTACTAAAAAAGCATTGATAAAGGGGTACACTTTCACAGTGCTAAACAAATCACTGTTAAAGGGGGCATCTTTAAAAGCACTAAAAAAAGAGCTGATAAAGGGGGACTTTTATCAGCGCTTTTTTAGCACTAATAAAGGTACCCTTTATCAGCGCTTTCTTTGGCGCTGATAAAAGTACCCCCCTTTATCAGCTCTTTTTCAATAGCGTTGATAAAGGCTCCCGCTGGCCTTTCCCAGTTTTGTGGTAGTGTATTCTATTGGCGGAATTACTATCCTAATGGTCTTGTTAATATTCTAAAGGGGAAGTTACCATCCCTTTAGTATAGGTTCCTTAATTTTATCGAATAACACTTATTTCATTATTCATTTATGAGTATGATGTTTTTATTGAGATTAAATTTCTATGTATGAGTTTTATACCATATAGTATAATTATAATAAGGGATAATTCTATTAATAAAAGTTTAGTATGTTTCATTCCTCCCCCTTTTGAAAATTTTCCCTCAAAATTTCATTTTACAAAACCAGATGAGGGTACATCTCCTTCATCACTTCCTTCGGTTCCCAAATCGCTTCATCATACTTATGGTTCCTATACAACACTTTTAGAGGGTGTTGTTTCATGTTCAATTTAAACATATCACTCTGGTCTAGAATCCTTACTAGTTTTTCCTTACAAGAGAGATCATCATCCGGTTATACCACCTCTATGTTCAGTTCATGTGATGGAACTGGTATGTCCTTACTTAGGAGAGATACATGGAACACATAATGAATTAGATCCATACATGGTGGAAGTGAAATTCGTTAGGCCACTGTACATATGCGATCAATGATATCAATGTGTCCAATGTACCTTGGACTTAGCTTCCCTTTTTTTCCAAAACACATGAATCATTTCCATTAGGATATTCAAAAAAAGTATGTATCTCCAACGTCGAACTCCATGACCCTTCGATAGTTATTATCATAAATCATGTGCCAACTCTTAGAAGCTTTGATATATTATTGGATGTCTTGATCCTTTTTTGTCATGTCTCACACAGGATCCGGTCCATGTATATTGAGTTCACCAACATCATCCTAATAGGTTGGATTTCTACATTACATTCCATATAGAGCTTTATATAGATCTATTTGGATGCTCGAGGGGAAGTTGTTGTTGTATGAGAACTCAACCGATGGGAGACATTGATCCCCAAAACAATTTAATTCCACTAAGCAAGATCTTATCATGTATTCAAGCATATGAATAGTAATTTTTGATTGTCCATTAGTTTGGGGGTGATAATTCATGCTGAAATTCAATTCAGTACTCAAGGGATACTTGAGAATGTTTGAAAATTTTGATGTAAACCTTGGATCATGATCAGAGACCATTAAATGTAGAACCCCATGAATCATCACCACATACTTCACAAATATCATGGGATGTTTTTAGAGTGATAAAACATCATTAATAGCAATAAAGTGGGATTTATTGGTGATTTGTTCCACCACAACCCATATTGCATTGTTTCCATTAGATATCTTCTGGAGACCAATGATGAAGTCCATGGTGATATTCTCCCATTTCCACAAGGTTATAGGAAATGGTTGAATCATCCCCTTGTACCTTTATCACACTATTTTAACTTTTATATTTATCGACCATATTCATATATACTCTGTAAACTCTTTCTTCACGTTGTCCAACCAGAAGTGTTCTCAGATATCACGGTAAATCATGGTATTTACATGATGAATAGATAAAGTTGAGATATGTGAATTATCCAATAGCTCACTCTTTATATCAGGTGATGATATCACAAAAATCCTTGTTCAAAACCATATCACACTATCATCATTGATATGGAACTCTTGCATCTTCACTTTCTTAACTGCATTCACCTTCTTTCAAACCTCCAGATAGTCGATTTATGTCTTTTAATCATCACTTGGATATATGGTTGGGAAATGTTTTGGGAAAGGTAGGATTTATTCTCTGCATTTAGGATTTCTAAATCCATCTTTGTATATCCATGAATATAATTTCCTTCTTTATCCCCATCATGGATAGTGTAGCAGGATCATTTTTTCTAAGAGCATCAACTACCTTGTTTTCCATCCCAGGAATACAGTGAATAGAGAAATCATACTACTTGGCGATCTCTAACAAAATAATTTGATTCATGATGATCTCCTTTTGTGTGAATATATAATTTAGTCTCTTTTGATCTATATATATTTCACACTTATTACCATATATTTAGTGCTGTTAGATTTTAAAATCAAAAATCACACCTTCTAGATCCATATCATGTGTTTGGAAGTCCATGTCCCTGATCTTCAACTTCCACGAGGAAAAGATATAAATTTATAATTTTCCATGAGTACACAACCCAATAAATTATTTGAAGCATCACTGTATATCCTAAAACATTCTCCACTTGTTGGTAATTTGAGTACAAGTGCAGTGGTTCGCCTCTACTTTAGCTCCTTGAATCATTTCTAACATTCATTCATCCATACATTATTTACCCCATTCCTTGTTAGCTTATTTAGTATGTTATAAAATCATGATAAATTTCTCAGAACTGTTGGTTTTTTTGTGCTAAGCTAAAAAAAACTATGTATTTTTGTGTCACTAGTGGTATTGTGCCATTCCTCAACTACCTCTGTTTTTAAGGGTCTACAGAAATTCACTCATTGGATCAATTGTCCCAATAATGTGACTTACTACATCTAAAAATCAGACTTTATGAACTTGGTGTACAATTTATCCCTACATAATGCATCCATTACAAGTTGTATATGTCTTTAATGATCCTTCTTCCTCTTAGAGTATATGATAAAATATTCGATAGACACTACCAAAAAATTCAAGGTAATGTCTAATGACTCTATTCATAAAATCCACAAATATATCAATGGAATTAGTTAGTTCAAAAGGGCATCACATGAAACTAATAGTTCCCATGCCTTGTATGGAAATATTTATTCTGAATTTCTTCCTTCTTCACCTTGATGATATCCATAACAAAGATCCAAATTTGTGAAATATTGAGCTCCTCGTATCTTATCAACCATGTCATCAATCCATGGAATATGATACTTTTTCTTTATGGTGATATTTTTGAGCTCTTGTTAATTAGTAAATATATTCATTGATCCATCCTTCTTTTTTATAATGAGCACTATCAGAGCCCAAGGTGATACACTATGGAATATGAACCCTTTTTCCAAATGCTCTTGTACTGATTCTTTAACTCATCTAGTTTCATCGGGTCATCTTGTTTGTAAATTTTTTGATAGGAGTAGCTCCATGTATGAATTCTATTGAGAACTCTACCTTCTTGATCTAGGGGGTTTTGGGTAACTCTTCTAGAAATAAATTACTATATTCCTTCACAATAAGAATTTCACTTTGGTTGATACCTTACTTTGACTAAATAATTTGAGATAGGTGTGCTTATTCATAGGGAATTAACACCCACACCATTAAGACACCTTCTAAAAGGACATTCATGGTCTTCCTTTAATTATTATAGGAGTATGGGATAGTTCTGAATCTGAAATGATATGTCCATTTCCCAAATATTAATGTGTTGTATATACAATGAGGGATAGTCCATCCTCAGTATAGTATCCAATTAAACAAAGCGATGAATTAAGAGGTTCATTGGAAGAATCATCCCACATACACCAACAGGAGAAGATTCTAACACTTGGGATGTAAAGATTGAAAAACTAGGTGTTTTGTGGATATATCTACTTCAATATATCAGGGATTCTATTCAATAGTTCTAGAAAACATTCATGATATAAAGGAATGTGTATAACTAGAATAAAATAAGAATTTTCCCCTTATTGAGTGAATATGAATTGTAACCTGTAAGACTTCAATTTTTTTCCAGTTCAGTACTAGTGATGGCATAACCCATCCCATTCTCCTTTGGCTTTTGTGGTTGATGACACTGATTACCCTCGAGGACTAGATGTAAGGGTCCGACCTTACATATAACTTTTTATAGTGTTTTAAAACTATAATCCAAATTTCAGTATCTTTTCAGTTTAAAAATTTATACAATTAGGAAAAAATCTTACAAATTAGACCAATACATTACATGTGGAAACATATACTCCACATCAATTCTTTCAACCAATGGAAACTATTTAAAAATAAATCACCACTTCTTTTCAAGAAACATCTTCGATGCTTTAACCACAACATCCTCTTTATAATTATGAATTTTAAGACATATGAAAAACATTTTAAAACATCGTATAATAACAAAAATCATATAAAGGGAAATAAAATGGAAATAAACCATTATTCCATGAATATCAGGATCATATGAAAACATTTTCACAAAATCATACTTTTCACCCATAAAACATAAATCCTTTAGCTTACCTCATGAAATGATGAGTTTCCTAAAAACCTCCGTA
This sequence comes from Viscum album, assembly GCA_963277665.1. Classification (NCBI taxonomy): domain Eukaryota; kingdom Viridiplantae; phylum Streptophyta; class Magnoliopsida; order Santalales; family Viscaceae; genus Viscum; species Viscum album. The sequence goes on from OY728160.1 coordinate 1,210,486,145, forward strand.
TAAATCATAAATCATAAATATAATCTTATGGAATCCATATCATTCTTACATTTTAGATTTCATGGATATATAGGGATTAAACTTCATGGTTACATTCGGAATACCCATCACGGTATATTCCCAAAATCTCACAGGAGAAACCCAATTGTTTAACTCTGTATTATTACCCAATTCATTAGAAAGAAAACATGAGCTCACCTTTACTTAGTTTACAATGGCAACACCCATATACAGAAACAATTCCCGAGAACCATAACATAACCATAACACATAAAACAAGCCTAATGTAATAAATTATATTTCCACTTTGAAATCACATTACATTTTTACAAAGTCGCACACTCATAAAATAAAACACTTTATGTTAAAATAAATGAATAAACATTTAAATTAAACATAAAAACATTAGATATATATAAAATGGATAATTTTGGTTCTTGATGTATATGTTAAAATCATTTCAAGTTATTGAAATAATTAATCAATTTTTAAAACACAACAAAAACATTTAAAAATATGATTTTTGATTCCAAGTGTCCTATACCACTCTAAATCATCTAAAAGGAATTAATGTTTTAAAAAATTTAGGTACATATAAATAAATCCTTAAAATCATTTTTTAACATGGACCTTAATTTGAATGATTTATAAGAATAAATTTTTAAAACATTTAGAACAATATTTTAGTTAAAGAGTCTCTTACCTTGAGTTTGACTCAACATATAAAATCTTTATATTTCTTAATAATAAACATAGTTTAAGTTATATTTTATTTAGAACCATTTTTTGGTTTATTATTCCAGTTATATCTATTAATAAAGTGTTATATCAACTCTTTAATTATTTAAATTCATATCGGACATTTTCATGATATTCAGAACTTAAGTCGAAAATGATCTTGGTATGATGTCAATAGTTCATGTGGTCATAAGTCCATTAAAAACATAATACTATTTCTGATATAATAATAACTATTTTATATAAATTATACCTTTAAATCTATTCATTAACTAGGGATATGAAAAATTAATAATGTTACCATCATGGAGACGGTAAGTCGTACGTATGCATGGTAACAGTTTCATTTTTCAATAATCATTATGAAAAGAAAGTAAATATTATTTTATCCTTAAATAATTTTCATAATATCATTTATATCATATTAATAATTTAAATATAATTATATATATCATATATGTTATGTGGTGAAGAATACTGAATTACATCGCTTCGTGGAGGTGATAGTTCACACATAAGCACGAATGATGTAATCATTTTTATGTGCATGGAAAATAAGAACATAATTGATATATTATTAAAATTTAATGATAAATTTTTGATGAGAATAATATATAAAAATTTATTCCATAATTATAACTATTCATGAGAGACGTTAAGGAAAAACTAACAATATCGGTTCATGAGGTGGTAGTCCGTCTTACACATAAACAAAAAGTTCATTTTTCCCATTTGATGAAATTGGTGATAGATTTAGGTGAAGATATTAACATAATAAAATATTATTATATTGGGAATAATTTAGTTATATCTCACCATGGTTGTATAATATTTTAAGGATGTTTATGAAAAAATAAAATAAAAACACTTAAATAAAAAAATTACCTTTCTTTAGGATGATCTCATTTTTTAAAACGTTAACAAATCTAATGAGGGTTTTCTACCAAAACAAAGGCCTCTAAAATGTGGGTAATTATTCTAATAATGTTTTTTTAAAAATCATGTCTAAACCAAAAGGTTTATTATGTGTAAAGAATACAAATTAATGGGTTCCCTTTTATAGGAGAGAGGAGAGGCACTCTTGGAATTATCAAAAGTTTTAAATTAATATAAATTAATTTTCCTTTCCAAATGGATCCAAATTTATTTATTTATAATATATATTTATTTTGGGTCACAATTTATTCAACCAAAAATAATTCCATTTTCGAATATTTTTTTAATTCTTGTCCTTTTGTTTTAACACTTATTTTACACCTTTTAATCCTACCGTGATATAATGTTATTTTCAATTTATGGGTTCATATAATTACCATAACATGAAATAATACAAATGAATGAGTCATTTATGACATATTAAGAATTTTACCAATTATGTTCCTAAATATTTTATTTTTATAAATTTTATAGCATTTGAAAAAAATATTTTATATTTTAAAATACCAATAGTATCAATTTTGACACTACTCATTAGTTGACTTCATAGAAATATCATAAGAGAAAAATAAAATTGAATAAACTTATTTAAATTATCAAAAACATGTTAAAGTAATCAATATAATTCATGTATGGTATCAATTAAGTGAATATATATTTATTATTATATTATTTATTTAATTCATTTGTTAATTAAAAAATTATTGTATATTAATTGTGTCACCATTTAATATAAATATTTATTTTTTAAAAGTTATAAATAAATTACTATTATATATGTAATATTTTTAGTTCATTTTTAACTATTTATAGTTGAATATATCACTTATATAACCACATATTAAAATTTTTTCGTAATAAGATACATGATTATGATATCTGGGTCTCTACATAAAATAAAATGTTATAAATGTCATAATCACACCCAATTGGCTTAAAAAGTCCATAGGTTCAGCATAAGGATTGTATTTGTTGATAATAACCAATCCAATAATATTATGAAAAGTGTTAGTGCGGATTTATAATATTTATAATATTATTTTAACCATTAATTACCTGATTTACCATAAATCGTGGTAATAAACATAATTACTAAAGTTACTGTTCATAATTCCCAAAAATAAAAATGATATATTTATATATTTTGAACAACTGATTCAAATTATGGAATCCATTTATTCAAATTCAATACACGTAATTGGCAGAAATTAATAAAAAATTAATCTCGTTGATCGAATGAGAAAATGGGATTTTTTAGTAAAACATTCAAAATTTCACGTAGTTTTTATATCCAATTTCAATATGAAATTGATTCCAATGAACTAAATTGAATTAAATGATAAAAAAATTAATATAATTATTCCTTAAAACCAAGTAAAATTATAATCAAACTATAAATAAATTAGATGAAAAAATATTTTTGAATTAAAATGAAGTATTTTTTACTATTCATTAAAAATAAATATTATCAGACAAATAGAATAATTTTATCCAAACTAAACTTTTATGTCCCACATCCAAATAATAAGTTTATTTTTTCAAATATAATTTATAAAATTGGAAAATACTATATCTAAAATGGGTTCTCCATCCAAAGGTTGTAAAAATTATTTTTTAATGGTCCTTTTATTTATAAGATTGAATTTCTTCTTATATTAGATCTAGAAAACATATTAGATTAATTTTAAACATTTTATTTAATTTAATATATCATTAATATAATAAAAAACAATTATTTGATTATTTTATAAACACATTTATTTGTATTCAAATAGTTTTTCATAAAAACACATCCCTTATATTCAATTGGTTTTTATTTCCATTTCTCATTATTCTAGTAATAGATTTGGTATATAATGTATGCTATCAAACATATTGTTTACTTTTAAAAAACATTGGATGTTGCATTCTCCCCATTTATGGAAATTTTTTCCTCTCAATTTAATCTTGGGATCAAAAAAAGGGGTTTGACTTTTCAAAATTTTCTTATTGAAATCACATGTTGGAGAAAAGGATTAACAAGACTTAAACATTAAAAGAAAGAAAAGAAAGTATGATGGTAACTAAAGATAACACATTCTAGTTTTCCATGTAGGGAGACATGGAAATTTATGAGAAAACTAACGATCATGTTTTTATGGAGAGTAATTGAAATTGTTTATTGGAGAAAGTCAACAATCACAAAACCATACATTTTTCATTGGTTACATAGTCTTTGATTTCATGGTAGGAAATATAAATGGAAAACATTTTTCTTTAAATATCATTTTCATGTATTTTTGGAATTTATATAATATTTATACTAAGATCATAAGGAAATATAATCACATTAATTTTATAGTTTCATCCTTTGATCAATTTTCACTGTAAAATTATATTTTTCTCCAAATGATGAGTATTCAGGATCGATTTTTCACACCAAAATCAACTTATACAGAATCACATAATACAAAAAATATTAACTATCCATTTATCCTATCATTAAAAATTATCCTAAACCAAAAAATTTAGGATAAATTAAGATAATTCACCAAATATAATAAATACTAAAAGAAGATTGACGACTTTTAATCTCCAAAATTCAACAATAATACCCAATTTTCAATATAGGTCATTATTTTATCCTTCAAATTACTCAAAAATATTCTAGACTACTAAATCCCAAAAATGGAATGATCAAATAATATTACAGTATAAATTTTAATATTTTTCTTTAAATAACATTAATCACTCTTAATGTCTCATACCAAAAACATAATTTCCTAATCACATAATCCCCAATATATGCTAATTATTTCCATAAATAACCTTAATAACCATAAGTTTACCTTTATTTCATAGATTCTACAAAAATATAATTCAATATTTACTCACCAATTACAATTTTATAGTATTTAATTTACCTTAATCATATAATGTATTAAAAATTGGGAGCATCTTCCAAAATAACATTAATCAATTATCTAAAAAAAAATTGAAAATAACAAGGATATATATTTTATAAACATAATCTCAAAAAACCAATTTATGCTTAGTCCATCAAATATTTTAACTAAAAAGAAAAACAAATAATAACATGGGGCTTCATGTAGGTCAGTGGTAAGTGAGGCACCCTTGTCACCCTTCTATTGTGGGTATGATTCTCGCAGCCTTATCTGATGTGATAGGTTTTCACCCATCCAATGGGTTGTCCTTTTTCAAGAACTATATAATTCCAAAAATATGATAAATATAAAAAACACATAACATGTTTTAACCTCAATTTTTATCTTATAACATTCATTTGGCATACCAAAAAGTAATAACCCATAATTACCGCAAAGTAGAAAGTATTCAAAAATACCATTAGTCACTTTAAAATTTCATAACATAAATGCTAAAAAGGGATTGTAAGATAGTAAACTTATAATCAAACTTAAAATTATAGACTCATGATGTTATCCCTTACTCTTTAAAAATAAATATAATCTCTAAATTGGTCTAAAATATCTTCTGATACCAACTGGGATGATCTGGCCTTAAACATGATTATTATAGTGTTTTTGAACTAGTATTCACATTGAACGATCATTTACTTTTAGATTTTTATATAATTAGGAAAAAATATTACAAAGTAAAACCATAAATTTTATGTGGACAGTTATACTTAGTATCAATTTTTTTCCTCTGAAATTAACACATTTAAAATAAAACATGACTTCTTTTCAAGACGTATCTTTAATGATTTTATAATAGAATCCTATTTATCCATAAAAATACTGAGAAATATGAAATAATTTAAAAAAATTTGATGAGAACAAAAAAGATAACCAAGGTACATAAAATAAGCAAAGAAACCATAAGTCTCTTAATATTTTAAACTCATTAAAAGGCATTCACAAAAAAACATTTCACCCATAAAATATAGACCCTTAATATTACTCCTAAAATCATAATATTCTAGTAAAAATACATTGAAATCATAAATAATAAAGGAAATCATGTTGAATCCATATCATTCTTACATTTTTTTTTTCCCGTCTACATAGGGAGTAAACTTTGTGGTTGCATTTGGAATACCCATTAGATTATATTCGCTAAATCTATTAAGAGTAACGCAACTGTTTAACTCTATCACATTACCCAAAACATTATAGAGATATCATGGGCTCACAAACCATCATTTTATCAAGAAACCACCTTTATACATAAACACTTCCCAATAAAATTATCATAATCATAACACATAAAACAAGCATAAAGGGAAAAAAATAACATTTCCACTTTAAAATAACATTACATTTTTACAAAGTCACGTACACATAAAAGAAAACACATTATTTGAAAATAAAAGTGTAAACATGTAAAGTAATCATAAGAAAACAAAGATACATAAAATGGTAAAATTTGTTCCATGATGTATATGTTAAAACAACTATACATTTTATTTAAATAATCAATCCATTTTTTAAACGCAATTAAAACATATAAATACATGATTTTTTAATCAAAGTGCCACATGACACTTTGAAACTCTTAAAATGAATAAAATTTTAAAGTATTCATGTACATATAAATAATTCCCAAAAAAACCTTTCTTAAACATAGAAATCAATGAGAATGATTTATAAAAATAAATAATTAAAATAATTAAAAATATTTTTTATATAAACGGTCCCTTACCTTGAGTCTGACTTGGCTTGTAAAATATTTATATTAATGAATAATAATATTATGTTAATTTATACTCTATATAGAACCATATTATATTTTATTATTTCCATTAAATCAGTTATTATAATTTTATAACAATTACATATTTATTTAAGTTCATATCGGGTGTTTTGTTGATATTCGGAAATTGAGTCAAAAAGAAACTTGGTATGATATCAATAGTCCTTGTGGTCAAAATTAAATTATCTCAAGAATAATATTCATAACATAATAATAACATTTATATATAAATTATAACTTTAAATTCATTCATTAAATATGGATATGAAAATTGAAAATCATTACCATCCTAGAGATGGTAAGTCGTACATACCCAGAAGTAATGGTTTCATTTTTCAATGATCATAATGGAAAGAAGTTAAATATTATTTTTTCCATATAAAATGATAATAATATAATTTATATCATTTTAATAATGGAAATTTACTTTTATATATATATATATATATCATATATAAGATGTGGTTAAGAATAATGAATCACATCGCTTTGTGGAGGTGATAGTTCACACATTCGCACGAACAACATTATCATTTTTATATTCATGAAAAATAAGAACATAATTGATATATTATTCTCTTATAATGATATTTATGTTTTTATTTACATATATAAACATTTATTACATTATTATAATCAGTATTGTGCAATGGTAATGAAAAACGAACTATATCAGTTCATGAGGCGGTAGTCCATCTTACACGCGAACGAAACGATCATTTCCCATTTCATGAAATTAGACATGCATTTCGGTAATGATAATAACATAATTAAATATAAGTATATTTATAATACTATAGTTATTATTTCATCAAGGTTGGAGAATATTTTAAGGAAGTGGAAGAAGAAATAAAATAGAAACACTTAAATAAAAATGTTACCTTTCCTTTGGATGACCACCTTCGCTTAAAACCTTATCTTCTATATTGAGGGTTTTATACAAAAAATATGGTCTCTAGAATGTGCGGAGGAATTATATAGAGTGTTTTTGGTCAGATCATGGTCTAACCAAATTTTTTTTAAGTGTAACAAATAGAGATGAACGGGTTCACTTTTATAGGAGAGGGGAGGGGCACTCATGGAATTATAAAAATAATTAAATTAATATAAATAAATTTTATATTCCAAATCGGTCCAAATTGATTTTTTTAATATAGAATGATTATGGGTCAAAATGTAATCATCGAATAAGAATTATACAATTTTGAATATTTTTTTAATCCTTATCTTTTTGTTTTCACACTTATTTTACATTTTTTAATATTATCGTGATATCATTTTATTTATACTTTGTTGGTTAATATAATTATGATAACAAGTAAAAAAACAAATAAAAGTTTAATATATGACAAATTGGGTCTTTTCCAAACTATTTTTCTAAATCATGTATTTTTAGAAAAAATTGTATCATTTAATAAACCATTTTATTTTTTAAGATACGAAGAGTGTCAGTTTTGAAACTATTCATTAGTTAACTTTGTAAAAATAGAATAACAAAATGGTAAACTCAAACTAACACTTTTAAATCTTACAAAATGTGAAATTAATCAATAAAAATAGTTTATGGTATAAATGTATTCAAAATATATTTATTATAATATTTATAATATCATTTATTTGGTTCTATCATTAATTAATTAATTAATGCATCATCATTGTCCGACCATTAAATTTTATTAATAATTTCATAATAATTATAAATAAGTTACCATGATGTAGCTAATATTTTTTCTCTCTAATAAATATTTATATTAGAACTTTTAAATTATATTACCCCATATTAACAAAATAGTAATAAGAGACATCATTATGACATCATGGTGTTTACTTTAAATAAAATGTTATAAATGTCATAATCACACTCAAGTGGATTCCAAAGGAAATGTTTTTTACTGAAGTATTTTCATGGTCGAAAATAATTTTTCCAATAATATTAGAATAATTTTTCGTGTAGTTTTATAATATTTATAATAATATTTTAATATTTAACTACCCAATTTACCCTTAGACATAGTAATAAAAATGATCACTAAATATACTATTCATAATGTCCGAAAATTAAAGGGACCTATTGAAATAAATTGAACCACATTATTACAAATGTGGAATCTATTTTCCCAATTCAAAACACATAATTAGATGAAATTAAATAAAAATTAATCCTATTGATGGAATGAGAAAATAGGGTTTTAAAGTAACATGTTCTGAAGTTCACAAAGCTTCTATAACAAATTTCAAAATGAAAATAATTCCAATTACCTACATTGTATTAAATTATAAAAACATAATATAATTATCTTTTAAATATATTAAAAGGATAATATAACTATATAAATAAGTTATACGAAAAAGAAGTTTTGAATTAAAATAGAGTATTATTCACTATTCATTAAAAACAAATATTAACAGAAAATTACCAAAAAATTATCCAAGTAAAATTTAATATCCCAAATCTAAATAATAAGTTTAATTTTTTTAATAGAATTTATAAAATTTACAAATAATAGATTTAAAATGATTTCTCCATTAAGAGGAACCATAATGGACTTCTTAAAAAATACTCCTTTTATGTGTAAAATTGAATTTGTTCTTAAATCATATATAGAAAATATATAAGATGAATTTTAAACATTATATTTGACATTATATTTAATTAATATAATTCAACAAGAGTTATTTGATTATTTTATAAACACAATTATTCACATTTGAATAGTTTTTTCATAACAACACATCCTTTATATTCAAATGGTTTTTATTTCTATTTATACTTAATTTGGAACCCAGTGAATCATTATATAAAAAATTTTAAACCCTATTTTCATAATTTATTTAATACTATATGTTATCTCTATTTTAATGTCTAGTTTATTATGGTATCATTTGAATAAAAATATTTTGTTTTTTTCTTATTCTTTATGTGGTGTATCATGTACGCTTTCGAACACAGTGTTTCCTTTAAAAAAACTCGAGCTGTTACACTCTATTTTCAGTGAACTAACATGAATATTGAACTTTCTACCAACATTTGAAGCCTTCAACCATGAGTGGTGCTCTCATTTTCTCTATCATATGAGCTAATTTCATTATGTCTCTTCAACATTAATGAGCTTAGTGGCCTTCTCTCCCACACTTATAGAATTTCCACATACTATTGAGATAGATCCCATTCTTATTCATCCAAAATTATTGACATGTGGGTGGTTGGGTTTTCATTCCACTTTTTCAGTATATCTCCCAGTTTGAAACACCATATTTTATTTCGTATCACCATTTTCATGGTACCATTCTCCAAACTACATCTCTACATTGGGATCACATCAAAAAACTTCTTAATAACTCCAAAAGTATCAAATTTCTAGAGCCTTTAAAAGGTGTGGATTTAAACCACTAAAGAATCTATAAATTTTTATATTATTATTGATAATATAAAGTGAAGAGTACCCTAAATGACTTTTGAAATTCTTATAAGCCCCCACCTTAAACATTACTTAATCTTGAGTAAAATCAAGAATTCACATTGAGGATATTTTCAGGTTTAGATATTTAGAGAAATAGACAATAACATATACATTACATCTCAAAAATTACAAAGAAGACACTTCTACTCAGTTTCCATTTTTTCATAAAATAAAAACTCCTAAAAAAAGAAACATGCCTAGTTCCATGTTTTAGACAGCAGAACTTTTCTTTAATCCCATCCTTGACCCTATTCATCTTTATGTCCTATGAAAAACATTTTAAAACATGGGATGAACATAGAAATCTCAGTAAGGGTTATAAAATAAGCAATGAAAAAATTATCCCATTAATAAATAATAAACAATGAAACCATAATTTTCAATCATAACATACCCTATGAAATCATAATATTTTTTAATAACACACAGTAATCATAAATCATAAATGTAAATTATGGCATACATAACATAATTATATTGATGTCTTCACAGATACATAGATAGTTATGTTTTGAATTCCCATCATAGTATATTCTCTAAATTTATTACAAGAAACATTAATACTTACCTCTGTCATGTTACCAAATGCATTGGAGAGCTATCTCAGGCTTACCCGCCCACGGTGTATCACAGAACCACCTGTATACATAAAAAATTACCAAGAACCATAACACAAAAAACAATCATAATGGAAGGATAACATTTCCACATTTCAATCACAATATATCATTTCAAGATAATGAAATAATCAATTCTTTCTCAAAACCATTTTCAATACCTTTTAAAATGTTTAGTAAATAGATTTTTGAAATAATTTTTCTCATACCACTTTGAAAATTTTAAAGGAATTATCATTTTTAAAAATTAATGTCCATATAATTAAATCCTTAAAATCATTTTTAAAACATTGACATTCATGAGAAATATTTATGAAAATAAATCTTTAAAACATTTAAAAAGATATTTTAGTTATAGTTCCTAACCAAATGAGAGACGCTTGAATACAAATAATTGAGGAAATAAAAACGTTATTATATCATGATAATAAAGGGATTCTTGATATACTATTTCAAAGTATAGTATATACACCATATAAATGTAAATTGGTGCATATCAACAAAGATGTCTCAAATGAATTTAAATTGAGATGAAATCTATTATAAAGACCGCATCCTTAGTTTAAGGATAAATCAATGACATAATTATGTGTAAAAAATAATAATTCACACAATATAAGTGGATATTAAGTGTAAAACAATCATAGGTCATTCATACATATTCATATCAAGACATAATCAATTAGTAGATGTTTAAGCCAAATAATTGAAATTGGGTTAAGAAGTTCTCTTACAGAAATTCGACAGCCTAATGACGTCACCTTAAAATTCAGAAAATGGGTTTATGAGAGAGAAAAGGATACCTCATCACATGGACATAAAATTTAAAGAAATAATGATATATAAGAGCATATCCCTCCATTAGATAATGTAAATTAACGGACATAACAAAGAAGAAGTCTTTGACTAAAAGAGGTGGGTGAAAGGTTCACTTAATGATTTGGTATCTTACGAAACATAAACCACATGAAATAAGGTCCATAAAATGAATATTTAAATACCCATAAATTAAATAATATTAAATAAAAAATACAATAATGGGTAGTACATACCCCACAAAAAAATGAAATAGTGGAAAATATAGCATGAATCTCACAGGAATAAAAAGTGAGATGAAAACCCCTTACCTAATTGTAATCAATCAAGTCGTATGAAAAAAAATTAATAACCCCCAAATTAATCACATAATACCATTAATATAAAAAAATCATGATATAATATATCAAATTTCAGAAAACAATACACCACATGCAATAAATAAGTGGCGAACTATAGAACGCTGATGAGATTGAAAGTATGATAAGAAACCTCTTACCTCAAGTCCGACTTGTCTTGTATGTTCCCTGTTATTTTTGAATAATAAAATTATGTTAATTTATATTTGCATAAGAAAATTTTTCAATTTTATTATACGTTCTATATCTCTTATTACCTTCCTATAATTTTTTTAACTATTTGAGTTCATATTGGACATTTTATTGATGTGCAGAACTTGAGTCAAAAATAAACTTCTTTTAATTTAAATTTATCCCTGTGGTAAAAATTACATTTTATCCAGAATTATATTCATGATTTATAAATCATATATGTCATATATATATATTATATATATTTATTTATAATAGTGCATAACATTTGGAGATAATAAATGAAATGCACCGTTCATGGAGATGGTTAGTAGTACGTACGCATGAACGCTACTTTGATTTCTATTTCATATTTTAATGGAATGAAAGAATAATTATATATAGGTAAATTATAATTCAAGTATAGTATCATATATAATTTCATTAACTCCATCCTTTTTACGTTCCATGTATGGCATGAATAATTTATATCACTTTGAGGGGGCGGTAGTCCGCACTTCCTCAAATGAAATTATCTTATCTACCCATTATGGAAACCATGAAGGTATGATATAAATGAAAAATACATAATTAAAGAGAAAATATAAATAAACTATATATCACTTATAAATTCAGTGCCATCATAATTCCCACCATGAGAGGCGGTTTGATATATTTGAACAATCATCATTTTGGGAGGCAGTAGTTCGTCGTCCAAAAAACAGTGTGTTCTTTACCCATTAGACAGAGGTGTGTGTAAGTGTAGTTCTAATAATTCTCATAAAAACAACATATTATATTTAGGATACTGGTTTGGTTATAAAATAAAGTAATAAACAGATTTTATGTGGTTATAAAAGAAAAATAATAGAAAATAACTTAAGAGAAGTTTTTACCTTTAAATTGGGAATCTCCATTTGGTTTGAACCAAAATGTTTACCCAAATTGCCTTCTGCCTAGAGTAAGGCCTCTAGGAGGAAGATTGGGATGTAGGGAGATTAATTGGTCAGAGTTTGGATGACCCAATGGGCTTGATAGGTTTGATTAATGGGTTATAGGTGAGGGATTTTTATAAGGAGGAAGAGGGGCTCATTAGGAAGGATTGAAAGTATTATTTTATTATAAACTAATTTTCGGTTTCAAAAGGTCCAAAACTTATTAAAGTCAAATATAATATGACTATTTTTTGACATAAAATCATGCAATAAGAATTGGACAGGTTTTGGATATTGTTTTAATTTTTATAATCTTATCTATTTAGATCATTCATTAATGAGGTAAACACTGCATCGTTATTGTATCATAAATAATTTTATTTATTTGATGTATCAAAATTATAAATAAATTACCATGATGTAGGAAATTTTTTTATTTTTATAATTAATATTTATATTCAAAGATATAAAAAAATTTAACCCCATGTAAAATTTGATTTACTAAAAGATATATGTTTATGTCATTTTTGTCTTTACTTTAAGTTAATTAAAATAATGTGTCATCATCACTCCCAAGTGGCTCCATGGGGTCCGAAAATAGACCCAAGTATGCCCATGGTCGGAAATGTATCAACCAATAATATTATTAAACATTTTAGGGTAATTTAATATTATTATAATAATACTTTTTTACCCTTATTTACTGGATTTACCCTTTAACCATGGTAAATATAATATTTACCGAAGTAAATATTCAAAATTTCAAAAAATAAAATATACCTATTCACACAATTTTGACATCATGATTCCAAATATAGAATCTATTTTTCCTAATTCAAACCATAGAAGTGGCATAAATGAATTTAAAATCAATTCCCACTATCAAAACGAAAAACGTGTTTTTAAGAAATAATAACTATCAAAATATTGACACTTGTTTATGTCCAATTTCAATGTGAAATTACTTACACTCACCAAAATTGGATTAAATGGTAAAAAAATAATCTATGTAAACTTTAAAACCAATTAAATAGATAATATAACCATAAAAATAAATTAGATTAAAAGACAGTTTTGAATTAAAATACAGTATTTTTCACTATTCATTAAAAAATGACCATTATCAGAAAAAAAAACTAAAATTTCATCCAAAGTAAATTTTGATGTCACTTTTAAAAAGAATAATATTACTTTGTCAAATAGAACATATAAAAGTGAGAAAAACTATATTTAAAAATGGTCTGTCATTAAAAGGCGATAAATCGACCCTTTAAAGAACATTAGAGTATTTATACTTAAAATCGGATTCATTTTAATTTTAGGCCTCTAAATTTTGTTGGATAAATGTAAAAAACCTTAATAAACCTGTGTAATGATATTTTAGTCAGTTTTTTTCATTCATGTCAATAAAATGGCTATGCATTAACTACCATTTAATATAATAATATTATATTATTATTTTTCAGTATAACTTAACATTGTGTGCATCGTAAGTTTTCAAAGAAACATGTTGTTGTTCATCGGGTACGCCGTTGATCATTGCATCACATTTAAAGAAAAACATAATATTTAATTCAAAAATATTAACAAATATGAAAATTTCTTAAAATTTATTTACCCGGGATGTTACATCCTTCGCTCTTTAGAAAATGGTGTCCTCATAATTATAAAATTGGGTTTAAAAACATCATGGAAAGTCCCACATCGAAAAAGAGTCAATAAAACTATCACTTTAAAAGAAATAAAGTGAAGTAAAAAGGTCACTTGAGATAACCGATACTAGGTTTCTAAGAAAAAATAGATATGGTGGAGAATCTAAGTGTCAAGTTCTGATGGAGAGTAATAGATTACATGATTATGAGAATGTTAACCACCAGAAAACCACAAACATTCGATAGGTTAAACGAACTTTGGTTTCCTAGAAGGAAACCTAAATAGACAACATTTTTGTTTATATATTAATTTAATAAAGTTGGAGATGTTTTTTATGATATTGACTATGTACATAAGGTAATATACTTACATTTCAAGTAGAGTTTCATCCTTTAATAAGTTTCAACGAAAAACTCATCTTTTCTCCAAACGATGAGTATTCAAGATGAATTGGTCACACCTAAAGCAATATAATCAACTTATATAAGAACACATAATCCAGAAAAGATGAACAATATATTTCCCTTATCTTTAGACATTAACTAAAACCAAAACAGTTAGTACAAGATTAGATAATCCCCCAAAAAAGGATAATATTTTATAAAAAGAAATACTACTCTTAATCCACAAAATTCGACAAATAATACCCAAATCTTAGCAAAGACCATTCAATAAAAAAATATCCTTAAAATTTTTCAAAGTAACCAAAACTATGATTATAACACAAAACTTAGAAGTATTTAATTACATAGTTTTCAATATTAAATCTTTACATTTATCCCCAAATAACATCAACTACTCTTAAAGTCTCATACCGAAGTGTAATGAACCAAATCACATATTCTCTATAATAGGTTAATCATTTACATAAATAACCCAAATCACCATATGTCAATAATAAAAACATATATTCTTCCAAAATTAAATTCTTCCATTAATCCTCAATTGAAATCCCAAAGTATTTTATTTTCCATAGGCATATAGTTTCCCAAAAAGGGAAAACGTCTTCCAAAATAACATTTATCACTTAATACCTAAATCACTTTACAATACTAAGGAAATCAATTTAATAAAAAATAAGATCCCAAATAAAATTATTCTTGATAAATAAAATCATTTAACTAAAAATAATAAGTCATAGTAATCAGGGACTTCACGTAGTACTGTGGTAGGTGAAAAATCCCCATCGCAATTTGGTTGTGGGTTTGATTCCCACAGCTTTGTCCGATGTGATGGGTTGTCACACTATATTGATCATTGTTTCCACCAGGTTTCATTATCATCTTATTCACATAGATAGATGGTCCATGAATTGCAAAAATGATTAAGATATCCTTCAAAATCATCTTCTTCCTTTATCCAAATACACCTCGTACAACTTGGGTCATATGGGTGATCACGGAAAAATAGTTTTGGAAAAAAACATGTATGACATATAATTTTAAAACATCTGATAAAACATTATTTTTCAAATATAGTCAGACAATGTTTTAGTGGAAGCATTCAATCAATGGCCTTTTTAAATTTCCATAATATTGTAATGAATGTTTATAATTTAAAAGAAAATATAAATAGGTTGTACAAGGGTCTTCTTCTTCAGAACCTTTTCCAAAATCATAATATGTTTCAAAATTTTTTGATAAGGTAAAATTTTGAAAATAACTATATAATATTAACCTTTCTTGAAAATATGATAATATTGAGAAAATAAAATTTTATTAAATACAGCCCATGATCCACGATGGTATCAAGGTATATCGGAGGTGCTTGATATCTCAAACAATTTCTTGCAAGTGAGTTGTATGTTAGAAAATGTTTTAGAGTCATATGGACATGAATTTATAATAATTATTGCAAGAAAGTCATCAGGAAGAGATAGGAATGTCATTTGATATACTCCTCCTTCCATTTTTAACAAACATTCCTTGAACTGAAAAAGATACAAAATAAGGATTTAACTTAAATAATAGATATAGAGACTAACTATATGTCTAAAAAAACTATAATCCCTAATGTTGTCTAAAATGGACTCTAATACCAACTATAAGGCCCCAACCATAAACATTACTTAATCTTGAGTTAAATAGAGAATTCACATTGAAGATATTTTTAGGTTTAGAGCTTTAGAGAAATACACCATAAAAAATACATTACATCTCAAACATAACAAAGTATACACTTCTACTCAGTTTCCATTTTTTCATAAAATAAAAACTCTTAAAAAAAGAATCATGTTTAATTCCATGTTTTAGAGAGCAAGCCTTTTCCTTGATCCCATCTTTGACCCTATTCATCTTCTAGTCCTGTGAAAAACATTTCAAAACTTGGGATGAGAAGAAAAATCTCAATAAAGGTTATAATGTAACGCCCCGACCCTAGATACCCAGAGTCGATGCATTATTACATAATATTGGCATGACAATAAGAAAGATCAAGTATCGAAGGACCAATTAGTTTAGTAGCCTTGGAAACACTAGATATCTTCATAAAGTTTACATTACATCAATAAGTGAAAAACTACAACAACATATTGTCTTCATATCCCCTCATACTATCCCTGCAGGTCATTCATAAAATACTTCTTCACATCCTGGGAAAAATAATACATTGAAAGGGGTGATCTTAGATTCTCATTTAGGATAACAATATAGTGGAAACATTCATAAATAAACATAAAAATTTAAGGCACTGTATAACTAAAACAAAAGCCTTTTAAACTTAAAATTCAGCATAATATGGCAAGGATAAAATGAAATAATGCCATTTACTTATTCACATGGATATTCTACTAATCAAATAATCACATACAATATCAATAACCACTTTCATAATGATGGAATGCATAATACCAGACTATCATAACCACATAGCCAAGGCCTTGTGCCAAGACTACAAATAAGATTTTGTCAAGACCTTGTGCCAAGACACTAGTTTGTCTCATGAGACCAACTGATGCATCGAGGAGCTATAGAAGGCTCCACCCATCACATATTAAGTCCAATGCATTCCCATATGAAAAGTTTGAATCATAACATAAACATTTGTATTAAAACTAGCATATGAAATGTCAATACTATATCCACAAACCATGAATGGTATAAAAATAGCACATCCACAGTCAAAAATAACTCATTCGATACAATATGGAAGATTGTATTGTATCAGATTAACCTCAATCGAGAATGATGAAGGATATTGACATAGATGAAAATAATCATCAAAACTATTGAGAGAAATATCCCCCTTTTTCTTAAAAACATTTAAAAGTCACATTATCTTTCAAGAAGCCATTTAAAATATATTTTTGAATCAAAGTGTCCCATACCACTTTGAATCTTTTAAAAGGAGTTTTAATTTTATAACTTTAATGTCCATATAAATAAATCCTTAAATCAATTTTTTAAAACATGGAAATTAAGGAGCAAGATTTATAAGAATAAGTCTTTAAATCATTTAAAATGGTATTTTAGTTAGATTTTCTAACCAAAAGAGAGACACTTGAATACAAATATTTGATTCAATAAAAACATTGTAATATCATGAGAATAAATGTATTCATGATATACTATGTCAAAGTACATTATATACACCACATAAAAGTGATTTGGTGTATAACAACAAAGAAGTATCAATGGAATGTAAATTGAGATGAAATATCTCATAATGGCCGTATCCTTAGGTTAAGGATAAATCAATGACATAGTTATGTTTGACAATTATAAATACAATAAATATGATTGGATATTAAATGTAAAACAATCAAAGTACATTCACACATATTCTTGTAAAAACAACACCAATGAATTGGATGTTTATCTCAACAAATCGAGATTGAGTAAAAATTACTCTTATCAAGTTCATACCGATGACTTGAGAATTTATCAATGGAGTGATTATGTGTATAAAAATTATATACACATAAAGGGGAGTGGAAATTATGACATAATCAAATGAGTAGTGATTCCACACATAATCTTGTAGTAAAATAATCAATGAAGTTTGCGTAAAGTCGAATGAGTGGAAATTGAAATTTTAAATTCCCTTATCAATTTGGTAACTTATGAAATATTTACCCATGAAAGAATGATAATACAATGATGATGTAAATATACATAAATTAATTTATATTACACAATGAATACAATCATGGGAAGTACACATACACCACATGCAATAAATAAGTGGTGAACAATGGAATTCTCATGGAATTAAAAGTGAGATAAGAAACCCCTTGCTTTGTACTTTTTCCATGGTCGATGGTAGGTTAACCTCCTGTATAATGGTGAAATAATTGTTATCGAATTATACAAGAATCATTTACATTAATATGATATCATATATGACCTTTTAACATTGATTTGTTAATAATATCTTAGTATTATCGTCTTTTTGGGTGTTAACTTACTCGTTTTCCTTTATATTATTTGTTACGTAAGTCGTGTTTGTTATGGATAAGTTGTATATTATTCATATCCATAATTTTATTAAGCACTTAAAAATTATTTTTAATCATCAAATGATAATTATACTTGAATGGATACGATGGAGAATGAATCTCATCGCGTTCGTGGAGACGGTATTCCGTACGTACGCACGAGCGACAATATCATTCTTTTGATGTTCAAATAATATATAATTGGATGGTATATCATATATACATGATAATAATCATGTTATATTTATTATTTACATGAATTATACATCATTATTATACTCATCCAAATAATAATTTATTGAATGACAATTACACCACGACGTGGAGACGGTATGCCGTACGTACGCACGTATGGTGACATGCCATTCAAAGGATGGATAGAATTCTGAATATGGTTGTACCATACTTATAATACTATCAAAATATATAGAATATACTGGAGTTATTATTTTAGAATAGAAATAAAAAATAAAGAATAAGTTGAAGAAGAAGGAAACTTGAAAGAGGGTGGTGAAAACATTACCTCTTCTTCGGGTTCTTCCTTTTGATTTGATCAAAAGGGATCCTTAGGTTGGATTTATGATCAAAATAAGGCCTCTAGGTTGTATTGAGGGAAGTTGAGAGATTATTTGGGCAGGTTTTGGCCGATCCAAAAGGCTTTTATGTTGTGAATTAATGAGGAATGGGGAGTTCCCTTTTATAAGAGGGGTGAGGGGTGCCTTTTGAAAAGCTAAAAATATTATTTTATAATAAATTAATATTCAGTTTCCAATGGCTCCAAAGTGTATTATTTACAGTTTAAGGTGGGGATGGGTTGAAGACCACTCAACAAATAGAATTTAGACAGGTTTGGGTCATTATATTAACCTTATCTTTAAGTATTAACTCTTAGTTAATTAGTTTCACTTTTACAATGTCTCTTTGTATTTTTATATTATATGGTTAATAAACATACTATATACATCCAAGAGACCCCCAAGTGGTCCATTAATGATACACCTATCATTATATAAGTCTCTTGGCCGAACCATAGATTTTTATGAATTGAATTTAAATTAATAATATAATATTTGTTTTAAAAACTCTTTTATGTCAATTTTGACACTATTGGGTATTTTGTTTTTGATAAATTCATAACAGCATTATTAATTCGAGCACAATTTATATAATCAATCCTAATATGTCATATTAACCTAGAAAAGTAGTCGAATTCATAAAAAGTCTCATATTACATTTATTATGAAATTTATAATATCAATTATTTTAATATTTCATTAATTAGGTAATTACTGCATCACCATTGTGTCATAAATAAATTAAATTATTTAATGTCTAAAAATTATTAAAAAAATACCATTATGTAGGAAATATTTTTTTCTTTCTAATGAATATTTACAATCGAATTTATCTAATGTATAACCCTATATTAAAAATATTTTAGTAAATAAACATCTATTTTAACTCTTTTAACTCTTCTTTGAATTAAATAATAATAAATGTCCTAATCTAATAAAAGTGGACCTAAATGATAATATTTTACTCCTAAGGTTGTTTTTGGTCGAGATACACTTGTCCAATAGAATTATGACATGTGTTAGGGTAATATTAATATCATTTGTACCCTTAATTACCCTATTTACTTTTAACCGTGGTAAATAAAAGTAAAAAGTTACTATTCACCAAAAATTATTTTCGTCCTATTGAACAAAATTTTACTCCTTGATATTAACCGTGTCTCTCGGATTTTCAAAATTCCACTCACAGATGCGGTAAAATTATGTTTTATGAAAAATTCAGTTTTTTAACTACCACTTAGTGGTTTCACTATTCATCAAAAAATGAAAGTTTCCAAAAAAATACCAAAAATTAGGCCTAAGCTATATTTGATATTATGAATTAAAAAATGATATCTATTTTACCAAATTCAAAGCATATCAGTTGCATTAATTAATTTAAAAATTAATTCACGTCGTCAAAACAAATAGCGTGTTTTTAAGAGATAATAACTATCAAAAGATTTACACTTGTTTATGTCTGGTTTAAATGTGAAATTACATCCATTGACTAACATTGTATTAAATGGTAAAAATATATTCAAAATATATTTTAAAACCACTCAAATTAATAATTTATCACTATTAATTATTTCGAATAAAAAAGTTTTTTTTTATTAAAATTTAACAATTTTCACTATTCATCAAAATATTAAAGGTATCCGAGAAGTACCAAAATATCACCCTATGCTAATTTAGATATTCTGAATCCAAAAATGAAGTCCATTTTGAGTGATTAAATTTATAAACATTCAAAAAGTGGTTATTACTATTCATAACGTCTACTTTGATTGGTCGAGGTGTGTTAGAACTCGAAGTTGCGTACAACACACGCTACTGTATTAATCAAAGAGAAGCGTACCGTGGAAGCTTGGGGGGTTACATTCTCCCCTCCTTCAATAAATTGAATCCTTGGAATTTTTAAAATTGTGCATTGGAATATAATGTAAAGTCCCACATCGGAAAAAGATTCAATAAAACTATCACTTTAAAAGAAAGAAAGAGAAGTACAAAGGTCACCCGAGATACCTATACATGGATTCTATGTAGAAAAACATGGATATGGATGATAAAATAAGTGTCAATTTCTGATGGAGAGGGCTAAAAAACATTATTAGGACAAAGTTAACAATAATAAAACCACAAACTTGTCTTAGGACAAACGGTCATTAGTCTCCCATTAGGAAAAGTAAACAAATAACATTTTTTTTGTTTTAAGTTACATTACATAAGTATGAGGAATTCATTTCGGAGATTGACTAAGAAAATAAAGAGATATACTTAGTTTTTATATAGAGTTTCATTCTTTAATAAATGTCCACCACTAACTAATTTTTTTTAAAACGATGAGTATTCAAGAAGAATTGGTCACACTGGAAGAGCTAGAATAAACTTCTATAGAATCACATGATCCATGCAGGATAAACTATACATTTACATTGCCTTTAGAGATTAATCAAAACCAAAATGGTTAGTACAGGATCTAATGATCCCCGAAAAGGATATTTCTTGAGAGAAATAAACACTAATCATAATTTCTAAAATCAATACCCCAACGTTAAATAAATACCATTCAATAAACCATTGTCCTTAAAATATTTCAATATAATCCAAACTAATATTGAATCCCAAAACATAGAAGAATTTGGTTATGTAGTCTTCCATGTTAAATTGTATCTCCAAATGACATCAACTACTCTTAAAGTCACATACTTAAAAGTAATTAACCTAATCACATATTCTCTATTATAGGTTAATCACTTCCATAAATATCCCAAATCACTATAAATCCACAAAAAAATGTAGATAAAAATCTACTATTACTCCACAAATGAAATCCCATATTATTCAATTTTCCTTGGTCATATAGTGTTCAAAACAATGTGAACAACTTCCAAAATAACATTTATCACTTAATCACCAAATCATTTTCCTATACTAAGGGTATTCATTAGATAAGGCATAAGATCCCAAATCAAATTATTATTGATCAATAAAATCAATTAACTAAAAATAATAGTCACACTAACCAGGGACTTCACGTAGTCCAGTGGTAGGTGATAAATCCAAATCGCACTTTGGTTGTGGGTTCGATTCCCACAGCTTTGTCCGACGCGACGGGTTGTCACACGGTCTGCGTGTTGTCCTTTTTCAAAAACGATATTTTATAACATTACCAAAATGAGATAAATTCCTCAAAATAACCATAACACAATTTACCAACAAATCTTATCTCATACCTTGCATTTTCATCCCAAATTATAATAACTTATAATTGCCTCAAACCCGACGATCATATAAAACCAAAATGTTATTTATAACTATATCCACAAGAGAAAAGATAAATCTTCCTCAAATATCATTCTCACATGAAAAAATGCAGGGTTAAAAATACAAGAGAAAATTATTCCAAAGTAAACCCATCAACAAGGAGCACTAATACTTTTTAAACATTTCTCCGACCATTTATTTCCACAGAGCTTCTTCTTTGACCAAGAAAATATCCTATAGAATAGGGAATTCACTCGGGTAATGGCCATGTCCCCTACATTTACGGCAAATGACTGTAAATGGATTTTTGGGACTATTTTTATCTTCTTCTATAGTACTATTCAATTTTCTTCGGCAATTATTCACTTTATTTCATTCCTTCCCGCACGTAAAGCATTTATTTGTCCCATTGAGACACTTTCCTGGGTGTCTCCTTCCACATTTCCTACACGATGGAAATTGAGGATTCCTTTCTCCATGGTCTCCACTGCTGGAGCTCTTATCATTCATAACCTTTCTCTTCTTTGTTGAGTCTTAGAATTGGTTAATATATATATTGTTGATCACATTTTGTGGAAAATTGATTTGGAATAAAGATGATATCTTTTATGCCTATCAACATTCCATTTTGTTGCTCATTGCAACCACCGTTCCCACCTTGTACATCATTCTCAAAGTCACTATGACTTTGTTGGAATCCAGCCATTGACTAAAACCAGAAAGCATTGTGTGGGTAACAGTAGTCATAAAATAATTTAGAGATTAACATGTCACCATATTCTCAATTTGAAACACATTTGGATCAACCAAGGTCATTTAATCTCATTTTATTTATATAATACTTCAAATTGGTTTGTAAAGAAAATGTAAATTATAGTATGCATATCCCCCGGGAGAGTCGTAACCAAGAGTGAAGCAAGGCCCATTGTCGTGCACCAGTTCCCGTTCGAGTCTAGGTCAAAGTGGTGTTTTTGGGTTTTACCCCTAGGTAAATCTGTGCCAGAGCCACCTCTATCTGCTCGTATCCAGACAGGGATGTAATGCTTGGAAAACTCACAAAATCTCTACAATACCAAAATTCTAGGAAGTTCTTCTATACTAATCCCCAAAGTCCATATTAGGTCTATGTGCTCTAATTAGTGTTTATCTAAATCTAGCTTCCAATGTTTGTACTAAACTTCCTCTGATACCAACTGTAACGCCCCGACCCTAGATACCCAGAGTCGGTGCATTATTACATAATATTGGCATGATCACAAGAAAGATCAAGTCTCGAAATACCAATTAGTTTAGTAGCCTTGGATGCACTAGATATAGTCATAAAGTTTACATTACATCAATAAGTAAAAAACTACAACAACATATTGTCTTCATATCCCCTCATACAATCCCTACGGGACATTCATAAAATACTTCTTCAAATCTTGGGAAAAATAAAACATTGAAAGGGGTGAGCTCAGATGCTCAGTAAGGATAACAATATAGCGGAAACATTCATAAATAAACATAACAATTTAATGCAATGTATAACTAAAACAAAATCCTTTTATACTTGAACATTAGCATAATATAGAAAAGATAAAATGAAATAATTCCATTTACTTATTGACATGGATATTCTACTAATCGAATAATCACATGAAATATCAATAACCACTTTCATAATGATGGAATGTATAATGCCAGACTATCATAACCACATAGGCAAGGCCTCGTGCCAAGACTACAAATAAGATTTTTTCAAGGCCTTGTGCAAAGACACTAGATTGTCTCATGAGACCTACCGATGCATTGAGGAGCTATAGCGGGAGCCACCTGTCACATGTTAAGTCCAATGCATTCCCATATGAAAAGTTTGAAACATAACATAAACATTCGTATTAAAACTAGCATACGAAATGTCAATACTTTATCCACAAACCATGAATGGTATAAAAATAGCACATCCAAAGTCAAACATAACTCATTCGATACAATATGGAAGATTTTATTGTATCAGATTATCCTCAATCGAGAATGATGAAGGATATTGACATAGATGAAAATAATCATCAAAACTATTGAGAGAAATATCCCCCTTTTTCTTGAAAACATTTAAAAGTCACACTATTTGTCAAGAATCCATTTAAAATATATTTTTGAATCAAAGTGTCCCATACCACTTTGAAACTTTTAAAAGTATTTTTAATTTTAAAACTTTGATGTCCATATAAATAAATCCTTAAAACCATTTTTTAAGACATGAAAATTAATGAGCAATATTTAGAAGAATGAGTCTTTAAATCATTTAAAAATGGTATTTTAGTTAGAGTTTCTAACCTAAAGAGAGACACTTGAATAAAAATAATAAAACTTTGTAATATCATGAGAATAAAGGGATTCAAGATATACTATGTCAAATTACATTATATACACCACATAAAAGTGATTTGGTGTATAACAACAAAGAAGTCCCAATGGTATGTAAATTGAGATAAAATCTCTCAAAAAGGTCGTATCCTTAGGTTAAGGATAAATAAACGACATAGTTATGTGTGAAAAATATAAATACACTAAATATGATTTTATATTCAGTGTAAAACAGTCAAAGGACATTCACACATATTCTTGTAAAAACAACACCAATGAATTGGATGTTTATCTCAACAAATCGAGATTGAGTAAAAATTACTCTTATCAAGTTCATACCGATGACTTGAGAATTTATCAATGGAGTGATTATGTGTATAAAAAGTATATACACATAAAGGGGAGTGGAAATTATGACATAATCAAATGATTAGTGATTCCACACATAATCTTGGAGTTAAATAATCAATGAAGTAAGTGTAAAGCCGAATGAGTGGAAATTGAAATTTCAAATCCCCTTATCGATTTGGTAACTTATGAAAAATTTACCCATGAAAGAAGGATAATAAAATTATGATGTAAATATCCATAAATTAAAGTATATTACACAATTAATACAATCATGGGCAGTACACATACACCACAGGCAATAAATAAGTGGTGAACAATGGAATTCTCATGGAATTAAAAGTGAGATAAGAAACCCCTTACATTGTACTTTTTCCTTGGTCGACGGTAGGTTAACCTCCTGTATAATGGTGAAATAATTGTTATTTAATTATAAAAGAATCATTTACATTAATATGATATCATATATGACCTTTTAACATTGATTTGTTAATAATATCTTAGTATTATCGTCATTTTGGGTGTTAACTTACTCGTTTTCCTTTATATTCTTTGTTACATAAGCCGTGTTTGTTATGGATAGGTTGTATCTTATTCATATCCAGAATTATATAAAGTCCTTAAACATTATTTGTAATCATCATATGAGAATTATACTTGAATGGATACGATGAAGAATGAATCTCATCGCGTTCGTGGAGACGGTAGTCCGTACGTACGCATGAGCGACAATATCATTATTTTGATGTTAAAATAATCTATAATTGGATGTTATATAATATATACAGGATAATTATCATGTTATATTTATTATTTAAATTAATTACAAATCATTATTATACTCATCCAAATAATAATTTATTGAATGAAAATTACACCACGACGTGGAGACGGTAAGCCGTACGTACGGACGTATGGTGACATGCCATTCAATGGATGGATAGAATACTGAATATGGTTGTACCATATTTATAATAATATCACAATATATATAAGATACTGGAGTTATTATTTTATAATATAAATAACAAAGAAATAAGAAGTTGAAGAATAAAGGAACTTGAAAGAGGGTTGTGAAAACATTACCTCTTCTTCGGGTTCTTCCTTTTGATTTGATCAAAAGGGCTCCATAGGTTGGCTTTCTAATCCAACTGAGGCCTCTAGGTTGTAGTGAGTGAAGTTGAGAGAGTATTTGGGCAGGTTTTGGCCGAGCCAAAAGGCTTTGAAGGTGTGAATTAATGAGAAGGGGGAGTGCCCTTTTATAAGAGGGGTGAGGGAAACCTTTGGAAAAGCTAAAAATATTATTTTATAATAAATTCATATTCGGTTTCTAATGGCTTAAAAGTGGATTATTTAAAGTTTAAGGTGGGGATGGGTCGAAAACCACTCATCCAATATAATTTAGACAGGTTTGGGTCATTATATTAACCTTATCTTTAAGTATTAACTCTTAGTTAATTAGGTTCACTTTTACAATGTCTATTTGTATTTTTATATTATATGGTTAATAAAATTACTATATAAATCTAAGAGACCCCCAAGTGGTCCATTAATGAAACACCTATCATTATATAAGTCTCTTGGCCAATCCATAGATTTTAAGGAATTGAATATAAATTAATAATATAATATTTGTTTTCAAAACTCTTTTATGTCAATTTTGACACTATTGGCTATTTTGTTTTTGATAAATTCATAACAGCATTATTACTTCGAACAAAATTTATATAATCAATAATAATATGTCATATTAACCTATAAAATTAATGGAATTCATAAAAAGTCTCAAATTACATTTATTTTGATATTTATAATATCAATTATTTTAATATTTCATTAATTATGTAATTACTGCATCACCATTGTGTCAAAAATAAATTAAATTATTTAATGTCTAAAAATTATAAATAAAATACCATTATGTAGGAAATATTTTTAGCTTTCAAATGAATATTTACAATCGAATCTATCTTATGTATAACCCTATATTAAATTTTTTTAGTAAATAAACTTTTATTTTAACTCTTTTAACTCTTCTTTGAATTAAATAATAATAAATGTCCAAATCAAATACAAGTGGACCTAAATGATAATAGTTTACTCCTAACGTTTTTTTTTTGTCAAGATTCACTTCCCCCTTTAAATTGGGTATCATCCTTTGGTTTGAACGAAAATCATTACTTAATTTCCTTCTACCTAGGGGAATGATTATATGAGGAAGATAGGGATATAGAGAACTTAATTTTTCCGATGTTGGATGAGACAAGGGTCTTGAGAGGTGTGAGTAATGGGTTAGAGGTGAGGGCTTTTTATAAGGGGGAAGAGGGTATCTTCAGGAATGTTTGAATGTATTTTTTATTATAAACATTTTTTGGTTTCAAAGGGTCCAAAACTCATTAATTTAATATATAAGATGACTCTTATTTGAAATAAAATCATACAATAAGAATTGGATAGGTTTTGGATATTTTTTTAATTTTTATAATCGTATTTATTTAAATCATTCACTAATGAGGTAAACACTATATCATTATTATATCAAAAATATATTTATTTATCTGATGTTTAAAAATTATAAATAAAATATCATGATGTATGAAATCATTTTAAATTTATAATGAATATTTATTGTCAAAGAGATAAGTTATATAACACCATGTAAAAATTGATTTACTAAAAAATATATGTTTATGTCATTTTTGTCTTTAATTTAAGTTAATTAAATTAATGTGTCATTATCAATCCCAAGCGGCTCCATGGGGTCCCAAAATCGACCCAAGGATTCCCAAGGTAGGAAATGTATCAAAAAATAATATTATTACACATGTTAGCTAATTTTGTATAATTATAATAACATGTGTTTACCCTTATTTACTAGATTTTCCCTTTAACCATGGAAAATAAAATATTTACCGAAGTAAATATTCATAATGTATAAAAATAAATGATACCTATTCAAAAAATTTGGATGTCATGATTAAAAATATGGAATCAATTTTTCCAAATTCCAAAAACAGAAGTTTCAGAAATTAATTTAATATTCATTCCAACAGTCAAAGCAAAAAGGCTGGTTTTTAAGAAATAATAATTATCAAAATATTTACAGTAGTTTATGTCCAATTTCAAAGTGAAATTACCTATAATGACAAAAATTAGATTAAAGTGTAAAAAATAATCTAATTACACTTTAAAACAAATTAAAAATATAATCTTTCCATATAAATCAATTAGATTAAAAGGCATTTTTGAATTAAAATACAATATTTTTCACTATTCATTAAAAAATGAACATTATGAGAAAATACAAAAATTTTATCCAAATTAAATTATGATGTACCAATTATAAATAATAATATTAGTTTTTTTCAAATACAACATATAAAAGTGACACAAACTAGATTTAAAAACGCTTCGCCATCAAAAGGTTTTTAATTGACCTTTTTAATAAAATTGGATTCATTTTCATTTTAAGCCTCTAACTTTTATTTCATAAATGTAAAAACATTTGATAAACTTGTGTAATCATATTATAGTTAGTTGTGTTCATTCCCTCCAATAAAATGACTATGCGTTAACTACCATTTAAAATATTAATATTATATTATTATTTTTCAGTATAACTCAACATTGTGTGCATCGTAAGATTTCAAAGAAACCCGTTGTTCAGTATCGGGTACTCCCTTGATCATAGAATCCTCTTTAAAGAAAAAATATTATTTAATTCACAAATATTAATAAATATGAAAATTTCGTACTCTTTATTTACCTGGGATGTTACAATTCTCTTCATAGGTCTTGATAGATCCACCTTCCTTTTTATACATCTCTATGAATTCTATATCCATCTTTGTATGAGGAGTTTGGGGAAAATACTTATTAATAATAATTATCTTAAAGTATTCCCACTCTATCTCTTTAATATTTTCTTTCATATTGTTGTTATTAATTAAAGTGCATCATTGAATGGCTGCTCCAACTAAATAATAAATGACCAAAGTACCCTTTTCCATCTCAGAATAGTGAAGCACGGAAAATATCTTCACCATTGAGTTGACCCACTATTCCATGAAGAGTGGATAAGTAGATCCACTAAAAATCATTCATCATTTCCAAAAAAAATAATCGATATCCAGTTTCTATATCATAGGTTATGGAGGAAATTTCACATTATTTAGTTTATTGGTCATAGCTTAATAATGTTGGGTATGAATTGCCCTAATGTTTTGAACTCCAACTATGAAGAAATTGGGGATGTCATTCAGGAAATCACTACATTACCCCTCGTATAGGTTTCTGTCCACGTTTCTCCTAGTTCCCAAAATTTATTAAATAGAAAAGGATTGAACAAAACATAAGAAAAAAGTTGTGAATAAATAATTTATTACATTTGCAATTAACACTGAATGATTGTCTTGTGGGATCTCAATGCTTAAATGTTTTCCAAAACCTATATTCATGGGTTATTACTTATAATTAGTTTCATTCTAATGGGTTAAACTATGTTTATCTAATATTAATTCACAAACTAACCAAAATGTGATCTGATACCAACTATAGTGACCATACATTTCTTATATGACTATTAGATCATTTTAATGATAAACAACATAAAGGCAATACAAAATGAGGATCCAAAGGAATAGTGTATTAGTAAAATTAGGACTATACATAAGTTTTACATAATAAAACATAATAATTTATTTAATTACTTCTTCTCTATATTCTTAGTTCTCCTCGTTTTCTCCATAGGACAAGTAATCACTTGAGGATATACATCAAAGAAATGGGTGAGCTAAAAGCCCAGTAAGAGGATAAATAAGAAAATCAATCAATATAACTTTGGCTGGGAATAATAATCATCATTATAACATATTCATAGGATCATAGTCATGATTGGAAGCATTAGATAGTGGAATGGAATGTGTAAATCCATAAAAACTGATACATTATGTCCTATTGGTGAACTACAACACATAGTTGTGAACAAGGATAGAATTATGTTCATGCATATTTCAATTTTTATCATGCGATAAATTATATTACCCAATGAATTTGAGTGATATATAATTCTGGGTGCACCCATCACATCGTAACATTTACATGAACAATATAATTTCTAGCACACCCATCAAATCATAACATGTACATTATCATGCATGCCACTATAAAATAAATAGCCTTTGTGGCAGTTTTTTAGAGGTGGTTTACTAAACCATCGTTACTTTTTTTTATAAATGATTTGTCGGTAGTCTATTAAAAATCACCACTAATGTATTTTTTTCAATCTGGATACTTCTACCCTCAACCCCTGCAAGACTCCCTTCTCTCCCCAACCCCCATGAGACCCCCCCCCCCCCCCCCGTGACCCCTAAAGCCTTATGCCTCCCCTCAGCTCGCCTCACCACCTTGCTGCCCCTCAGCGCAGATCGACACCCATCACCGCCGACCCCTCAAAGCCCTAGCTTGCCTCCCAACTATAGGTCCTTACCTGTGGCACCACTCGACGCTTCTCATCGCCCCTCACTATCATCCTTCTTCTTTTTATTCCATCCTCTAGTTATAACATTATCACCTAGAGGCCATACTCACACACATGAACATGATATTATCATCAGTTGGAAGTATATGATTATAAACCCTCCATACCATCAAATTGAATTAGGAAATCTATTATACATATATCTATGATTCTACTACATAAAGTTTCACTTAACATCACATATCCTACATCCAATTTTTCATGTTTATTAAAATTTGAGTTGTATTCACATATTATTTAAAAGAATCCACTATTAATAAACAATTTTTTATGATTTTTTGTTTTTTTCATGTGATATAATATATATGGAAATGAAAATTTTGATTCTTAGATTTCGGGTACACATATTTTTACTAAGATTGAATATGGTAACCAATTTTTTTTTAAAACATTTATCATGATATAAGGGATAAAGTATTGATACGTTTTATTTTAAAATATCAATGATTATTTTAATAATGTTCTTGAATTATATTCTATATTTTATGATAGTAATTTGAAAACATTTTTTGTTATATCAATTATTAAATAGTTTTTCGTTTTGATGATCATTCATTTTTTGAAAATCCTAAAGATTATTAATATTTTCACAACATTGAAACCCCAATTTTGATATAATTGTTTTAGAATTTGGTGATTTTCAAAATATTTTTTTGATATAATCAATATTACATTTTAACTTCATCACATTATATTTAACATTATTTTTTATAATTCATTATTTCATTGCGAGTTTTTAATTATAATTGAGGAATTGATTATACTTATTTTTATGATATTTGTATATTAAATTCACCTCGGAAAATCCTGCGTCATGTTTTCTACAAGAATATTTTAGATCTTCATAGAATATGTGATTAGATAAATAATAATAGGGAGAGGATTAATTTTCAGTTGAAGATGAATAAGATTTAGATTCTACAACATGATTAACCTCTTCTTTAGTCATGAGATACTAGGATCCTTTTTTCATTGATTTCCTTTATAGGTGGGTTTCATTTCTTACGCACTAAGTTGAATCATTGAAGGTTTCCTTGATTTTTTTATTCTTACACTTGTTTCTTTTGTTAGTTGTGTAGAATTACGAAATTGTGTGTTGCTTCTTTTCATTTGAATAACATCAGTTGTTGTTATCTATCTTTATCCACCTTATTTTATCAATTTTTTGATTTCTTTATTTTGAATAATATGTTCATATTCTTTGATTGATGAGCCATTTCATCATCATTATAGGTTTCATCGTTAATTTCATTAAAGAAAACATTATTTTATTATAGTATGATTTGGATTTTTTGTTATCATGTAACTTCATTTTGATCTCACAGGTTATGATAGATCCATATAGATCCTCAAATGACATGTTTTTTATTTCATTTTCCTCTTGTACAATTATATATTTAGGTTTCATATTTATTTTTAAACCCCAAAATATTTTGGTCACTATATATTCTATTGTATGAGTTTATTTAAGTTACATTCAACTATTTCATGTGTCGTTAAAGTATATAAATTGTTAGTTTTAATGAATTATTTGAAATGGGTTTTCAAAGAGGGTTAAAGTGACATAGAATTATAATTATTTTAATAAGCCTCAATTGTATCTTTCAAAATGAACTACTTATAATGTATGTAATACCCTAAGTTATTTCTCCTTCTCTTTAGATGTATTTTTATAACATGGAGTATATTTTTGGTATTTTTTATTACAAGGGTTTTGGAGGTGAGATTAGATTTATATTATTTTCCGATTAATCATTTAACTTTTTGGATTACTAATCTCATATTTTTTATATCATGGGTACACTAGGAATTGAGAGACATGTATATATTTATGAAAAACTAGATAGAAAAACACTATTGGTTTCCCCTAGTTGTGTTGTATACAATGGCTAGTGGGTAGTTCCCCCTATGATGCTAGGTGCAAGACACCAAAGTGACTTGTGTTGTTTGGATGAAACATATGTCACTGGTAGGTATCATGTATTGGTAATGGCTATGACTATCTTACTTTATGACCTTTTTTTCCCATGATACTATATGGATTCCATTTGGGTATTATCATTTGTTGTGTCCACTAGTTTGATTTATATGGTGGGAACCATGAATATTTCTCCTTGTTTACTCATATCTCATTTGTGATGTGGTGAACTGGTGTATTAATTTTACAGTTTATGGGAATGGTTTTTTTTCATTAAATTTTTTTTGAATTATTTTCAAAAGGGTGTTTTTAAATTATTTTTAAAATTGAATCTATAATGAGTGGTTTTAAAGAATGTAAGTGTTTAAAATTAATATTTATAAAATGATTATTTCCATTTAAATAAGAAGAAAATAGTAGTTTATAAAATGGATGTTAAGGTGATATTTGGTTATTCATGTGATTATCAATAAAAATATATTTTCTAAATATATTTAAAACTATAAAAATGATAAGTGTTTTGAAAATAATTTTAAAAAATCCTTATTGAGATTCTACTAGGATTAGTTTTTCTCACACTTTATATATATTAGTCGATATATAAAAATATTATTGTTTTATTTTTTTGGTTACCTAGACTTTTTTAGGTTTCCAAGACTTTTAAAAAACACTTGGATAAATTAAAAAATTAACCCCACTTTTTGATTTGGAATGTGATACATTTCTATTTTCATCAAACATATTACGATGTGAAATAATAAATAAATAAAATAACATACAACTATAGTTAAAAATTCCAATTCATTATTGAATGTTATGTTAACAAAAAAATAAATTTATTATAAAAAATAAATAGGCTATGAAACATAAAACTATATTAAAATGTAAATAGATATTAATGATATAAAATTATTGAATATAATGAAAATAAATATTTTTTATTAATAATATTAGCTTATAAATGTGTTTTGGAACAAGGGTTTAACAGGTTATGGGGTAATATGAGAAGAAGTATTAGGCTCATCAAGAAAAAGATTTTGTGGTTATAGAATCGTGAATAGTTTGATGCACTAACTTTAACTCCCTCACCAATAGTTAAAAAATCTAATTCATTATCCCATACTATTCCTTCATCAAAAACCATGAATCATAGAACATGTCCAATGCCACCACCAGATTTAATTTTAGAAAATTATGAATAGTCTTAGAATACTGAACATGTTTTCACATCATATCATTCATCTAGTCAAATAAAAACTACACACCAAGCTCTGTACAGGTTAACTTCTCAACTAACACTTTCAAATTTTCCATAATTGTTTCAAGGGTGAATTATCACAATATAAGCTCTAATATTTTTTTCTCATTGTTGTAAGATCTTCTAGAAATAACATAATTCATCACTGGATATATATAAAACCCATTACACTGAAATTAGAAACTCTAGCTTGACTGATAATGGATTTTATTGACTCAAACTTATTATTCAAAAACGTTTTCAAATTATAAAAATCTTATTTAAAAACCATTTCACTTCTGATCTTTCCATTCCAAACTTATATCTCACTCTTAGAAGCATAAAAATCTTTCTTTTAAGGTAATATTTTGTTTCTATTTCATATTCCTAACTTATATTAAATCATTATACGATTTATCAAGCCCTTACCTTAGTGATATCTGAGTTATTACATCATCGTTTGTCCATCTATTTTGGTGTAGCATGACATACAAAAAACTACAGGGATGGGATCCTGGTTCTCCTCTTGTTTAATGGATTTTTTTTAATTTGCATGCTTTGGTTTTCTAGTGGGTGGGTTCATTATTTACCATATGTATTTATATATGAAAACCTTATTTAACATATTTAAATATTATTTCAACTAGTATATATGAATATCTTTCCCTATATATTAATAGTTATGTGTTTTGAATTTTTTAATATTGTGTAGGCACATTGTGATATACATGGATAAAAGCTCTATCACATTAACGAGGAACACACCTCAGTATGTTAAGGGTTTGGAGGAGTTTTTAGATTTTTCAATTTCCAATCGATCCTTTGAATGGAGAATAAAATGTCCAAGTCCTAAATGTAAATTTAGAGGATGGTTGAAGAGATATTAAGTTTATGAACATTTAGTATTGAAGTAATTACCTGTTCAATATTTGTGTTGGATTTGGTACTAAGGGTCAAACGTTATAGAAAGGTTGAGAACTGATGTCAATCCACAATATGAGCTCCCAAATTCATCAAAAATGGAAAATGGAATGAAAAACCTTATAAATGATGCATTCGACACATTAAGACACCACCATCAACATCTAAACATATCGGAACAACCAGATAACGGTGCTACAAATAGCAACATTACAAGTGATGTTTTTGAGACAATAGGTTAACCAGATCAAGATTGTAACATATCAGTGGATCCTCCTCTTGATTATGTGGAGACAAATGTAAGATAAAACATCACTAAGGAAAATATGTTTCATGATTTAGTTGATGATTGAAATCAAGAGTTGTATAGTTGATTGTTGAAATATTCAAAACTTTCTCTTCTGCTGAAGTTGTACCATATCAAATGTCTTTGTGGAACTACAAGTAAGGAAATTTCCATGATATTTGAATTTACCATAATGAATTTCTTGAAGAAAACATCCTTGAGTGTTTTTATGATATGAAAAAAAAAATTAATAGGCTTGGTTTTAATTATACAAAAATACATGCATGTCCCAATGATTGTATTCTTTATTGGTGAGAGGATTCAAGTAGACAAGATTGAATAAAATGTTATTCTAGATGGCAATCAATGGGTGATATTGGAAGTCTGAATCAAAATACTACCAAGAAGAACACGAAAATGAACACAACTACAAAGGTTTTGTGTTACTTCCATTTAAAACCTAGATTTCAAAGATTATTCATGTCATTGAAAATGCCGAACACATGAAGTGGAATTCTGTAGATAATAAAAATGATGGGTTAATATGACATCCATGAGATTCACAATCATGGAAGTCATTTGATTCATTACATCCATATTTCATAGCTTATCCTAGTAATGTTTGATTGGGATTGGCTACCATGGATTCAACCCATTTGGGACTTTGAGTACTAGTTATAGTATTTATCCAGTTGTTTTGATCCCTTATAATCTACCTCCATGGATGTTTATGCAACAAGCGTCTTTTATCATTTCAATTATTATTCATGGAAAAACATTCTTGGAAATGATATTGATTTATACTTGCATTCTTTAATTGAATAATTATAGGAGTTATGGAGAAACGGTATTGAGACATTTGATTCTTCTTCTAAAATAGTGGTCAAAATGCATGCTCCTTTAATGTTGGCCATTAGTGAGTTCCCTTGGCTTGGGAATTTATCTGGTTGGAACACTTACATGGGTTTGACATGTCCTATTTTTAACTTTTATTTTGATCCCAACAGGCTACCTCACAGTTGAAAATGTTTCTTCTTATGCCATTGAAGATTTATCGATTCATCTCATATATTCCGGCTGAGAAAACCAAACTTTAATAGTGTCATTGATCATAGACCTCCACCAAAGTGGTAAAATGGTTCTGAAATATCAAAATAACATTGAAATATTAAAATATAATTTTGGAAGGTTTATCATTTTAATGATAGAAGGAAATATGTTCGATGTGCATCGTCAAGTGAAATTATAATGCAATAATGGAAGAAAAAAATTATATTCTTCAAATTTTAAAGGATGTGAAAGTATATGATGGGTATTCAAGTAACATCTCAAGGTGTTTTTACTTAATTAATTGTAAGTTACATGGATTGAAAATTCATGATTCACATATTTTTTACAACATTTTCTACGATTGGAATTACTTACATTATTACCAGAAAAAGTTGCTGCTATTATACTCCAATTCTACAAATTTTTCATAAAACTATGTGAGAAATATATACATCATTTTGATCTTTAAAAGCATTAGGAGAGGTTTTTATTGACAATTTTTGTAATGAAGATTATATTTCCTCCATCATTATTTACTGTCGTGATGCATTTAACTGTGCATTTGGTTGAGGAAGCTGAATTAGAAATCCTTGATCATTATCGATGAATGTATCCAATTGAGAGGTATTGAGTCAATAAGGTTTTCCTTATGACTTTTCCATTCCTTCTTGTTTTGAAAATCAAAAACACCTTATCTTTAATGGAAAACGCTTTTATAAGGATATTGCTTTTATAAGGAAAATCACTTTTGTAAGAAAAATTATCCTTATCATATTTTCATCCATATATAAGATTAGGATTCATTTCTATATTCATGTAGTCATTTGAAACTTTGATATGAATCATTCTGTTTTAGGTTCCGAATTCCAGATGAGAACTGTAATGAAGTTTCATTCTGAATTCCGGATACGAACTATGATAAAGTTATACTCCGAATTCTGGATATGAATTCTCATGAAGTTCGACATCGAATTCTCATTACTAATTCTGATGACGAATTCTCAGTATGAATTCTGATGACGAATTCTCATTACGAATTCTAATGACAAATTTTCAGTAAGAATTCGGATGACGAATTCTCATTACAAATTTTGATGAAGAATTCTCATTAAGAATTCTGATGACGAATTCTCACTATGAATTCTGATGACGAATTCTCATTCCGAATTCTGATTCTGAATTCACCTATTAAACAGAATCTGATTATCTTTTCTTTATACACTCCGAATTTATTTAGACTCCGAATAATATTTTTGATTAGATTCTTTACTTTCATTTTGCTTACACTTTCATAATTTGTCTACTCTTTGACATTCTGTTTACACTCTGAACCTTCACTCCGAACTTTTATCTTTAACTTAAAACGATGTCATACATTCTATTATACATGTTTTGTTATAAAACAATGTCTTCTATTCTGTTATAAACTAACCGTTGGTTAAGTTACACGTGTATAGGTCCTTCTGAATTTTAAGGAAGATATGACCGTTGGAGGAGGGAGCCAACCATACCTATAAATAGGAGCTCATTTGAAAGAGCTCGAAACAGATGACTGAAAACAGAGAACAACTCTTTGACATTGTTCACACATGCTGTTGAAGTGATTTATAGAGAGAGAGGCTCTTATTAACTCTCAAAGCTAAGTGAGACTCTGAATGTTGGTGATTACAGTTGAGGACTTCGGGGATAGGAAGACAGAGGTGCCGACTACCTTGAAGTTCGAGGGCTTCCTTGCTGAGGAAGACAGAGGATGCCAACTACCTTGAAGTTGAGGGATTGCGGGGATAGCAAGACAGAGACTCTGATCTTTGTATCGAGGGCTTACCATGGTGTGGGTAAGACAGACTTGCGTGAAAGTATAAATCAAGGGACCTTTATCCAAGGTTGTTGGATACCCTTCTCTTTGGGTTAAAAGACTTATATCTTGTTACTTGTAGTTTTACTACTTGTTTGTTTCCGCTGCATTTTGTACTGTAAGGAAAGTATAACTTTCTTATACTTACCTACTTGTAATCTCTTTCGTTTAGATTCTATAGGCTTTAAGGTAGAATCTCATATTGTAATCTTTAGTTATGTTTCAACCTCCGGAACCATTTTTCCGGAACCTACTTTCGGAATCTCTTTCTTATTTTAAGAAAGTTCTTAAAACATGATGTTTATAACTTCATTCTTTATTCCACGTTTTCATTTGGTGTTAGAGGTGTTGTGAATTTGTTTAGTTTAACTTTTTTAAACTTATCTCTTTCCTTTTCTTAAGGAAATCATAGTTATACGTAACTAACTTTAAAGGTTCCAAATGAATTTTTAATGTATACAAATCACCCCCCTCTTGTATATTTATCATCTACATCATTATTTCGATCCAACAATTGGTATCAGAGGAAGGTCTCTGAAATACTTGTACTCTCGTATAAGTTTTTCTTCCTCACTTTATCATTCCGAATTTTCCCATTCCGAATTTTCTCATTCCGAACTTTGTTATTACGACCTTTTTCTACTAACAAGTTTGTGTGTCAAAGGTTATTTTAAGTATGGAAGGAATTAATGTTGGTTCCATTGATAATATAAATCCTACAAGACCACCAATATTTTATGGTAATGACTATGAGTATTGGAGAGATCGAATGAAGACTTTTGTTATCGATACTGGAGT
Source organism: Viscum album (assembly GCA_963277665.1). Taxonomy (NCBI): domain Eukaryota; kingdom Viridiplantae; phylum Streptophyta; class Magnoliopsida; order Santalales; family Viscaceae; genus Viscum; species Viscum album. Next base: position 1,210,525,104 of record OY728160.1, read on the forward strand.
GGACAAATTTTTTATGCTTACTGGTGATTATAAAATTCTTGATAAGGAAGTTATAACTTTCACTAACCAGGAAAAGCAAGAGTATCAACTCAATTATAAGGTACGCAATACCTTACTTTGTTCAATGACTAGAAATATATATAGCCAAATTTCTTCCTGTGAAGCAGCTAATTGTATTTGGAAGAAGTTAGAAGTTACACACTTTGGAACTTCTAAAGTAATTGAGACTAGGAGAGCTATGTTGAGAGCTGAATACCATGGCTTCAATTCTCCTTATGGAGACCCAATATGTAAAGTTCAACAAAGGTTTATGACTATCGTCAAAAGTTTACAGTCTATGGAAGATAAAGGTTTAGATGATGAAGCACTTGTAGATAAGATAATTGATATTATGCCTAATGAGTGGGAATCCAAAATAATAGCTATAGATGAGAACATGAAGGTCACCCAAATTTCTCTTGATGAGTTATTTGGAACTCTTCTCCCACATGAAACCAGAATGAAGAGAGATGTTGACAAAATCAAGAAGAAAAATGGAAATGGTACTGTTGCTTTTACAACAACATCAAATCATATGAAAGCTAAGACTCCTAAGAGAGTAACCAGATCCAAGTCTAAGAAGATGGTTGTTCAATCAGATTCTAGTGAAAGCAAAGTCTCTGAAAATGATTTAGCAAATCTTTCTCGTAGGATGAACAAGATAGCTGGCCAAAGAAATTTCCAGTCCAAGTATAAGAAAAAGGACATGAAAGATAGGAAAGATGGAGAAGTTACTTGTTATGAATGCAAGAGAGCCGGACATATTAGACCAGATTGCCCTTTTCTCAAAAAGAAAGAAAGGAAAGAAAAGAATTCAGACAGGAACATAAAGATGTATTATAAAGTCAAAGATAAGAAAGTTCTGAAAGAAAATGACTCCTGGAGTGCCAGTGGTGGTGACTCTTCAGATGAATCTTCTGACTATGGATCATCAGGAAAGAACAATCTTGGTCTTTTATCCAGATTACCTATTGATAATCATTGTTTTATGGCTAAGGTATGAAATTATGAATCATTGACCAATGTTTCTTTAAATTCTAATAATAGTAAGTATTATAACTCTTTAGATGAAGAATCCTCTTATGATGAAGAAAATACTTTACCTACTTATGAAGAAGTTTCTAGGTTTGCTGAACTTCTTGAAATTGATAATTCCAAATTCAATAAAAAACATGATAAGGAAAACTCTAGGAATTCTATTCTTATGAAAGAGATATTAGATCTTTCTAAAGATCATGATAAGAAAAATGCTGATTTTGAAAGTATTTCAAAAAATCTTGAGGAAGTAAGTTCTGAGAAGAACCAACTTTCTAAAGATTTAGAAAAAGTAATTTCTATGAAAAATGTTTTCGAGCCTAGCTCTAGTTCTAAAACTAATGATTTTGAGGGTAAGAACATGGTTATAAAACTCAAGTCCGAAATTTTTTCCTTAGAGAAGTCTTTATCAAATTTTACCCATGGTAAGGAAAATTTTGATAAAATGTATTCCCAAATATGACCTTTAAGAACTAAATCCGGATTTGGTTATACCCATGAAAAACCAATTTTTAGTAACAATTATTTTGTTCTTGAAAGTGCCCCATTTTGTACCAAGTGTCAATGTGGTGGTCACTGGGCAAAGAATTGTTCCTTAAACAAAACCCAATCTCTAGGATTTCACAAAGCTTATTTCTCTAAGAAGATGTGGGTACCTAAAATTTTCTTATCTAGAAATCTCGGATCCAAACAAGTTTGGATTCCAAAAGTCTAATTTTATTCTTGATTTCAGGAAAATAAAGAGAGTACCAGCAACAATACATGGTACATGGATAGTGGATGTTCCCGACACATGACTGGTAACAAAATCTATTTTGAAAAGATTATCAAAATGAAAGGATGAAATGTATATTTCAGAGATAATGCTAAAGGAGAGATTGTTGGTATTGGTAATATTGTTCTTCTAGGTAAAACCTTGATTTCAAATGTTCTTTTTGTTACGGGTCTTAAGAACAACCTCATTAGAATAAGTCAGTTATGTGATGAAGGGTACCTTTTGAATTTTAGGAATGATAAGTGCTTAGTTCACAATTCCAAGGAAGAATTTATTCTCTCAGCCAATAGGTAAGAGAATGTTTACACCTTAAATTTAGAAGACCTTAGGAGCCAAGATTTACCTTGCCTAAGTGCAATTGAAGATCATACCTTGTTGTGGCATAGAAGACTAGGACACTGTAACCTTAGAAACTTATGTAAAATCTCTAAGAAGAAACTAGATAAGGATCTACTGAAGCTTAGATTTGATTCTTCAAAAGTTTTTGATCCTTGTCAATATGGAAAGCAACATAAATATGGTTTTAAATCAATTGGTGAAGTCTCAACAACTGATGCATTACAGTTAGTGCACATGGAGCTTTTTGGTCCAACACAAACTGGAAGTATTGGAGGCAAATACTATGTGTTTGTTCTAGTTGAGGATTACACTAGATTTACTTGGGTTTATTTTCTAGCAAGGAATTCTGAAGGTTTTTCTTATTTAAAAAGTTTTAGAGCTCATGTTAAAAATGAGAAAAACCTTCCATTGAAAACTATTCATAGTGATCATGGAGGATAATTTCAAAATTCTGATTTTGAAACTTTCTGTTGTAGAAAATGTATTACTCACAATTTTTCAGCACCTAGAACTCCTCAACAAAATGGTGTAGTTGAAAGAAGAAATATAATTATTTAAGAGATAACTAGAACCATGTTGAGTGAATATTCTATAGCTAGACATTTCTGGGATAAAGCTGTAAGTATTGCTTGCTATACTATAAATCGAGTTTTGATTAGACCTTTTTTTAATAAAACTCCTTATGAGTTATGGAATGGTAGAAAACCAAGACTATCCTACTTCAAGGTTTTTGGTTGCAAAGTATTCATTTTTAATACTAAAGATAACCTACATAAATTCGCACCAAAATATGGTGAAGAAATTTTCTTAGGTTATTCCACAACTTCTAAGGCTTATAGAGTATTTAATAAAAATACTTGTACTGTTGAAGAAACAGTACATGTAAAATTTGATGAGTCTGATCCTTTTGTTTTAAAACATCCCAGCCTACATCCTTGGATGTGTTTTCAAAAACTGATTATCAACCTTTGATAGAAGATCCTTCTGATAAGGAAACTGTTCAAGAAGATACTTTCGAAAAATTTACCCCAGAAGACTTTCTACCCTATGTTGATGAACAGGCTTTTCAAAATCCAAATCAGGTGTTTCTTAAGAATCATCCCAGTGATAGTATCATTGCTGATGTAAATCAACCAGTAAGGACTGGAAGTTCCTTTTGAAATGAAGTAGAACATCTAGCATTTCTTTCCCAATTAGAACCAAAAATCACTGATGAATCTTTAGTTGATGATGATTGGATCAATGCCATGCAAGATGAACTAAATGAATTTGAAAGGAATAAAGTCTGGAATTTGGTTGAAAGACCTAACGAAACTTCTGTTATTGGAGTAAAATGGGTTTTCAGAAAAAAAAATGTTATGAAAATGGAGTCATAGTTAGAAATAAAGCTGGACTAGTTTCTAAAGGCTATAATCAGCAAGAGGGAATAGAATATGAAGAAACCTATGCTTCAGTAGCTAGACTTGAATCTATCCGTATTCTACTTGCCTTTGCAACATTCTTTAATTTTAAACTTTTCCAAATGGATGTGAAATGTGCTTTTCTTAATGGTTATGTTCAAGAGGAAGTTTTTGTTGAACAACCCCCTAGCTTTGAAGATAAAAAAAATCATGATTATGTTTTTTGACTTATCAAAGCTCTGTATGGCCTTAAACAAGCCCCACGAGCATGGTATGATAGACTCGCTGGATTTTTTCTTGAAAATAACTATGTTAAGGGAAATGCAGATCCAACTCTTTTTATAAATAAAGATAAGAAAAATGTTTTGATTTTTCAAATTTATGTTGATGACATCATATTTGGTTCAACTCAGCAATCTTTAACCGACTCTTTTGCAAGTCTAATGAAATCTGAGTTTGAAATGAGTATGATGGGTGAGTTAACTTTTTTCCTTGGTTTTCAAATTTCTCAAAAACCAGAAGGAATCTATATATCTCAACATAATTATATTAAATATCTTCTCAAAAACTATGGTTATGACAACACTAAGAGTATAAGTACTCCCATTGGTACCTCAAACTCTTTAGATCATGATGAAGCTGAGAAACCAGTAGATCAAACATCTTTTAGAGGTATGATAGGAAGTTTACTTTACATAACATCTAGTAAACCAGACATAATGTTCTCAGTATGCTTATATGCAAGATATCAATCCAATCCTAAGGAATCTAACTTAAAGTTAGTAAAAATAATTTTTCACTACCTTAAGGGAATCATGGATCTAGGATTATTTTATACTTCTGGAAATGATATTGTTCTAAAAATCTTTTCTGATGCTGACTTTGGTGGATGTAGAATGGATAGAAAATGTACATCCGGAACTTGTCATCTGTTAAGAGATTCGTTAGTTTCTTGGTCCTCCAAGAAGTAACATTCTGTAGCACTCTCCACTGTTGAAGCTAAATATATAGCAGCTGGAAGTTGTTGTGCTCAAGTGTTGTGGATGCAACACACATTCACAGACTATGGATTGAGTTTTACTAAAACTCAAATTTTGTGTGATAAAACAAGTGCCATTGCCCTAAGTAAGAACCCTGCACATCACTCTCGTGCAAAGCACATAGATATTAAGCATCACTTTCTTAGGTATTACACACTAAAAGGAGGTATTATTCTTCAGTTTATCGGAACGCAAGATAAACTTGCTGATATTTTCACAAAATCCTTTCCTTCTGATAGATTTTAATACATTAAACAGAATTTAGGAATGATAATCTTAAGGTAATATTTCCTAATTAACTTTCTGTTGAAAAAATCTCCTTACAGAAATAATCTTTTTTTCATAGGGGTAGTATATTTGATTGTTAGAGTAACTAAGTTTTTCAATGTTTGTTTTCAAACCTTTCGAAACTACATTTCCGGAATGGAAATTTCTGGAACTGAAATTTTCAGAATGGATATTTTCACATAGAAAAATTCTGGAATGGAAATTTTCGTATTGAAAACCTCCTAAATGAAACTTTCGTACTAATATTTCCATAATTAGATTTTCGTACCGAGACTTTCATAATGAGATTTTCGTTTTCAAACATTTGTAATGAAATTTTCATGCTGAAAATATTGTAATATTTTTTCGTTTTCTTTGTTTAGTTTTTCGTAGTAATTTTTTTTTCAAACTATGTCATTTGGTAATAATGTTTTTTCGTAGTTTTTGTTACTCATTATGAATAATCCTCCTAAGACAATCCGAAAGGTATGATTTCCTTACCAAAGTTCTTGTAATCATACTTTACTTGCTGATATTGTCTTATATTTTGTATTTGGATTATAGTTTTCTTAAATCATTGTTTTAATAAAAACCTCAAAAGATCGTATTCAAGTTTTCTTGAGAATTGGATTTCAACCGTCAGATCTGATCTCAGCTTTTCACAACCATTCGATCAACCGAGAAAGTTGAATTGTCTTCTCGTTGCCGATATAAAGAGGACCCCAAATGGTTGTCACACATCGGTTTTCAAGCTCTAGTGTCCCGATGCTCTGCCTATCGGTTTTAAGGTCGTTCCGAACTTCAGCAATCTCCGTTCTGAACTTCTCATAGGTCTTCAGATCCGAATGTCTGTGGAAGTAGTTTCTCAAGACATATCTTCCTCTAAGCCGATTTCGAAGTGGTTATTATATAGATAATGGTAGGTTCATCCTGATTTCTTCAACAAGTATGATTCTCTTATATCCAATAACATTAAGCTTAATGGATGGGAAGATGTTGTTGTGTCTAAGCCTGGGAGTCAAGATGAAGTGTTTTCGGATTTCCTTGTAGAATTCTATGAGACAGTTTCCTTCTATAAGGAAGATTGCAGAGAGAAATTATCATTGAAGTATTATGGAAAGACTTATAAGCTTTTTTATTCCAAGGCAGCCAGCTTGGTAGGGCTGAACAATGAAGGAGAAGCCGAGTTTATTTCTCATGTTTTTCCGGATTCAAAGGGAAGCTTCGACAAGGAAATGGCTTTGGAAACTCTCGGACTGTCAGATGATAAGGCTCTGAAGATTGCTACTCTATCTACAAATTTTCGGATTCTAGAATTATGGGTACAAGGCCTTATCGTACCGAGAAAGGATGAAAAGGATAGTTTGAAGAAGTGTGAGATCTACATTCTAGATTTTCTGATAAATCTGAGGAAGTTTAATCTTCTAATCCAGTGAAGAAGAGGAATTTGAAGGATGTTGTAGTTGAAGCAGAGAATACAAAATCTAAGGAAGTTTATTCCGCACCTCCTAAACCGAAGAAGAAGAAAGCTTATCCTGATGAGGTAGTTTCTAAGTGGAGGGAAATTAATGAGAAGAGAGTGCAAGGGGAGCCTCAGTTTGGATTGGATCCTGCGGAAGCTAAGACCTTCAAGGAAAGAGCAACGGATGAGCTAGAAAATTAAACGAAAGAAAAGAAGCTCAAGAAGAAGATTTCTGAAGCTGAGGTGGTTCAGACATTGTTAAAGTTTACAGAGATGGCCTCCAGAAACATTCCCGTTCCGAGATCTTTTTCTTTGGAATCTATTCCTGAGACTCCAGGAAGAAACTTTGTCACTCCGGAAGAGGCATTTGCTAAGCCTGTTGAGGAAGTTGAGCATTTAGAGCAAGTGGAAGAGGAAGAAGGAGTTGCTGAAGTTAGTGGTGAGACCAGAGATGTTTTGAAACAAGTAGATGATTATAAGGGGACACCTTCGGAACATTTTTCGCTCTGAAATTCAGAAGCTGAATCTTCTAAGTTAGTCACTCCAGGGAAGGATGAAGAGAAAGGAGAAGAAGAAGTAGCTTATCATGTAGAGTAAGAACAACTTCTACATGATATTTCTCAAATGGAGAATGTAGAGGATGTTTCTCATAAAGTTTCTGATGATGATGACAATGTTGTTCAAGTATCTGACAGTGAACAAAGAACTCCGAAACATGACTCCATTCCGAAAAAGGACAAGGTAAAGCAACTCGTTGTTGATACCTTGAGCGTAGTGGCTATAAAAAGAAGGGAATTTGGTAGTTCCTCAAAGAGAAAGCTCGAGAAAATGAAGAAGAAAATTCTCTAAGCAAAGTCTCGGATTCAGAGTCATCTTTGTTGGGGCATGACTTTGTTGTTCAGTCTTTAAAGAAATTGGTGGGTACTATTCCAACTTTTTCAAGTATTGATTCAAGATTCCAGATGCTCCAACATTATTTGAATCAGAAAACAGACTCTATATCCATGGTTGTGGAAAAATGTGTTGAAATTGCAGCTCAGTTCAAAAATTTCTTTATCGGCTATGAAGCCCACAAAAGATCTTTCAAGAGGATGACTAGATGGTCGAGGAAGACTGTAGAAGAGATGAGACTCTTTGATGAATTCCAAGATAATGTGAAGGATGCCTTTGAGACAGAAGATAGAAAGATAAATGAACTTACTTCATCTTTTGAAAAAAAAGTTGACAGATGAAAAGGCTCTGATGATTGCTACTCTATCTACAAATTTTCGGATTCTAGAATTATGGGTACAAGGCCTTATCGTACCAAGAAAGGGTGAAAAAGATAGTTTGAAGAAGTGTGAGATCTACATTCTAGATTTTCTGATAAATATGAGGAAGTTTAATCTTCTAATCCAGTGAAGAAAAGATTCAAACCTAGGAAGAAAAGATTGAAGCACAATGTGAAAGAATAGTTGTGTTAGAGAAGCAAGCCGAGGAAGACCATAAAGAATTGAAGAAGATAAAGACTATTCTTAAGGGTCTCATGGCGAAGGAGAAAGATCCTAAATAGATAGATCCGATCTTTTTTTGTATCTAAACTTCTTTGTTGTTGAACATTCAAACTCAATGAAAACTGTGCTTTCTCGTTTCTTTTGTTGTTTCTAACTAATTTTTCAGGTACTTTGTTATATTTTCCATTCCCTCGAATTATTTTTGAAAATCACAAAGTGGGAGAAGGAAAAGAACCCTAATAAAGGGGGAAAATAATCTTAACAAAGGGTGAGAAAGAAAAAAAACTCCAACAGAGTTTATCGAAGGGGGAGTTTTTCATTAAAGAAGACATTCTTATTCTTAATGAAATATCATTCCGGAAATCTAGAATATGATCCTTAGAGTTTCAAAGCCTAAGGGGGAGTTAGTCGTATTCATCCACTTTCATAAGCAAAGGGAGAGAAGCCTTAATGTTTTCTTTCTTCTTAGAATTTATTTTTCATAAGGATGTTTGTGCTTTCCAAAAAGGGGGAGATTCTTGAGTCAATAAGGTTTTCCTTATGACTTTTCCATTCCTTATTGTTTTGAAAATCACAAACACCTTATCTTTAAGGAAAAACACTTTTATAAGGAAAATTGCTTTTATAAGGAAAATCGTTACTGTAAGAAAAATTACCCTTATCATATTTTCATCCATATATGAGATTCAGATTCATTTCTATATTCTCAGAATCGTTTGAAACTTTGATATGAAGCATTCTGTTTTAGGTTCCGAATTCCAGATGAGAACTGTAATGAAGTTTCATTCCGAATTCCGGATTCAAACTCTGATAAAGTTCTACTCCGAATTCTGGAAACGAATTCTCATGAAGTTCGACATCGAATTCTCATTACAAATTCTGATGACGAATTCTCAGTATGAATTCTGATGATGAATTCTCATTACAAATTCTGATGACGAATTCTCAGTATGAATTCTGATGACGAATTCTCATTACAAATTCTGATGACGAATTCTCGTTATGAATTCTGATGACGAATTCTCAGTACGAATTCTGATGACGAATTCTCATTCCGAATTCTCATTCCGAATTCACCTATTAAAAATAATCTGATTATCTTTTCTTTATACACTTCGAATTTATTTAGACTTCGAATAAATTTTTTGATTATATTTTAAACTTTCATTTTTCTTACACTTTCATAATTTGTCTACTCTTTGACATTCTGTTTACACTCTAAACCTTCACTCCGAACTTTTATGTTTAACTTAAAATGATGTCATACATTCTGTTATACTTGTTTTGATATAAAACGATGTCGTCTATTCTATTATAAACTAACCGTTGGTTAAGTTATACATGTACATGTCCCTCCGAATTTTAAGGAAGATATGACCGTTGGAGGAGGGAGCCGACCTTACCTATAAATAGGAGCTCATTTTAAAGAGCTCGAAACGGATGACTGAAAACAGAGAACAATGCTTTGACATTTTTCACTCATGATGTTGATGTTATTTCTAGAGAGAGAGGCTCTTATTAACTCTTAAAGTTTCATACGACTCCGAATTTTGGTGATTACATTCGAGGACTTCCAGGGATAGGAAGACAGAGGTGCCGACTACCTTGAAGTTCGAGGGAATCCTTGTTGAGGAAGACAGAGGTTGCCAACTACCTTGAAGTTGAGGGCTTGCGGGGATAGCAAGACAGTGACTCAAATTTTCATATCGAGGGCTTACCCTAGTGTGGGTAAGATAGACTTGCTTGAAAGTATAAATCAAGGGACCTTTATCCAAGGTTTTTGGACACCATTCTATTTGGGTTAAAAAAATTATATCTTGTTACTTGTAGTTTTACTACTTTTTTGTTTCCGCTGCATTTTGTACTGTAAGGAAAGTATAAATTTCTTATACTTCCCTACTTGTAATCTGTTTCGTTTAGATTCTATACGCTTTAAGGTAGAATCTCATATTGTAATATTTAGTTAAGTTTCAACCTCCGAAACCATTTTTCTGGAACCTACTTTCAGAATCTCTTTCTTATTTTAAGAAAGTTATTAGAACTTGAAGTTTATAACTTCATTCTTTATTCCAAGTTTTCATTTGGTTTTAGACGTGTTGTGAATTTTTTTAGTTTAACTTTGTTAAACTTATCTCTTTCCTTTTCTTAAGGAAATCATAGTTATACGTAACTAACTTTAAAGGTTCCAAAGGAATTTTTAAAGTATAAAATTCACCCCCCTCTTGTATATTGAGCATCTACTTCATTATTTAGATCCTACAAGAGGTACATTATTTATATGTTTTTTAGTTAATTAAATAATTTTTGTCAATTAATTAAATTAATAATTATGTTTTTTTATTTTATTTCATAGATATCATGGGTATTTTAAATCATACGTGATAAATAAAGCTCAACCAGAAGGCTCTATTGCTGAATTATATTTGGAAGAGGAGTGTCTTACCTTTTGTTTTAGACACTTAGATGATATTCAGACAAGATTTAATCAAGTCGGATATATTGAAGTCACATCTACTCAATATAAAATACATGGGAAATCAAAAATATTTCTTGCTATTGACCGATCAGTTAGGAGGACCTCAAATGTTCCACTGACAGAAATTGAATTATTACAGGAAGATAGATATGTTCTTCTAAATAGTGAAACTGTAGATCCATTTATTGAAGAGTTTATGATAGAAACAAATAGACTAATGAGAGGGAGAACACAAAATTAGAAAGGTATATCAAGAGATGTTAATAATGATCTTGTAGAATGGTTTGCAGGATGTGTATGTTCATAAATATTGCAATAAATATGAATATTAGGTTGAAACATATATTTTGTAATTCTAAAAAAGTATATTTCATTTTTTAGATCATGAATCCTAATACTCGATTAGATTTTTCAGATGATTTTATGTTTCTTGCTCGAGGTCCTCTAAAACAAGTTAGAAATTTCGATGCTTACAACATGAATGGAATTAGATTTTGTATAGTCGATAGAGGAGAGAGTTTGAAAAAACATAATAGTGGTATATTTACATTTTATGAAGTGGGATACTAGGGAATGATGACTGATATTATTGAATTAAACTACCATGGTCATTTTTCATTGATTTTATCTAAATGAAATTGGGTCGATATTATCAGAGGTGTTAAAAGATATTCCTTGAAATTTATTCTATGAACTTCTCTCAATTGATGTATGTTGGTGATCATGAACTGCATGATCCATATATCTTATCATCATAATAAAAAAAAGTCATATTATGTGAATGATGTTTTTTATGATGGGTGGAGTGTAGTTTCTCCCGTAAAACAAATAAATTTGTATGATATGGGTGATGAAGTAGAATATTTGACCTCGGACATTGAATCTCATCAACAAAAAGAATTGGAATTATTTTTCCATCATGATATATAAAATATTAGTCTATTAAGGATTAATGAGGTGGATTAACTAATGGTGTAAGAAACTGACATGATTGAATGAGAAAATGATTGTATGTACAGTTTTGCATTCATTTAGCAACCACTTATTTCATTTGTGCAATAATTCATTATCATTATTATGTATATTTAATTTGTTAGTAATATGTATATGTTATCATTTTTAATTTATTTTTCTACATAAATTATTTGAAATAAATGTTCTAAACATAATTTAATTTGATTAAATGATAAGAATTCCAATGAGGAAGCGATATACTATTTCATAGACCACTGTGACAGATGAAGATCCATCTATCTCCCTCCCTATAGAATTTGAGCCACCATCAGCTTTCCCCCTGCACCACCCCCTAAACCATCTCTCAAGCACTCTGTGAGAATCCCATCAGTAGCTCAATCTTTGTCTCCCACTTCAGGAGCCACAAAAATGGGAGAGCGTTGTGCCACTTGTTGTTCTTCATGGGGATACTGGAGGGTTACTGTTATAGGTAAAAAATTTAATATGAATAAATTTATTACAATTTTTTATACTGACTATTTGTTCATAAAAGATGGAAACAATGAAAGTGTGGAGAAAAATATAAAATTTTCAGATATATGGAATCTTACCAGAGAGAAAATAGTTTTCCCATTTGATTCATAGGTTGTCCCTACGGATGACGGTGCAAGATTACTTTGGTCAGATTTTAGGACAGCTGGTCGTGGAGCCTGTTTCCCTTATTATTTTCTATGATGATTAAAGGTATATGCCTAAAAGTTGGAAAAATGAAGTTTTTGATTCCCAAATAAAAGTTTTTTTGTACATTATAGTGTAATAGTATGTCATGTTATTAATATTTTGAAAATGAATTTTTGTGTAAAGATGATTTTCCACTTTACGGTTGCTAATGCGATAGCACGAAAGCGGGCATTGAAAAATCATGGAAAAAATTGAAAGAAATTAAATGGATATTGTGTGGTGATGTCAACGATTCTTCATTGACCGCCCAATAAATTTATGACTAGCTACATAATGGGGTACCCAAAGAGCAATGGAACGTTTTTATTGAAAGACATCATGATGAGAAGAAGATGGTATTTAAATATATATTACTATATTAATATCATTTTACATTTATACATTTTTATGAATAGGAAATTACATTGAATAGATTAATATTAAATTGAATTTTATTTATTTCAAGATCTTTCAAGAAAGAATTCATCAAGCCATCCTAAGTAGGTCATCCCTCACATTGCGGGGTCAAAGAGTTATTCTCGAAGCCGATTTGCTCTCGTAATCTTTTTACTAGTTTAAATATTTATAAGACAATATTATTTATTTAATATATTAAATTTTTTATTTAGGTTTGTGTAATGAATTCATAGAGTTTATGGAAAGAAGAATCCCAATCAGAAGTGTGGTTGAATTTTCATAAAAAATCTAATGGATATTTTGTTAATGATCCTACCAAAGTAGTTGGTGAAGGTTCCGAGCACAGTAGAATCTTGTGGGTGGATGTGACCACATTTATTTTTGTCATTAGAAATCATCAATATGGGATCAATATGACGATAAATGCCAGTCTCCATCGATCGAGTCATAGAAATTAACAAATAAGAATGATAGTCCCAGAACCACAAATGAGGATCGTCACAGGTTGATTATAATTAATTTAATTAATTAACAAGAAGTGTCTTTTATGGTGTTCTTTATTCATTGATATTTCTGATCACTCAATGAGGTGATTCATTGTTGCGTCGCATAATCCAAGTGTATACTTCCTCTAGCGGTGATCCACACGTGCACCGTGTATCTATAGATGTCACCCAAGGTGTCTCTGAGTGCTAGAAAGGAGAGACATTTGCTTGTGTTGTCTGCCTTACATCTACTTGATTTGATGGAGGTGGATCTCTCTCGGTCTTGAGAGAATTCTTGGAGGAAGGAGTTCTTTCGGTCTTGAGAGAATTATCCAGAATTGTTGTGCACAACGATTGAGGAAAAGTGTTGGGGTTGTGAGGATATTTATATTCGGGTTTGAGGTTATAGATTTTTGATAATAAATAAACACGGTATGCATTTTATTTATTTTATTAACTCTTATAGAAAACCCCATGACAAATAATTAATTCCTTGACATGCGCCCATGCAAATTATAATAAATATCATTTAATAAAACAATATTATATCCTCAAAATCACAACTGGAAGAACTACACGGCGTGTAATCCTTAATACATGGTGTGTACTTGTTTTTCATAAAAAACTACACAGCATGTAATCATTAATACACGAAATGTACTTGTTTTTCATTTCTATTACATAATGAAAACTACGCGGTGTGTAATCATTAATACACAGAGTGTACTTGTTTTCAAAAATAAATACTACACGACGTGTAATCGTTAATACACGGCGTGTACTTGTTTTCTTTTTATTCTTCCTCCAACATTAAAACTATTTAGGCTTCCTTGAACAATTATTAAACCACATACATGAATAATCTTTATTCTAATTGAGATACTTGGATACAGTTAGTGTGTGACCCTCTAGGGATCTTTCTCATTGGCATTAGGCGGGCTTTCCTAAAGTACAAGATTACAGTCTAGCAACGAGTCAAGGCATCCCTGAGAAATAAGTTGATGCCGAATTGACGTGTCACCTCATATGAACTATTACTATGTAATTTAATCCCTTGTCTCAATATCTCATCAAGAAGGTTTCATGGTAGTTTCATAAACCTATATGCTTGATCTGTCATTCTTTGACTTTCAGAAATAAACTCGTCGTTACACCATGGCCACGTAATTTGCGCGACAATTCTATTTCAATCAAAGGGCCCGAGATATCTACTTCCACAAATATGGAAGGGAAAAATCCTTCCTCTTCTTATCAATTAACAACATGTCATTCATGATACACCCAACGTACCCTACTTCCCACAAAATATCTTCATGGTAGTTTTTGTCAGAAAATCTAAGTGTGTGAGTCATGACATGAGTTAATGATAATCCTACAGTCTAAGGACTATTACACAGACCCGTAGATAGTATTTTCCGATGACACCAAGACATGCGAAATTACTGCTGGAGGGCCAGTTCTCATAATCTCTTATCTTGGAGATTACCATGTGCGAAATCCATGAGAGAGAGTCTCGTCTTCTTATGAGTACTTGCACATGACAGTCTGTATACTATGTGTCCTATCATAGAATGTCATCCAACTGTAGAAAATTATTTAAGAATATTGTTATATCCCATCAAGGTTCTCATCATAGTGGGGATCTTCCCTGACCTTGTTAATGCAACAAATATTTCAGGACATTATTATATTATAGTCATGTAGAATAATGACTGATATATAATATGTGTTCATTCATGTAATCAAAGTAGAAATAGTTGGTTCTTAGGGAACCAACTCTAACAAACTCCCACTTGGACTAGATCTAAATGCCTACAAATTTTATTCTTCTAGTCCTCAGATGATGATCATGTTTCTGCTGAGTCAAGGATTTAGTCAATGGGTCTTCCACGTTGTCTTCCTTGGAAATATTACTCACTGCAACTTCACCTCTCTGAGAAAAATCCCTCAAGAGATGATAGTTCCAAAGTATGCGCTTTGTCTGCTGATGTGACCTTGGCTCTTTTTCAAGTTCCACCACTACAGTATTATCACAATAGACTGTGATAGGATCCTTACTGCTAGGTACTACATCCAACTCTTGGATGAAGATTCACATCCATACTGCTTCTTTAGCTACCTCAGAAGCTGCGATATACTCGGACTATGCTGTAGAATTTGCCACCACACTTTTCTTTGAGCTCTTCCAGTTCAATGAACCTCCATTCAAACAGAAGATGTATCCAGTCTATGACTTCATGTCATCTTGATCTGTCTAGAAAGTATCATTTACATGTCCCCTGATGACTAGTTTCTCATCTCCTCCATAAACCAGGAACATATACATAGTACGCCTCAGATACTTAAGGATAGTCTTGACTGCCATCAAATGGTGGTCTCCTGGATCAGCTTGATATCTGCCTACCACACTTAATGCATAAACAACATCTAGCCTGGTACATAGAATAGCATATATGACTGACCGAATCATGGATGTGTAAGGTATCCTTTCCATTTTCATTCTTTCCACATGTGTCTGAGGATACATTTTCTTGGAAAGATGAATGCCATGTGACACTAGCAACAATCCCCTATTGGACTGTTCTATACTGAATCTCTTCAGTATCTTGTCAATGTATGTACTTTGACTTAGGCCTAGCATTCTCTTGGGTCTATCATGATGGATCTTGATCCCTATAATATATGCTACCTCGCCCAAGTATTTCATGGAGAAGCATTTATTCAACCATGACTTAACTATCTGTAAGACAGGTACTTCATTTCCAATTAGAAATATGTCATCAAAATATACTATTAGTAAAATGACTACACTTCCACTAAACCTTTGGTAGACCCAAGGATCACATTCATTCATAACAAAGAAAAATTCAGTTATGATTTCACCGAAATGAATGTTCCATGACCTTGATGCTTAAATTAATCCATAAATGGATTTCTGCAACTTGCATACCTTGTTGGAATCCTTTGAAGTCACAAACCCTTCAGGTTGTGTCATGTAGACATCTTACTAGGGGTTCCCATTAAGGAATGTTTTTTTGACATACATTTTCCAAAATTCATAGTAATGGTAAGTGGTAATGTCCAATAGGATTCTGATTGATTTCAACATCACAACTAGTGAAAAGGTTTCATCATAGTCAATTCCTTGATGCTGTCTAAAACCTTTTACAACTAGTCATGCCTTATAGGTGCTGACTTGCCCCTCCATGTCTAGTTTCTTCTTGAATACCAACTTATTTCCAATAGGCATTATATCAACTGGTGGATATACAAAATACAGACATGGTTTTGGTAAATGGAATCCATTTCAGAATTCCTGGATTCTTCCCACTTGGAAACATCTATACCTTCAACTGCTTCCTTTTAGGTAATAGGATCATCATTGTCAACCAATAGTGAGTTACCATCCTTGGTGACAAGAAAACCATATTGTTTTGGTTCTCTCACCTCTCTTGTGCTCCTACGGAGTTCTTGTGTCTCTGGAATAGATTTTCCTTCCACGGGGCTTTGTGGAATCTATTCTTGTACCAACTCTTATGTATCATGAGCCTTCACTTCATCAAATTCTATCTTTCTCCCAATATCTCTTCTGGAGATGTTCTCCATCTCAAATAAAAATGGTGTGTCTTACCGCTGTAACATTTTTTATCTGAGGGGTTTTATAGATAATATCCCCTTGTTTCCTTGGGATATCCTATAAAAATACACTTTGTGCCCTGAGGTGCAATTTTTTTACCTGAAGAGGACATAACAAATTCTTCGCTACCCAACACATGTAAATTCGATAACAAGGTTTTGCGTCCACTCCATAACTTGTATGGAATACCATTTATCGATTTAGTCGGTACTTGGTTTAGTATGTGTGCTGGTTTTTGTAATGTATATCCCTAAAAAGATAATGGAAGGCTCGTATGACTCATCATTGATCTCACCATGCCCAACAGGGTGCGGTTCCTCCTTTCACTTAAACCATTCCACTGAGGTGTGTAAGGAGGAGTGAGTTGAGATAGAATCCCAAACTTCCATAAGAAATAAATGAAGTCCTGATTAAGATATTCTCCTCCTCTATCTGAGCCGAGTTTCTTAATATTCTTACCAAGCTGGTTATCAACTTCATTCTTGTATTCTTTGAACCAATCAAAAGAATCTGAATTATAACTAATTAATTAAATATATCCATATCTACTAAATCATCAGTAAAAGTTATAAAGTACGAGAACCCACCCCTTTCTTCAACAGGAATTGGTCCACACACATCTATGTGAACTAATTCTAGAGGCTCTTTATCCCTTTCACCTTTCCTACTAAATGGGGATTTGGTAATTTTTCCTTGTAGACACACATGACATACACCAAGTGGTTTTAGTTCAAAAGAATCTAAATACCCATCTTGATGTAATTTTGTCAAACGTTTCTCATTGAAATGACCAAGCCGGTGATGCCAATGTTGGGTGTGGTATTATTCATGTGAATTAACTTTGTCATTGATTTTCATTACTCATTTTTATTAGTCTAACACATAAAGATTGTTATATAAATGTTCCATACTAAAACAAATGATATATTTATAAAAGTAGCAACATTCATTTTCAAATTTGAAGATGAATCCATTAGTATCTAATATGGATACTAAAATAATGTTTTCGGTTATAGAGGGTACAGAATAACATCTTTTAAAAACCAAGACCATACCAGTAGGCAATGTGAGGTGGTGGTCTCTGACAACTACAACATCGATTCTGGCTCTGTTGGTTTCTCACAGATCCACCTCACCTCGGTCAATCTTTCTAAATCTACTTGGTTCCTATATTTGGATAAATATGTGAGAACCACAGGTAGTATCTAATAGTGAATTAGTAAAAACTGATAGATTGCATTCGATAAAAAATGCACCTGATGATTTCCCTTTCTTCCTTGGCTGGGTGGAATTTTTCTTCCACTGGTCCTTCTTGCCACATGTGAAACAAACAGCCTCCTATTATCTTGGCTCCCCTTTGATCTTCCTTTTCTTGGAAGGACTTAATGAAGATTTGGTCTTAAATCTCTTCACCTTCCCTTTCCTTTTATTCACCATGAGGACAGAAGGCTTTTCATGCTTCATGTCATTTTTCACTTTGCAAATTAGGATAAGAAGATCAGATAGAGACTTCTCTATGTTGTTCATGTTGAAATTTACAACAAAGTTAGAGATGCTCTGGAGGAGTGATGCAAGAATGAGATCGGTACCCAATTATTTGGGGAGTTTAAACCCTAGAACCTCCAAGCTCTCAATGTAGACAATGAGCTTGACTACATGAGGCCTAGCTGGGGAACCTTCTCCAAGCCTACTCTAAAATAGAGCCTTCGAGATCTCAAACCTTTCCTGTCTTTCACTCTCCTGGTATATAGCACGGAGGTTCTCAAGCATGCTATATGCATCCATGTCTTCATGAGACTTCATGAGCTCATTATACATTGATGATATCTTCAAACATTGAACGTCGAGTGCATCTCTCAAATGTTGATCATAGACCAGGAAATCTTCATCACTCGGCCCTTGGGTAGGCGAATTAGGAAGTGAGGACTCCAGCACGCAATACTTTCGTTCATGGTGTAGGATAACCCGAAGGCACCTAAAACATTATTTAAAGCTACTGCCAGTGAAGATATTGTCTTTATCCAAAATTGATCTTAGAGAAAATGTGGTTGACAAGTTTGTCACTATGATTCTACAAATTAAAAGAGAAGATTTATCAGTATTTTCTTGATTACATTTTTATGAGAAATAATAAATTTTATTAAGTCTCCCACTATTTTATCAAGTCCCAATGGCCCTCACCGTTGAACTCGGAATGTCCACTTGCATTGACATTCTAGTGGAAAAGGATCCATATTCCCATTTGAATAACCCCAAAAAGGGTTGGTCAAGCTATTTGAAGGTATTTAGGTAGGTAGGTCTTTACCAACTGTGGGCTTATAGTTCCTTGATCTATTAAGTGTACTCCCCAATCCTGAAATCCTGACTTATATTTCCTCAACACTTGACTTCATTTTACAACGGGTCTAGCAAGGGATACTCTTCTTGATTTTAAATGTTTATGTTAACCTGAAACCTTTCATAAGGGCTTTCTTTATAAAAGTATGTGTCCCAACCAGGGTTCGTCAAACACATAGTTTTATTGAGTCTTTCCCTTAATGAAGTAATGGAAGGCTTGGTCTGACTGAATATGGTTTAGAGGGATTTTAATCCTTTATGCACAGTTTCGCATTATCACAAGCTTCTTAATATTATGTTATTCTTTCTTAAGTGATTAACCGTGTTCTGATAAGGTTTATGCATATTCTGGTTTTTCTTTTATTCCATCTTTGCATTCTTGTTTATTTCATTAATTATGTGATCTCAAAAACACATGCATAATAAATAAACCATGCAATCAGACAGAAATAAAATAAGAGGGAATGATCATGAGCTTCTATTAGTTTATCTTATCGAGTGGTTAAGATAAGCTAAACCTAACCTTGGAAAAAACACCTTGAACCGCTGGTTCCTGTTTTGTAGCTCCCACCTGTTCACCTTTGTATCTTCTTGTATTGGTTTCACCTCAGCTTCTGATTTTGAACTGTCTCCTCTGGCTTGAGATATCCTCTATTACATGGGGTTTACCTTAAAGAAACCATGGGCACGCAGGCCCTACATTTTATTAGAAGAAGGCTCACAGGCCACCAAATTTAAATTAAATAAATTTAAATGAAACCATACACACACAAAGGGTTTTTGGTCTTGCTCATGATCATCCATAGCCTGAAATGAAATTTACACATATTTAGTATTAAAATTTATTTAATCGTTCTATTATTTAAGAAAAATCGCGCTTGAATTAAATTAATTATGATCTTATAATTAATCAATTATTTATCTTAAATTCTTTTCTGAATATCCTTGAGATTCTTCTAATCCATATTCCTTGTACGGGTCTTTGTACTTTGGAGGAAACCCGGTGAAATTATGTTTCTGGAAAGTACATAGCGTGTAGTCTATATTTACATGGCATGTATTTGTTTTCACCCTTTATCCAAAGTACACGTCAGGGGCTTTGGTGTGTTTTCTATACTTTGTACATTTTGAAGTACACAGTGTGTAGATTAATCTAACATGGTGTGTATTTCATTTTAATGCAGTTACCGGCCTTGAAATCTCATGTACGCGGTACACGGCTTTCCTTTGTACATGGTTTCACCTGGGTCGGATCAGACTACAAGACATGTTGATCCAACATACACGCCATGTGTTCCGGTTTCCACGCACCGTTCATTTCTAGTAAACACGGTGTAATAAATACTTAGGTATACTCAATTCACACGGCATGGTTTGGCGGACCAGTACTGGTTCGTTGAACCTAAGTACACGGAGAGTAGTTTTCACTACACGTCATGTATTATTGTGTTGTACAGACAGAAAGAGCCGATCCTCTGGATGAGTTCCTCATTTTTATTTTAATCAAAATTAAAAATAAAAGGTCATTTATTTGGTTTGAATCGAGAAATGAAGGAGTAAGAATAGATCTCGTTCATTGAAATTTAGAGAATGATTTATCTTGAATTGAATCAAATATAAATGCATAAATTATCAAAAAAAAATTAAATAACTATAATCAATGTTGTAACCTCACTCTGATACCAATTGAAGGTTTTTGGTAGAGTATAATCTTGTTGGTGGATGTGCCCACTTGGATTTTTTCCATTAGAAAATGATCAATCCTGGAGAAATACAACGATAAACGCTAGTCTCCACAGATCGAGTCACGAAAATATAAAAAGAAGAAGGATTGTCCCAGAACCACAAATGAGGATCGTCATAGGTTGATTATAATTTATTGAATTAATTGACAGGAAGTACCTTTTATGGAATTCTTTCTTCATTGGTATTTATGATCACACTCTGATGTAATTCGTCGTTGTGTCGCAGAATCCAATTGTAGACTTCTTCTAGCGATGATCCACATGTGCACCACATATCTCTGGAAATCACCAAAGGAGTCTCTGGGTGATAGCGTGAAGAATCCATTGCTTGAATTTTTCGCATTAGATCGCCTCGATCTGATGGAGGAGGATCTCTCTTGGTTATGAGAGCATTCTTAGAGGAAGGAGTCATTTCGGTCTTGAGATTATTCTCCATAATTTTTGTGTATGACGATTGAGTAAAAGTGTTGGCGTTGTGAGGATATTTATAATCAGTTTTGATGTTATAGAGTTATGAAAATAAATAAATGTGTTACACATTTTATTTATTTCATTAACTCTTATAGAAAAACCCCATGTCGAATAATTAATTACTTTACATTCCCCCACGCTGATTATAGGAAATATTATTTAATAAAACAATATTATATCCTCAAAATACTGACTGGAAATACTACACGGCGTGTAATCATTAACACACGACATGTACTTGTTTTTTATAAAAAAAACTACACAACATGTAATCATTAGTACACAAGATGTACTTTGTTTTTAATTTCCTTTCCATAATGAAAACTACACAGCATGTAATCATTAATACAAGGTATGAACTTGTTTTCAAAAATAAAAACTACACAGTGTGTAATCATTAATACACGGTGTGTACTTGTTATCATTTTATTCTTCCTCCAACATTAAAACTATTTAGGCTTCCTTGAATAATTATTAAACCGCATATGGGAAAAATCATTATTCTTCTTGAGATACTTGGATACACTTAGTGTGTGACCCACTAGGCCTATTTCTCATTTACATTAGGCGGGCTTGCCTAAAATCCAAGATTACTGTCCAGAAACGGGTCAAGGAACCCAAGAGAAATAAGTTGACGCCACATTGACGTGTCACCTCATACGAATTCATACTGTGTAATTTAATTCCTTTTTCTCAATATCTCATCAATAACATTTCATGGAAGTGTCATAAACCTATATGCTTGATCTGTCATTATTTGACTTCCAGAAAGAAACTCGTTGTTACACCATGGCCATGGAATTTTCATGGCTGTTCTATTTCAATCAAAGGTCCTAAGATATCTACTTTCATAAATATGGAAGAGAAAATCTGTCATCTTCTTATCCATTAACAACATGTCATTCATGACACACCCAACGCACCCTACTTCCCGCCAACTCTCTTCATGATGGTTTTCATGAGAAAATCTAAGTGCGCAAGTCATGACATGAGTTAATGATAATCTTCCGGTCTAAGGACCATTACACATGCTCGTAGATAGTATTGTCCGATGAAACCAAGACATGCGGAATTACTACTGGCGGTTATGTTCTCATAATCACCTATCTTGGAGATTACCAAGTGCGAACTCCATGAGAGAGAGTCTAGTCATGTTTCAAGTACTCGCACATGACGGTCTGTATACTATGTGTCCTATCATACTATGTCATCCAACCATATAACTTTATTTAAGAATATTATTAGTGCACTTCAGGGTTCTCATCATAGCGGGGATCTTCCATGACCTTATTAATACAACAAATATTCTAGTACATTATTATATTATAGTCATGTAGAACAATAAACGATATATTATAAGTGTGGATTCATGTAATCCAAGTACAAACGATTGGTTCTCAGGACACCAACTCTAACAGTTGGGGTATGGACTCATTTTTCATTATAATAACTTATTATTAGTTGTTACTATGTTAATATATATTTCTTCTAATATGAATTCTATTTGATTTTTAAGAAAAAATTAAACAACTGTGGGATGGAGATCATGCGCAGTCCTACTCAGTCTCCTAGGATGACCCTTTTACTAATGACCTTGGGAAGGAGCATCATTATAGAGTGTGTGGGATGGGTTTGGGACCCGTACATCTGAGCTCTTTGGTATGCCACTGAGGATTGAAACTTGATCTTATCCTGGTTGTAGTCAGTCCATAACCATAGATACTTAGAGATATATTTTTTCTCTAAGAAACACAGTTCGAGACCAGGGGGATCAAATATCCTCTTTGCAGAAAGTATTGATTGATTTATATCAGAAGATGACAGGATCTTCCCATGGTGGTATTGCATCGACTGTTGGTGAGTAGGTAAATCACATAAATTAAAAATCATTTATTTTGAAAACTTTTATTGGTTTTATTTTTAAATATAAATATACAATAGTATTTAATTTTCAATATAATGTTCTTAAAGTTGGTAATAAGATGTATTTATGGAGGTGGAGAGGGTGATGAGATGTGTTCATCATCATACCATGATTAGTTGTATTGTTTATATGTTGGAAAAATATTCTTACAATAAATTTGTATATGTGTCATGTGTGGAACATAGTTTCCACCAAAAAAATTCATGACATAACTTTTTCTTGATTTCCCATGTTTCCTTTTATGTATTTTACTAATTTCTGATGTTTCCTTTTATGACTTGATTTCTCGAGTGTGGTATGCACCATATATGACGATTTTTTATTTCAATGAATAATTTTTTATGATTTCTTTTCCTAAATTTATTAGGTTCGTTACCCAAGGATGAATGATCAACCTTTTTATTGATTTTCTTGGAAATATCTATTTTTGTAACTCCCTTAAACTTGTTTTTAGTGGATAGCCCTTCTTTTATCAAAATTTATAGTATTATCTTCCCATGTTTTATATTTCGCATGTGATCACTACCACTTATGCTTTACTCTTATTCAAAATAATTGTGATAAGAATTCACAAATATATGTTGAACACTTGAGTGACTTGATCCTATTAAGGTAGAGGGACTATCCACTTCATTAATAGTAGAATTTACAAATATCTGTTGAACACTTGAGTGTCTTACACTACCAGAATTTGTATCTCCCCAAAAGATGCATCTAGTGGATAAAATCTATAATACAATCCTAAAGCATGTCCTATATGGTTTGGACCATCCTTCCTGACTGCTCATTGATCTGAGGATAAGAGGTTATACACAACTTCAACTATCAACTCATAGACTTCAATTATAATTACCAAATCTTGGAGGTAAAACCGGTCATCCCTGGGTGAACATCCCACTTCAACTATCAACTCTAACACTGATAATTTTTGGACAAGTCAATCAATGGGAAACAAAGACTTCAATGCCTCTTACTATGGACGACACCCAAAACAACCACTTTTTATTATTATAAATCATGGTCAGCCTTGGTTGAACCACCCACAGAAAATAATTATATGATCTTATAAAATCATCTCTCATGGAATATGTTACCATTACCATGTTACGAACTATAAAAACACCATGTATATCAAAATTCAATCATGAAATAGTTTCACATTCTTCCAACCTATCACAAATCATGATACATTCCAGAATAATAGTCTAACTTGTCTTTACGTGTTTAACCAATGATGACATTATATCTAAGGAGACCCACATTTCTTCCCATAAACCCTCAACTACACCCACCAACTAGTCTTACAGTGAAGATATGATATTCTATTCAACTAATTAAATTTTTTCTCTAATCTCCTTCATTTTCTAGCCCAATGCATTTACAACTACATTTCCATTTATAGTTGAATACTATTTATCAATGTCAAACATATAGAATTACTCTATGAAATTCATCTGATAAATATTATGTCCATGCCTTGAGAAAATATTATATGCACTCTAGATGCCAATATACCCAACAAATATCTCTCCCAAGAGGTTCTGTCACAATCATTTAAATGCATGGACCACAACTACAAACTAAAATAAAGGATTAGAGTATTTCATCTTGTGGTTTAAAAACTGATGAAACCCATAGTGACTAATTTATCACTCTACATCATAAAATATCCAAAGACAAAAGCAGATGCATCACATTTCACTACATGTCCATCATCTGGCTTAGGAATGCTTAGGATCAGAGCTGACAACAACCACCTATTCAACACTGTAACAACTTCCTCAAACAAGTATGTACAGTTAAACATGAATCCATTATTAATAATTGTGGTAATTGCCAATGCTATGTGAGAGATCTCCAAAATCATTCGCCTTTAATTCCCATACAATCCAATAAAACGTCAACTATCGATTACATTCCTTGGTTATAACAGATACAAAAATACATCAACATACTTGAGATCAACTATTATCCCTGATTTTGAAGCCACTATATCCAAAAGTGACACTTCATGTACTTAGAATACATTTTTATATACCCAAGTCATGCTAAACATATTATTAAAGTATCTGTCATGTGATTCTTATGAAAATGTTGGTCTTCTGGTATTCATTTGGATGTGGGATGTATGTGCATGTGAAATTGGAATGGATTTTTAGGGAACCGTTACTGGGGACATAGAATCAGGTGATTATTTTTGTAAATTTAGATTTAGCTGTGGTTTGAACCATCGTGAAATAAATGTATTATAATTAATGGTGGTTAAAACAGCCACTATAATTTTGGTATTTTGTTATCTACAGTAGTTAAAACCCCTGCTACAGAAAATATTTTTGTGGTGGTTAAAAATGGTGCTATATAGTTTTCATATTCCATTATTAATTCGTGGTGGTTATCTTGGTTTTAGAGGCGGTTTTCCCAAAAAATAATTTTTTGTAACTGTGGTTAAAACCACTACTAAAAAATAATTTTCAATGAGAAAACTGCCGCTAAATGCATTAACTACGACAATTACCATAAACCACCAATAAATCAAGTAAACTACCACATATTATATGCCAACACACAATTTTGTGGCAGTTTTTTGAAACCACCACAGAAGCATATGACAGCGGTTTAAACTTCCACCATATCTAAAAAACCACCGTGAAATAGTCATTTTCATGTCGTGTGCCAAAAAAAATGTATCTCAATTTGAAATATTAAATAATACATATAAATGAATGTGTTTAATTTCACAAAGAATACATTCATGAAAAATCTTTTAGGTTCCCAAATGAAATAGGAAAGAACATTATTGGTATAAGAATCATAAATCTTGAGTGAAGAAGAAACATTCTCACATGAAGTGAAAGATGTATTATTTGAGATAAGATTTCTTCTTGAAAAAAATCATTTATTTTGAAATATAAGAAGAGTGCAAAAATGTATATCAAATAAAAGTAAAGGTAATGAAAAAAATTAATTCTATTAATGGAATATTAAAGGGAAATCAATATTTAATATCGAGTGAAAGAGGGAACCCCAAAGAATGAGAGTTGGGTTTGAGAATACCCTAAGCTTATATCAAATCGATTTATTCTATTTAATATCCTAAATATTAAAAAATAATTAATTAACAAAAATTGAACATCTTATACATTTGATTTATTTATTATAATTTAATAAGATCATTTATGGCCATTTTTTGTGTTATAATTTTCAATTTCATTGTTCAGGAGTGTTCGTTTTCTTGGTTTTTATAATCGGTTCTCTTGTATACATGTAGGGAAGTTCGTGTAAATCAAGGATAATTATAAAAAGGTGGAATTATATGTTATTGATGAACTTAAAAATATTAAATCGCATTATATATAATTTGGATATATGATATTGGGTAAATCAGGAGACAAAATGTTAATGATAATTGCTTGGGTTAATTTGGCAGTTTTTCGATCATCGCAATCGAATTTTGGGTTATTACATAATATATGTATCTATGTCAGTTCAAGAACACTAGAAAGACTATAAAATAAACATTAAAATATTTTTAATCCATTATAATGGTTTTATTTCTATCCTTGAAGGTAGTATAGGAAGATGAGAATGTATTGTCCATGATGGCGGTAAATCAACACATCAGAGATGATTTTCTCATTTTTAGAATAAAAGAGTAAAGGGAAAGAGTATGGTGTTGAATTATTCCATAAATAAAATAACATTAGAGTACATATAATATTCTATAGTTTTTATGACAATTGGGTAAGGGGAGGTGAGGAGATAACAAAAAAATAAATGAAGTAGATAATAAAATAAAATGAAAAGAAAGAGGATTTTCCCTCTTGAATTTATCCTCCATGAGAACCTCATTAGGTAAAAGGGTTCTGTATTTTGATGATACCAAGGTATTATGGAAGTGTAGTAGGGGGTTGGGAAGAGGATTTGGTAGAATCTTGAAATTATTAACGGATTTAGAGGTGTGAGGAGAGGAGGTGGTGAGGGGTGGTATTTATAAGGGATGGGAGGGGTGTTTTCTCCTTATTTTATTCATTAGTTTATAATTTTGTCTCAAGGATATGAGTAGTTTGATCATTTTCACTAAACATAAAAACACAATGAAGTAAAGTTCTAGATTTTAGGCTTACATCATCCTTACATGAACAATTACTCAAAAAATTCAAGTATTTATCTTTTATCATAAATTATAATATTTTACTATTCACCAAAAATTCATGTATTTTAAAAAAATCTCAATAATTATCACTAACCATATTCCAATGTCAAAAATTAAAAAAATTAAAACCATTATATGAAAAAAAAAATCTAAATATTTGAAAATAAAATTTAAAAAAAAATTCATTTATTCAAAAAATACCAATATTAATATTATAACTGGTTTTATGAAAATTTGAAAAATTAATTAAGGTATCGAAAAATTATATTATAATAATAAGAAAAAAACTATAATTTTATGAAAATAAATTTTCTTTTAAATAACTATATTAATTAAAAATTGTGAATATTACTTTATTTTTTTATAAAAAATACCAACACTTAATTAATAATTTTTAAAATATTATTTATTAATAAAATGACATAATTATATGATATGATCATTTATAAGATGAATAAATTTTAGTTATACCTTCATACGCGAGGTTACTATTCTATTGGCCAAATTACAATACATGATAGTCATATTACTATTCCAAAGGGAATGTTATTATTCCTTCGGTATAGGTTCCTTAGTTTCCTCAAGTATCACTTATTTCATTCATCATTTACAAGGATGATGTTCTAATTAAGAATCATTTCCTATGTATGTGTTTTATACCATGTAACATATTTATTATAAGGAAAAAATTCAATTGATAAAATTTTGGGTCTTTACATTAAAACATAATGAAAATGAATAATCTCTTTCGCATAGTGATTTTTGAACTCCTCAAATTATTGTATATGTTTAATGGGTATAAAGTAAGAATATATTATAATTTGATCGATCATAAGACATATCACATTCTTATTTTTCTGGTAACATGTAAACACAACCATAAGGTCAATAGAAATAACATCCCACATCCATGTTAGTAATGGAACAGTCTAAACCAAATCCCAAGGTCTTTAGTTCATGTCCATAATCTGATGATAGGTATAAAAATGAAAAATAAAATCAATGATGTCCCGCCTCATACCTAGATGGAAGAATCATCACAAAATATCATAGAATATCATTGTGTTTCTTGGAGGGAAATTCATTTAGAGTCATAAAAATACCCCATTATATATTATATCACTAATAAAAACACAAAAAAATTAATCCAAAAACATATAATACTCTCTATGGAGAAATAAAACTCGGTAATGTTCTCCCTACTAAAAATAGAGGCCCTAATGCTTCTTAATTCTTCATCAAGATAATGGCCTTGAAGAAACATCTCGAGAAGAGTGGTGGTAAATTGAAGACATTCATAGACATTATTAAACTCTTCATCTTAGACCCCTAAATGTAATTTTGTGAGAATATCCATATAGTTCCCCACTTTTAATGATTTCATCACAGCCTAAGTCAGAATATTCTTTCTAAGAGAGTTATTGAAAACAATCCCTTTCCTTGGGGTGTAAGAAATATTAAAATAAAATGGCTATATAAACACCACCCAAATCCCGTAGTGGAGATTCAAATATTTTGGAGAGAAAATATAACTCAGCCTATTATAGTAAGACTACATAGTAGACTAGTCTCTAAAAAGGTAATGTCACCAACTCTTAAGATTATGCATCACATATTCAATTTTAATGTCTTGGGTAATATAATAATTCTCGTGTGGTCTATGCTGTCAAGAAACATTGTCTACCATGTGATCACCCTATATAAGAACATAACATAATATCAAAACTATTTTGTCATAGAAGACCACATAGTCTTTAATAATTATCTAAATATTCAACACCAATGCTGAATTCAAAAGAAGATTCAACTCAACAAAAGAACTTTGAAATTTTTAAACCCAAATAGACATTACCCCCTTCTTACTAAGAGTTGTCTTTATATAATCCTACCCTGATAAGTCCTTTATAAATGAGTGATAGTACCCACCCAGACCCAAGAATATCCTAATCTTGAAAACATATTCAAATAGTTCCCTTTTCATAAAATCATTCACCTCTTATGGGTACACTGGAATTCCATGTTCTTAGACCATGTGGCCACAAAACATCACATCCAAAATCTAGAAAAAATATAAATATCTAGGTTTAGAGATAGCGATTTCTCAACAATTTCATAACATCTCTAATATGATGCACTTCATCTTACTTAGACTGAGAGTAAACTTTGATTTCATCTATAAATAACATAAAAAACATGTCAATATACTCATGGAATATCTTTTTCATAAAATACCTAAATAATTTTGGATAATTGGTTAGAATAAATGGAATGAAAATATACTTCTAATGGTTATGCATCCTCCGAATGCCGGTTTTCTGAATATCACATTCTTTTATTCTCAAGTGTTGATAGCTAGATCAAAGATCAATATTTGAGAACCACTTTTCCCCTTTAAATCATCAATCAAATCCTTAATAAATGTAAGCATATAATTTTTATTACTATAAATTGTTTTATATACTAGTAATCAACACATTTGTGATTTTTACATAATCATTCTTAGTAATGAGAATTCGTGACACCCAAGATGACACACACATGCATATAAATCCATTCTCTAATAGATCATACAACAATGATTTAAACTCTTTCATTTTAGATAGTTCTATATGGTAAGAAGGTATATATTTTTTAGTATCAGGAACTAAATCAATAGAGAATTCCTCCTCTCTTACCGGTGGAAATACATATAAATCAGAAGAAAAAACATCAGGAAACACGATGATAATTCAAGGGAGATCATCACTAAAATATTCCCAATATATATCAAAAGTAAACACTGATATTAATTTTCCTAATTTGGGATATGAATTTTTGGCTCTATTTGAGCTTGGGTCACATTCTCCCAGAATGATATGGTACAAACCAGCAATCATGGTAAATGAGACCCCTCGAAGATAATATTCATTTTCATCCTTATATTCAAAAATACAATACATTATAAAAATAACATCAGTAGGTTTCATGTCAAGAATTATATGATCCCCTGAAAACTAGGTCTCTGATAAAGAGAATAAAAAAGAAAGAAAAATGGATACCATTATCACTCTTCATTCCGAGGGGTGTATTAATATCCATCACATTAGAAAAAATCACCATAGGAATACTTTATTGAATCAAAATACGAGTTGATATAAATGAATGAGATGCACTATTATCTAAAAAAGCTATCACTAGATATGAATCGATAGTGATGGTACCTCTCACGATTTATGGACCAATATATATTTCATCTAGTGGACCATATCGGCTCGGGTTCAATACTCTGGTGCCTGGATCCAGTTGGTCACATGACCTCAAGCGTGCCTCCCCATATGTAAAAGGCTACCAACAACCAGTTATGGTGTAATAAGCTAATCATGGGGATATTATACCATTTTTCAATAGATTAATACACTATAAAAAATAATAAAAAATAGTGGAATCACATATAACCGTAAAAAATACAAATATTTCTAGATAATCAATGTAGGAAATACAATATCCAATTGAAGAAGATAAAATTCGGTGCTAATGAACATGTCACGTGTCTAAAATGAAAAACAAAAATAAAGACATTGATGACTCCCAAAAGGGTTCTGAACCATGTCTGGTTCCCTAAACTATTCTCCATCCCAACATAGCCATTTAACAAAGGGCCTTTTCGCTTATCCTATCCTGCAAACATAAAATATTTTCCGGTACTGATCCGAAAGACCAAGTATGGTGTGATTACAACTCAGTAGGCTGCCACTAATGGTGTCTAAAACAATATTCAGTCAATAAAATTGTTCTTGGTTGTATAAATAAATGAGTCTAATGGATATGTAAATATTTATCACATTTTCAATTATTCGTTATTTAACTACAAATACCCCCAGGTTCCAAAGAACACCCGAACATCAATACCTATATTGGAACATGATATAGTATTAACCATTTCCCATTAGAAATTCTTAATTCATTTAAAAAACGAGATTTCATAATCCATTTCATTTAAATTTATAAATGAATAAATGGACCAATATTCCAATTCCAACAATTTGGGTGTAGGTCCTCATGCCTAGGACCCCATGGGCTTTGAAAAAATTACACCATGTCCTAGACATATTTATCACTATGGGATTTAGAAGCAGTAGACCGTGTCCTACACATATTTATCACTACTATGGGATTTGGAAGTAGTAGATCATGTCTCTCACATGTGGGGATATATCATGTGTCACACACTTTTATCACATATATCACAATATCAATATAACACATAAATCATGATTAATAAACATTAATACTTTTATCAAAATAAAACATTAATTAATTAAAGTCCAGTAATTTATTAAAAAAATTTAATTAATCACTACATTTTTTTAGTTAATTTAGCACCAAATTAATCATATATTTCCAATTAATTAATTCACAAATTAATTAATCACATCTATATTATTAATTAATTATTCAGTAAATAATACATATAAATTCAATAAATTAATTCAGAAACTAATTAATCATTTATCATCTCAACATCAAATAATTAATTCACAAATTAATTATCCTAAATGTCACTATTTAATAACTCTGATAATTTAATCAACTATTAATTATCCTTATTCCCACAATTCAACATTCTGATAATTAATCATTCAATTAATTATCTCTATTTTAAGATTAAATACTATGATAATTAATTCATTAATTAATTATCTTAATTCAATAATTAAATTATTCCATCAAATCCCTAATTCTTCAATTAATTAATTGACAACATTAATTACTTCATTTTTTTGAATGTCTACTTGTTAAACGAACCTTAGAAATTATACAATTCCATAAAATAAATAAATAGTATTACTATGGGATTTGAATATTAGACCACCTACCTCATTTTGTGAATGATCGATCACCCAATGGAAATTTGGAAAATTCAGTAGCATAATAACATAGAATGGGTTACAGTTCTAATACCTAAATCTAGATCAATTAAATCTAGATATCTTTAACATATATATATATATATAATCCTATATTTAGATCCAAATATTAGTCCTAGATATAATACAATAAAAAGAATACATTCACTTAAATAAAGGGAAAAAATGGAATATGAACGAGAAAGCAAGTAGCAAAGGATTCTCTTACCGGGAGAGGTGAAAATATTTGATCTGGGCATCTAATTTTGATGAAAAAAAGGTCTTACAGCCTTTTAATCCCTCTTTAAAGCTTTTAAATTAAAAAAAATCAAAAGGTTCCATGTTTGGGTCAAATAGAGGATGTTTTGGGAGATCAAATGGATTTAAAATTAATTTTTGGGCCATTAAAAATATCATGCATGGATTCCTGGGAAGGAAGGATTAGGTTCCACTGAATTTTAACCAACTATTTACTTATTATATTAGAGTTTAAATGTATATCTAATTAGGGTGACATGATTGGAAGACCATGTTCCGGTCATGTGACTCCCCACTTTCCAGGCCTGAATGCTTTTCTAGGCTGGGACACACAGTTTTCACTAACCATATGTCAACCATGCAGAGCCCTCTTTCCCAATTTTTTTCTCAAAATTCACTCAAACACACCCCAAGATAAAACAAAATATAAAATTACTCAACAAAAGGAAAAATATTACCTATAAACGCGTCTGCGACAACTCATGAAAAGGTTGATATCTTACAATATCCCCACCTTATAACAGCTCATCCCCGAGATGCACTCCCAAGCTTCTATAAGATCATGATCCAAAAATAGTGTTCCCTTGAGCCAGTATATCTATTTAAATTTACAATGTACCCTCATGGACCGGGACATATTTCCACAACACAAAAAACTATCATTATGGGCCTTCCTTGCAAAACTTTCACACTATAATCCAATATAGGTATCAGATCATCCTCAAAGGATTCATCCATATCCAGCTCAATGTAATCCATGAAGATCATATGAGAAGGGTCGGGATAATACTACCAATGTTTTTATTCATAGAAAATTTCAGGTGTAACACTATAATTTTTTGCAAGAGCCAATCAATACACCACCAACCGGATTCTCTCCACTTCCACAAATGGTCCAACAAACCTGGGCACCAACTTGCCCTATATCTATATCCTATGGTTACCCAATCTATGTGAAACCCGAAGAAATACATGATCACCCTCTATAACCTTTAGGTTTTGTGAATTTATATAATCATATGACTTCTATATACACTAATTTATAGTCATATGTTTCTAAATTAGCTTCACCTATTCCGACGTCTCCTGCACGAGACTCGGTGACAACAATTCTGACTCGCCATTCTCCAACCAGCATTGGGGTGATCTATATAGACAACCAAAAATATCCTATGATGTTTCATCTATATAGTATCTTTATAATTATTTTTATAGTTAAATTCCACTAAATCAAAAAATTTCTCCCATGATCCACCAAATTCAAGAACACAAGCTCATAGCATATCCTCAAGAACATCAATAGTATGCTCCAACTACCAATCTTTCTATGGGTGGAAGGGCATACATAACAATACATGTGTACCAAGAACCTTATTCAATACATACCAGAAGTTTGAAGTGATACTTGAGTAATAGTATGAAACTATACTCCATGTCACCCCGTGTAGACCGACTATCTTTTGAACGTATAAATATCCTATCTACTCCACTAAAAAAGTATCCATTATATACAAGAAATGTACTACATTCATCATTCGATGAACAATAAACAAAAGTGAATAATTATTTGTTGTATTATTTATAAAACTGAACATGAAATATATTTTCATGTTATCCCACTTACATTCTGTAATGGGTACTTATTACAGCAACCCTCTAGGCCATTGACGCTCTGCCTTCAGCTGTTGATAGGTGTAACATCGTGTCACAAACCCTTTATCTCCTTTTTCTTGCTCGACAACAAAAATTATCATCATCGGTCATGTTATATTTTTGGAACACATGGATTTACCACCAACATTGAGGCATTAAACACCTGCATTAACTCCTCCTATATGCTCATAAGAACAAAAACCTAATTTAAGCCATATATGATCTCTTCCTAATCTAGGGACCAATATAAATATAATTCCCCACCTTCAAGGCTTTCCCTCATATTCAAGAACTCGTGATTATCATACTTTCTATCTCTAATCCAACTCAAAAGTGTAGTCTCCACTGAAACCAATATGAGATCCATCTTCTTCAGACTCTGATGAACCACCACATGCATCTCAGAAAGCAAATTCATCATCTTCCACTCAACACTAGAATCCTGAACCATCTATGTATGATTTTTCATACCTAACGTTTCATCCACACTATTTATTTTACAATGATTCTATGGTTTCTAAAAATAAAATGAATTCTTGTACTCAACGCATCTATGCTGCCAAAGGTTCAAATCTCATGGTCAATAGATATACCTTAATCTCATATGATTGGTAAACATTGTAAACTTTTCACCCAATAGATAATTCCACCAAAAATTCAAATCATATACCAAATATTCTAGTTTGATTTTATTTATAGGGTAGTTCCATTCATGAGGATTTAACTAATGAGACTCATATTCCACAACTTGATATCCCTTTATCATCACTTCTCATATTATGATCCTATAAGTGTCACAATACACCATGTACTCCTCAACTGGATTGGGTAGGATCAAGATCAGTGCAGATGTAAATTGATTCTTCAAATCCTTGAAGTCCATCTGGTATGATTATGACCATTCAAACATTACTCCTTTCATTGTAAAACCTAAAAGTGGCACTACCAAATGGGAAAAGTCTAGTATGAATATCTGATAGTATCCTTATAATCCCAAAAATCTACAGATATCGAAAACATTATTATTTTTCTACCATGAAACACAAATTGAACCTTCTCTGGGTCCACTGACACACCTTCCTCCAAGATGATGTTTCCCAATAAGCATACCGGATTAATCCAAAACTGACACATTGATAGATTTTCGTATGGCTGATGGTCTCTAATTGTACTCAGGATGATTTCAAGGTGTTGGACATGATCTTCATGAGTCTTATAGTACACCATGATGTAATCCACAAAAACTAAAACACATTTATCTTGGTACGAGTGAAATAATCTATTCATTAAGGCCATAAATACTACTGGTGTTTTTGTCAACCCAAACTGTAGTACGATGAACTCATATAGTATATAAATTTTTCTGAACGTTTTCGTAGTTATATCAAAAGTCTAAAGTCATATTTGATGATTCCTCAATATTTAGTTGATCTTTGAGAACACACAACCTCCTCTTAATAGGTAAAATATATCTTTAATGCACAGAAGAGGATAATGGTTCTTCATAATAATCCAGTTCAACTTTTGATAATCACCACACAAGCATAGAGTCCCATCATCCTTCTTAGAAAATAACTCTATAGAGCCCCAAGGAGACATACTTGGATGGATAAATACCTTTTTCTCTAAATCCTCTAGTGTAGTCTTGGGTTCTTGAAGCTATATCCGTGCTATTTTGTACGGTGGAATATACACTAGCTCATCTACCGACCTGAGCTCAATATTTGATTCCACATTACTTTCTCATGGAAACCATGATATGTGTTTAGGAAGAAGATCCTTAATCTATTCTACCACTGGTTTAAAGATATCATTCTTTACTCCTTCTTCATATGACAACAAACTAGAAAACTATATTGTGAGCTCTCCCAGTTGCTAAGTAATTTTCCATGCTCGTCTATCCTGGATATCCCACTCTCCACGATAAATATAGTATTTACCCTTAGGATATGATAAGGTCACTCTCCTATGGTAACAATCAATGTGGGCTCGGTATGAGACTAGAAATTTTATACCCATAATTAGATGAAATATAGACATTTTAGTGGTATAGATATCCCAAAGAAAATGGAACTCCCCGATATCGAGAGAGCATCACCTGTATAGATAGATGTATCTAAATATTAATCCCAATAGTGTATCTATCGTCATTACCCCTCTCAAAAACTCCTCCACCATGCTCAAACCAGTAACAATTTTTTTTATATAATTGAATGAGAGGGACCAGTATCAAATAAGGAACAACCTAATATTGAATCTATAAGAACATTACCTCTCACAATAGATGTTACAACTTCACAATCCACAAGTATGGGCTACGATACTAGTAGTTTTCCTATCCATGCTCCCTAAAATATAGTCTGACTCCCATGATTTTCACCACTATGATGATATGGGAACTTTTTCATAGAAACACCACGTCCACTACCACTACCACAACGGTAAGTAGAGCTCCGACTTCCGTACAAATATGGTGTATAAGATACCCTTCATACAATATGTTCTATCTAGCTCCTAGATCACTAACTATCTGTCTCAGTTTTATATAGAACCTATAAATATGTTCCATTATTCCAAAGCCTCGTCAATCCATTAGTGGTTGGAGAAAATGATTCTATATGTTTATTTTCCTACCAAACTATTGGAAAACCACATGGGTAAGGTATTGGGTAACCAAACCTTCCCATTCTATACTCTTCTTCCCACTACTCTAGGAGAAATTTTCATAATGATGTTTCTTGTTTTCTAAAGTCATACGACTTGACCGTGCATAAGAAACCACTATTCTACCACTGGAAGCCTCCTTCAGGTTCCCCTCATCAATGAGATCTTGATTCATCACTTCGGAAAACTTATTCCTCTTGAATATGTTCACCTAGGACATAATTTAACACCAAATCCCATCTAGAAACCTATTTTCCAAAATAGCCTCATCTCCTTCCAATGCTAGAGAAAAGCATTGAAAATATATTAAGAATACTTCATTTTCCATTATGGAGAAGCTCCCCTAAGTCAACTTCATGAACATAGATATTATCTTCTTCCATGACGTCTCTGGATAAAAGTGCTTGAAGAAATTCTCTTGAAAGTCCTTCCACTCAATAGTCACCAGTTTTCCATTACATTTCTGGATGTCCCATTGGTGCCTCTCCTGAAAACATAACATATATGAATCAAATTTGAACCTCTTCTTAGAAAGAGTATCCAAGTGTTCAAGCATAGTCTCAGTAGACTCAATCCAGAAATCATAACGCTTTGGTCCACCCTCTCTAGTAAAAGTCAAATGATGATACAAATGGAACTCCATCATCAGAACAAAAATAATTTTTACAAACCACCCTATTTCTCTTTACATGAATTTCATAAATTGAGTGATGTTCTTTCAGAACTCCTACCCTGCTCACTCAATTAGAACTACTGGTTCTTGGGGTTCTGTAACGACCCAAACTTTTATTAATGAAAATTCCTAGTGATATAATTAAATGTCTTATTATGTAAAATGGTTATAAAAACTATGAACTTCCTCGATTTTATGTTTTTGGATTTCAAAATACTGTTAATAATTGTTACCATTGCTATTATATTCATTGAATAGTGATCACATGATTAGTATAAATATATGGCTTCAACAAATCGAATTTACTCTGAAAAAGGAATCCATGGCCTCATCTAATAGAATTTCTCCTTACGAAGCCCATTTTTTAGAGCTCAAAAAAGAGGTGGAGTCATTGGACTTCCCTCTTGACCAAGCCCAAGCTGAGATTCAACACGTTAATCTCAAATGGAACCGACTACGAGAGAAGTGGAATTTGATAGAGATTACCACCAGAGCAATGTTATCTAAGCCACCCAAAGAGTCTTTCACAATCGCACACCTTACCCTTGGGTCTTATTCGTGTTTTTTAATGGGTTATATAAAAATAACCTTGCACTATTACTATGTAAATTATTTTTCTATATAGTATATAGTTATTTTAAAAAATTTACGTTGTTTTTAAAGAACAAATATTATTTTAGTTAATATTCAATTAAGAAATATATTTTGTTGAATTAATGGATTTTTTAATTAAATAATATTTTAATAAAATATTATTACTAAATTATTTTGTATTAAACATAAATTATCATAAAATTTTTATGAATAAAATTATAATTTTTATTAATGTTGGAATGTTATTTTTGTCAAAACCCATGAATTTTCGATAAATGTCGGTTTTTATATTAAAAGTAAAAATTCACATATTAATAAAATCATTTATATAAAATGTATTTAATTTTTTGAATCAGGACATAGAAATTATCTAATAGTGAATTTTTTATAATTTTCTGAGGCCATGGAATTTTTGGGTAAAAATTAAATACCATTTAATTATATAATGTGTTTTATGACATCATAATGACCCAATGGTGTTGTAATAAAGTACTATAAATGATATTTTCGTCCAATATTTGTTTTATACTTAAAATAATGTAATTTTATATATGTTTTATTAACTTTATGTTGCCTTAGTAGACCCTCCAAGGGTAAAAAAACATTTGTCCTTTTTCAATTGATTTCCTTGAGAGTGTGACTCATCTCCACATAATCAAACCTATTATTTTAATATTTTCGGCGATTATACTTATAAAATAATGTTTTCCACTCCCATTTGGAAAAAAATGTGGGCAAAAACCATGGTTTGGTTTGTGATTTTTGATTAGTTTAATGTGTGGTGTCCAAAACCTAAATAATAAAGAATTCCCTCTCTTTTGCTATATAAACCCACCCAAGATCCCACATCCTCTTCACTCAAAGCATTTGGAGATTGACTATCCTCTACCCTCCTATCTCTATAATCCTCTAAAGGTGCCCCAATCTCCCAATAGTCCTCTCTCAATCCCCTCCCATGCCTTCGGGATCACACTTCCAAGATAGGGATTTCTTCCTTTCTAATTTTTTTCCAAATATCATTATGTTTTTATAACCTTTTAAACAATTAAAAATGTTGGGGTATTATTTCTCACCTCCCCCATAATTCCATCATTATTTTTTAATGATGATATACCCCTTTCTCTCTCATTAATTATCCTCATGTACACTTGTTACCATGCCGAAATTTCATAAGGGATTTATGTCTTCTCATTTACATTCAAGCAATTATTTTCTATTGTGATTCTAAATTACATTACATATGTTGAGAAAAATTTCTATATGAACCCCATACTTTCCATTTCATTTAAATATGATTAGAAACCCCTTCGTCTCTAGTCAACCATTTTTTTAATTCTTTTTTCATGTCGTTATGCTGGTGAAATTGCACCCCGTTTTTTCAAACCAAAAGTCATTGTGTACTGAATAACATTCCCATTTTTCTATCAAGTTTATTAACCTTTATGAACATTTACTTTTTGATTATAGAGTTTCATGTATGAATTCCACGTTCATTTATTTTTGAATAAATGATGATGTTTAATGAATCAATGTTATATGATCCATGTGGATCACTTATGCATGAAATGTAATGATTAAGAAAGGCATGCTTTGATAGCACTCCAATTCATTGGGTAAATATTATTATCATGATACATCAAGTGCAATGAGGTTTTAATCATGATAATTCAATTTCAATGATGTTTTACTCATGGTCCTTGTGAAATGGGACTTGGATCATGCTAATATCATGTTAGATGTTTTTTCCACATTTCCATGTTAGGATAATCATGCTATACCATGAATTTATGTCCACGTTTTTCTTATTCTCCATTGATATGCCTTTTTCCTAACATGTATTGTATTCTTAATTTTATGCCTTGTTTACTCCCTTAATGGTCTTTATAGATCAACCTTTTCACATGTATTTACTTAGGTTATCCTAGGCAATGATAGGTATGAGGGAATGTTGTGGTCATTTAAAGTATGTTTCCAATAAAGATGTTTTTTATGTCTTAAGTAGTCATGAAATGTCCCTAATTCCCCAATACACTAGACCACTCGATCCTTAATGTTTTCTTAAGTGCATTTTTATATAATAAATAAGGTTTAAGTGTGAAATAAAGAGTAGGATTGTTATAGTTGGTATCATAGGATAGGTTGAGTTATTTTTGGGATTAGGAATACAAAACCCTAGTGAAATCCTTAGCATTAAGACTAAGTATAATAAAAACATCGCTAAATTTTTGTGATTATTGAGTAAGTGGGTTATCACGAAAATTTATCCCTATCCAGATATGAGCAGGTTGAGGCATCTTTGGCATAGATGTATCATAGGGGTAAAACCCCAAAACACCGCTTTGAGCTGACTCGAGCGGGAACTGGTACATGACAATGGGCCTTGCTCCACTCTTGGTTACGACACTCCTGGGGGATATGATTTGGAAAATTCATAAGATTATTATGAACCATTATTGAGGGAATAAAGAAAAATTCCCTTAAGAATATATGTTGGTGGGAAGTAGATCATGGATAAAAATAGATTTAAGCCTATAAAATCATAAGATAAGGAAATAAAAGTAATTTATAAGTCATCCTGTAAAGACCTAGAAATTCCATGTAAATTTATTTTTTAATTATATGGGAATTTTACGAGTTTGAAAAAATTGATGACGCATTATTCTGAGGCATGGTGTGCTCGAAATGAATTTTTGAACATTTTTTTTGGGTACGTTCAGTAAATGTGGGAGTGGGTTTTTGTAACTTTTGAACCGGTGCTCAGAATTGAAATCTGAGGATACCATTCAACTCGCAGCACTGATATTTGCTTAAGGAGACATTCACCTCAACCGTAGTTGGTCGAGGGTGAAAGATAGTTTTTTTTTGTTTTCATAGAGATAAAAATAAAATAAAGAAAAAGTTTTTATTTTATTTTTAACCTCCCAATTGAATTCTTAGGGGTGGGGACCGACTGAGCTAGAAAACCCACATTAGTGAATTCATATTGGTGGGGACCACCTGAACCCCTCTTTAATGTGGGTAATTCCCTTGTAATCCTCCCATTTAATTGTGCCAATGCAATTCAGTTAATTGTTCCATTTAATTGCGTCAATGTAAATTAAATAGATCACCCTTTAAAATACTAAGTAACAACGTCATTGTAATTTAGGGAGATTCTTATTAAATGAACGTTCATAAATTCCATGATCGTTACATACCCTCCCCATCTCCTATTTATATTGAGAATGGGGGGGGGAGCAATTGGAACGAAAACACCAAGTGACGAAGCTCTAGTAAAGTGCCATGATTCCCAACACTTGGAGGATGGAGCCGGTTTTGGTGGGCGGTGACAAGCGACCCCTAACCGCGAATCGAAGAACAAGGACAACACCTGAGCCTAGACCGGAAGCATCTTGCACGAGTGACGAACACAGACATCCCCAACGACTTCACCCTTTACCCCTCGACTGCTCCAATGAATGACTGGGTAGGTTTTTTTGTTGATTTATACCCCCTTATCTTGTTCATGTCGACCCC
Source organism: Viscum album (assembly GCA_963277665.1). NCBI lineage: Eukaryota > Viridiplantae > Streptophyta > Magnoliopsida > Santalales > Viscaceae > Viscum > Viscum album. The sequence goes on from OY728160.1 coordinate 1,210,566,517, forward strand.
CTTGATTCAAGATCAATATTTCCGCTTTCTACCATTCAAATGCGGAGGGTGCGGGAAAAATGAACATGTCCCAACCCCTTCACAACCATTGTGGATTATTTTTTGGTTCTGAATCAATAGAGACATCCCGAGATTAGTGTGGGAGTCTGCGGAATGAATAACGGGCCACAGGGGCACACCCAGTGACCCAAATAGCATTATCGGAGACCGTGTCTACAACCAAAACCAGTGGGTCTCGGGAACGGCAGTCGTCACTCCGGACGGTCGCGACGAAGGAAGCAGTGTGACTGCGATGAAGGCAGCGGCGCGACTGTGCCACCGGAGAAGGTTCGTGACCCATCAGCCACAACAGAGCAAGGGGGCAGCTGACGACGGTCGGTCGCGTGAAGGGGCGGCGGTGTGCGTCCACACCACCTGGCGGAGAAGGGCCACGACACGATGTTGCAACAGTGATGGAGGGGAGACCGGCTCGCTACCGATTGCATGTGATTGCGCGGTGGGTGACCGCACCGAGCGGGCCTGGCCGGACCCAGCAGTCCGGGTCAAAGCCTGGGCCGGACCCAGGTTGGGTCGGCCCGGGCCGGGATGGTCCAACTGGGTTAGATCGGACCCGGACCAATTTCCACATTTTTCTCTCATTCGGCCATATCATGAGCTATGGGTATCTGTTTGACGAATCGTCTAGAGCCTCTGAAACCATGAATGAAGACGGTCCTTTTGGGTATACCCCACTTTAGTTTTGGATAAAGTTGGGGTAAGGCCAGGTTAGATCGAGCACGAATCCAACCGGGTCCTCGAGACTAAAAGGCAAATAACTTACAGACCGGGCGTCCGATTGACGCACCGTCTATTGTTTTGAGACCCCTTTTACATGGTGGTAATTTTGGATACTTATTCTTGTAACTTCATTATAGTTGGAGTATCGACCTGCAGCTTGAGGAGAGGATCCTCTCAGAATCAAATGAGCATAGTGTGGGAACCCTGTAGCTGGTGTAACATGAGAAAAGGATCATATGTGGGTCTGTGCTTTGGGATTCTATGTGGGTATATGATTTGAGATCCTACATGGTTCTGTGTTCGAGAGTTCCACTTGGATCCACTCTAGGAGTCCACATGAGACTACTCTTGGATCCTACATGGGTCTGCTTTACTAGGATCTTACGTGGGTCTGGTGTATTAAGATCCTACATGGGTCTGATGATTTAGGATCCTACATGGGTCTGCTTCTTAATAGAGTAAGATGATTCATTAGTTACATCTAATCATCTTTACTACCATTTCTAAGTTATACCTGGAGTGAGCTGAGTCTTTACCTTTGTGGTAATCTTCTGTGTGGAGTACCTTTGTGGTATTTACCTTCTTGGTGATACCTTTTTGGTAATTTTATATGTGGCGTACCTTTGTTGTACTTACCTTCACGGTGATACCTTTGTGGTAATCTTCTATGGGACGTACCTTTGTGGTACTTACCTTTGTGGTATTTTTCCATTTTGGAGCATTTGTACTTTGGCTAAGGGTTTAGGCCTTGAGATTCCTCATGAATTAGATGGGTATACTTGATAACTTAGGTATATGTATTGGCATATACCTAAGTAGGGTTGTCAGTTGTTTTAATGCTTTGTGGTTTATCCTTTGTGTCTTTTTTGAGACGTTTGAGGGTCTCGGGGTCCCTACTGAGTATCATTATACTCACCCCTACATAGGCTTCGCCCACACCTTGTTGTGTTTGATATAGATGACAGACAACATTGACTGAGGTTGAGGGTACGAGGACTAAAGGTAGCTCGGAGGTGGACCTTAGACTTGGCATACCGCAGAGATGACCGTTCGAGATTTGTACCTACACATCAGGTAGGATCCTTGGTGGGTGTTCATAGGAGCTGTTCAGATTAATTGTAACTTCCATTTATCTTGTACTTTCTTGTTGGGCTTATATTCTTTCCCCTTTTTCTTACTGTACACACTCTTTTCACTATACAGTTACTTGTGCTTGTATCTTTCTGTGTTCTTGGTTGTGTGTCTCACAAGATTTAAATGGAATGCCTTCCCAGTTTAGGTAATACACCTTTTGGTGCTAGTCATCAGCCTCTGGCCTATGGAAGGCGGGTTTGGGGTAGTCACGACACGAGCCCCGGGGGACAGGTCATAACAAATTGGTATCAGGGGAGTCAGTTCTACCGTAGAACATTGGACTCTAATATTTTAACTGCAATAGTGTTACGTGTTATGAGTCTTGTTATCAATTGAGGGAATCCAGTGTTGGTGTGGCGACCGACGTATCCATGCACCAAGACCCTGACTTTTGATTTCTGACTTATTACATGAAAACACTGAATGTGTGTTTGTTTTGAAAAGTTTTCTTTGTGAACTCTTTTGAGTCATCTCACCAGGTATAACTTATTGATCATGGAGCACCTGTTTCTTTTCAGGATGCCTCCTTGCAAAAAGCCAGCTAAGGTTCCGGGTATAGTATGCATTGATAGCCCACCGAGCGACGAAGCCTTGGTGTCGGGCCCTTTATCAGTAGGGGAATTAGTGGAGGCACCAACGGTACCATTACCAATTGGGCCACCGATTCCACCAGCCACAACCGAAGAGGGTACACGCCACTTGAGCACGTTTCACGAGTTCCACCACCAGAGGCCATCTAGGATCAGGGGTGAGATAAACCCACAAGCGGCTGTGGATTTATTCGAGACTGTGATGAGAGTCTTCTGACTGGTAGGGACACTAGATGATCTCATGGAGATCGTTGCCGCCATTATTCTATAGGAAGACGCAAGAAGATGGTGGAGCATGATGCTCCAGGTTCATAACAAGGTGATACATCTCTAGTCAGGCTTTGATAACCTGTTTCGAGCAGCGTTTGACCCAGCGACTCTTCACCCAGTTCAAATACAAGATCTTCTTCATCTGTAGTAGGGAAGCATGACTGTGGCTTAGTAATCAGCGAGGTTCACCAACCTCTCATGCTACTCCACTAATATGGTGTGAGACCCATTCTTCATGGCCAGGACCTAAGAGAAGGGACTCATAAGAGAGATCAGGGCTTTGATGATTTCTCTCATCATCCCGACGTAGGAGGGGGTGTTAGAGAGAGCCCCTGCTGAGTGAGCTCTAGCAATGAGACCCACCACCAAGTGTCACGTTGTAGAGTCTTCTATATCTGGCAGAATACAGATGTCACAAAGGTCCAAGAGGATGAGACCTATAGGTGGACAATTGTAGGATTCAGGGTCGGTTGTGTCGGGCACCGGAGACAGAGCCAATCATGCGAGGAGCATACAGTGTTACGCGTGCAGCGGGCAGGGTCACATGGCTCGTGATTGCTCGACCCACTGTACGGATCATTAGAAAATGGTCGAAGGGCCGCCCATGTAGATACCGAGGTTCGACAGACGAGGTCCAAATGTAGCAGGTGGATGTGGTAGAGCAGTTGGCCGTGTATCTGGCAATGGGTGATGATTCGAGATGTTACTGCCAACACCACCAGGTGGTCCACCCCAACTACAAGGAGCATATGGACAAGGGCGATATTAGGTCCAGGCAGCTGAGGCCTAGGAAAATGGCGCTCCGAAGAAGATATGAGGTACGATCTCTGTATACTCCACCTTAGCTATAGTAATTAAAGAAATAGGTTCTAGTCAATCTTTTATTTCCACGGCCCTCATTCGGAGTTCGGAGATTCCAACAGAGCCATTGGATCAATCCTTATGGCTTGAGACTTCTACGGTAGAGGATTCAACGATTACGCACTAGTTATGGTAGTGTGAGATTACTCTAGGAGGCGATAGATTCGGCTAGGATCTCATAGTAGTGGCATCGACGCCTTACAAAGTCATCTTGGGTATGGATTGGTTATCTACAGTCCATGATCAGATTGACTATATTAGGCGCAAAGTGTGGTGTATCCGCAAGGATGAGACTAGGTTTACCTTTAACGGAGATAAGGGAGCCTTTGCAGCATATGATGGACTTACTCAAAAAAGAGTGCAACCGATCACTCATCAGTTGGCTAGCCTTACCCTCGGATCAATTGATGTGGAGAGTCTGAGCTATTCTGTAGTGGTGGACTAGTACGCGGATGTCTTCCCTGATGATGTTTCGGGTCTACCTCCTCGCAGATAGGGGACATTGACATTGATTTGTACACAAGGATGGCACCGATATCTACACCAGTGTATCAGATGGCTCCTACAGTGCTTCGTGAGCTGCAGGTACAGCTAGATAACATACAGGGGAAGGGGTTCATCTTGACTAGTGTTTCTCCTTTGGTAGCCCCAATTTTTTTCACCAAGAAGGTAGACGGGAGCTTGAGACATTGGGTTGACTATCTTCGTCTGATTCAGGTGACCGTGAAGAACAAGTACCCACTCTTGAGGATTGACGACCTCTTTGATCATCTTAAGGGAGCGTGGTGGTTCTTGAAGATAGACCTCAGATCAGGCTATCACCAGCTTAGAGTACGATATGAAGATGTGCAGTAGACGGCTCTCATATGTAGATACGAACATTCTGATTTTTTGGTCATTCCATTCGGCATAAACAACGCTCCAGTAGTGTTCAAGGGACTCATGAACTAGATCTTTCAGCCATAACTTGATCACTTTGTAGTAGTCGTCATCGACGACATTCTGATCTACTCTACTACTAAGGAGGATCATGCCAATCATTTGCAGGTAATTCTAGACACACTCTGAGATCATCATCTTTATGGTAAGATCTTGAAGTTCTAGTTCTCGATCCAAGAGGTTCACTTTCTAGGAAATGTCATCTCGGAGGCTGGAGTTGTAGTGGATCCAGTGAAGATTGAGGTGGTACTTGCTTGGGAGCCACCCAGGAGTGTGACAAAGGTACAGAGTTTCCTGGGATTGGCTGGATACTACCAGAGATTTGTGAAATATTTATCAAGAGTTGTAGAAACTTTAACAGCGCTGAAGAAGAAGGGGAAACACTTCGTGTGGTCGGAGAGATGCCAACGGATTTTTCAGGAGCTGAGGAAGAAGTTGACTAGTTCCCCCCATCTTGAGGCTTCTGGAGGTGGGTGTTGGGTACGTAGTTTACTATGACACATCAGGGACTGGGATCAGATGTGTCCTGATGCAGGAGTGAGAAGTTATCGCATATGGTTCTTGACATCTGAGATAGCATGAGAAGAACTACACTACCCACGCCCTGGAGTTTCCAGCAGTGGTCTTCACCTTGATGATGTGGCAACATTACTTGATGGGTGAACAATTTAAAATCTACTTTGATCAAAATATTCTCAGGTATATCTTCTCTCAGAAGAACCTAAACCTGAGACAATGACATTGGCTTGAGTTCCTCTAGGACTATTACTTAAAAATATTCTATACTCGTGGGAAGGGGAACGTTGTAGCAGATGCACTCAACATGAGATATGGTATACAGCTGGTAGGTGAGGTGATGAAGTAGGTGGCCGCTTTGTAGATTTTCTTTGTGGAACTAGATGGAGTATCTTTTCTTCAGTCTCTTTTAGTCACTCCCCCACTTCTTTAGCGAGTCAGGGAGGCGCAATATAGGGACACTGACTACAAGGCTCAACGTGCATAGATATCCATAGGACAGGTACCTGATTAATTTTATAAAGGTGGGGAGCACGTCAACCTATTCAAAGGATGTAATATGGTACCAATGTGGCTTTGGGAGGAAGTGTTGATGCAGTTCCATAAGTCCCTTCTAGCGGTATATCCTGGAGTGGCGAAGATGTACCAGGACCTCCGACGATAGCACTGGTAGTCGGGAATAATTAAAGCAGTAGCTGAGTTTGTCTTTTGGTGCCTCACTTGTCAGCAAATGAAGTCAAAGAATTAGGTACCAGTAGGATTAGTTCTGCCTTTAGAGGTCCCAGAGTGGAAGTGGGATGGGATATCCATGGACTTCATGAAAGGACTACCACATACACCCATGGTTCATGATTCTATTTGGTTGATCATCGACCGACTCACCAATTCGGCCCACGTCCTACCAATCAGAGTGCAGGGTTCAGTAGAGAGCTTGAGACGCCTCTATGTGCAGGAGATTGTGTGGCTCCATGGAGTACCCTTGACGATTGTCTTCGATCATGATACATGTTTCACTTACCTTATATGGAAGGGGTTGTAGGAGGCCTTTGAGATGCAACTTCGTTTGAGCAGTGCCTTCCATCCTCATATGGATGGCTAGACTGAGCAGACCATTTAAACCCTCGAGGACATGATGCATGCTTGCATCCTCGACTTCGGTCATAACTGGGAGGATCAATTTCCCATGGTGGAGTTTCTTACAAAAACAACTATCACTCAACCATTGGGATGTCACCTTTCGAGGTGTTGTACGACCGACCATGCAAATAGTCTTTGTGCTGGACTGACCCAAGAGAGTCCGCACTCATGGGACCAGGGATGGTACATGCTACCATGGAGAAGGTGCAGATCATCCAGGAGTAGATGAAGACTGCATAGAGAAGTCAGAAGACTTATACCGACAAGAGACGGAGACCTCTGGAGTTCGAGGATGGTTACCAAGTCTTTCTATGGGTCTCACCCCGACGAGGTTTGTGGAGATTTGGTCGGGGTGGAATGTTATCTTAGAGGTTCATCGAAACCTTTCAGGTCCTCATCAAAGTTGGTGAGGTGGCTTACCACCTAGCACTTCCCCCTCAGTTTCACCAGGTTCAGGGCGTTTTCCATGTATCCCGGATGAGATGATTCATGCATGACCAATCTCACATCATCGACCATGGTGAGTTGGACATTGATGATGAGGTGACATTTATAGAGGTTCTAGTTGAGATTGAGGATCGATTGGAGAGAGGCCTTCATGGGTGGTCGATACCTCTGGTGCACATTTGCTGGCAGCACGGGAACCTCCAGGAGATCACATGGGATTGGGAGGATTAGATTCGTGCTCAGTACCCCCATTTGTTTTCCTAGTTTTTGTGATTTGGATTTCGAGGATTAAAATCCATAAGGTGGGATAATGTAATGACCCAAAATTTCCATGTAATTTTTTTTAATTATAAGGGAATTTTATGAGTCCAAGAAAATTTATGGCGTGGGATTTTGAGGCGCGGTGTGCCCGGAATGAATTTCTGGTATTTTTTTTCAAGTACGTTCAGAAAACGTGCGAGTGGGTTTTTGTAACTTTTGAACTGGTGCTCTGAATTGAAACCTAGGGACACCGATGAACTCACAGCGCCAATATTCTCTTAAGAAGACTTTCACCTCGACCACAGTTGGTTGAGCAGGAATGTTAGTTTTCGTGTTTTCTTAGAGATAAAGATAAAATAAAGAACTACTTATCATTTTATTATTAGCCTCCCAATTGAATGCTTAGGGGTGGGGACCGCCCGAGCTAGAAAACCCCCATTTGTATATTCAAAGTGGTGGGGACCACCTGAACCCCTCTTTAATGTGGGGAATTCCCTTGGAATCCTCCCATTTAATTTTTTCAACACAATTACATTACTTTTTACATTTAATTTCACCAACATAAATTAAATGGCTCGATATTTCAAATACTAAGTAACAACGTCGTTGGAATTTAGGATGGTTCATATTAATTGAACCTTCATAAATTCTACGATCATTACTAACCCTCCCCCTCTCCTATTTATAAGGAGGTTGGTGGGGAATAATTGGAAAGTCTTCATCAAGCGACGAAGCTCTGGTAAAGTGCCGCAATTCCCAATGCTTGGAGGATGGAGCCAGTTCTGGCAGGCGGTGAAAAGCGACCCCAAACAACGAATTGAAGAATGAGGATGACTCTTGAGCCTGGATCGGAAGCATCTTGCAGGTTCGATGAATGTCGATGTCCCCAATGACTTCATCTATAACCCATCGACTCCTCCAATAAAATACAAGGTATGGATTGTGGTTGATTTATACCCCTTTACCTCGTTCTTGTCGACCTCCTTGATTCATGAACAATATTATCGCTTGCTACCATTCTGACGCGGAGGGTTCGGGCCAAAAGAACATGGCCCGATCCATCCGCAACCTTTATGGAATCTTTGTTGGTTCTTGAATCGATGGATATACCGCGAGACGATTGTAGGAGTCGGCGGAAGGAAGATCAGGCCACTTGGGCGCAGCTGGTGGCCTGAAGAGCATCTTCGACGACCGTGCCAGAAACCGACACCGGTGGGGCACAAGAACAGTAGTCAGAACTCTGGCCGACCGCGAAGAAGGTGGCGGCACGACCACGTCATCGGAGAGGGGTCGCTGCCCATCGGCCGCGGCAGAGTAAGGGCGGCGGCCGTTCGCGTGAAGGTGCGGTGGCGCATGTCCGCGCCACTCGGTTGTGAAGGGTCGTGGCACGATGTCGTGGCAGCGATGGTGGGGCAGCCGGCTCTCTACCGGCTTCCAGTGATGGTGCAGCGCACGACCATGCTATGTGGAGGAGGTTGTCCATCCTGCCAGCCGGGGAGCCGAGCATGCCACCACATCGCGGGCTTCCCTGTGCGGGCCACCCGGCAGGCCACTCCGCTGGCTGGGCTGCACTGGCGGGCCAGCCCGGGCAATGCCGTCAGGCCGGGTTGGTCCCAGGGCCAGACCCAGGTCGATCTGAACCGGGTTGGTCCGACCGAGTCAGACCAGACCCGGACCAGTTTTGACCCTATTCACACTTTCCACCATATCTTGAGCTACAAGTATCTGTTTGACGAACAGTATGCAATGCCAGAAAGCTTGGATCGAGGTGGTACTTTTGGGGATACCCCACTTGAGTTTTGGATAAAGTTGTAGTTCAACCGGATTGGATTGATCACAAATCCAACTGAGCCCTCAGGACTAAAAATCCAATAACTTATAGACCAGGAATCTGATTGATGCACCGTCTGTTGTAATGAGACCCCTTTTATGTGGAGGTCCTTTGGGATACTTCATCATTGGACATTATGTTAGTTGGAGTATCTACCTATGGCTTGAGGAGCGAATCCTCCTGGAATCAAGCGAGCATAGTGTGGCAACCCTGTAGCAGGCTGTAATATGAGAAAAAGATCCTATGTGGGTTTGTGCTTTGGGATCCTATGTTGGTATGTGCTTTGGGATCCTACTTGGGTCTATGTTCGAGAGTTCCACTTGGATCCTCTTTAGGAATCCACATGGGACTACTCTAGGATCCTACATGGGTCTTCCTCTTAATAAAGTGTGATGATTCAGTAATTTCATCTAATAATCATTACTGTCATTCCTAAGTTATACCTGGAGTGAGTTGAGTCTTTACCTTTGTGGTAATCTTCTTTTTGGCGTACCATTGTGGTACCTACCTTTATGGTGATACATTTTTTGTAATCTTCTGTGTGACGTATCTTTGTAGTACTTACCTTCATGGTGATACCTCTGTAATAATATTCTGTGTGGCATACCTTTGTGGTACTTACCCTCATGGTATTCTATCCTTTGTGTAGCAGTTGTAATTTGGCTAAGGGTTTGGGCCTTGAGTTTCCTCATAAATGAGATGGGTATACTTGATAACTTGGGTATATGTATGGGGATATACCTAATTAGGGTTCTCAGTTTTTTTTTCATTCTTTGTATTTTATCCTTTGTGGATTTTGTGAGACCTATTAGGGTCTCGGGGTCCCTACTGAGTATCGTTATACTCCCCCCTACACGGCTGATGCCCAGACCTTGTTGTGTTTGGTGCAAACAACTGGCAACACTGACTGAGGATGAGGGTACCAATACTATGCCTCCTGCTTTTAATGGATCATCTGATCCCTCAATTGATGAAAAATGGATCAAATCCATTGAGAAGATCCTCTTCATCCTAAAATGTTATGAAAAAGAGAAGGTACCTATGGATACTTATCATATGGAGGGTTAAGCTGATCAATGGTGGAAATTGATCAAAATTACGAATCTCTAGGAGGAGATCGAGGTGTTGGATTGGAAGGATTTCAAGAAAATATTTTTCGACAAATATTTTTCTATCACCCTCCAACTTAAGAAGGAAAGGGACTTCGTTGTCCTCAAGAGAAAAGACGACAAATCTATTGGAGCATACAAGGAAAAATTTACAAGTCATTAATGATATGACTCCAGCTTTGTCGTTACCCACGAATGAAAGGTTGTCGCTTCTTTGGTGGGATTAAACCTAGCCTACAAAAAGCCCTAGCGATCTGTGCCTTCGAGAGCTATGAGGAAATTGTCTGATGTTCCTCAAAGTCGAAATGGTGATCGGTGGATCTCAAGGGTATAATGGGGATAAGAATCATAAGGTGAAATTCAATTCTAGTGGTCTTGTGAATAAATCCAATGGTCTGCGAAAATCCAGCACCCCACGTGCCAAAGGTGCGAAAAGAAGCACCCCTGAAATTTCCTGAAGGGGATGAGGAAGTTATTTAACTGTGGAAGAGAAGGGAACCTAGCTATTTACTACTGACAAGAAAAACCAATGGCTATGACAGAGTAGAGTAATTATCCATTCGAACCTCAACATGTTGTTCGTTTCATCAACTTCAAAGAACTAGGGCACCTTTCAAACCATTGCCCAAAGCAAAGGGTTTTCAGAGGCAACCAACTACCTCCAAGGAAGCAAGGGTGAGCTTTTTCAATCACTCCCACTGAAGTAAACACCGAAAACTATGTGGTGATAGGTATGCTAGTTATTCATTCAATAATAGAGAACATAATTTTTTATTCTAGTTCTACGCATTCTTTTATATCCTAAAAGTTTAGCAGAACAATCCCAACACCAACATCAATCATTGATGTAAAGATGTATGTGAGAATGGTAAATAGGGAAATCATTGGAACCCATAAATATAACTCTTCACCTATCATAATTTGTGTAATGAACTTCCCAGTGAACCTCGTTATACTCCCTCCAGTGTAATTTTATGCAATTCTTGTCAAGGATTGGATTTCTTTATACAGAGCCAACATAAATTTCCGTTAGAGGGAAATAACTATCCAAGTGGTGAATCGACCCCCGATTTTATAAAAGTGAAAGGGGGAGGATAAATCTTCTTTAGAACCATCATATCATGTGTGGATATTACTACCCTATGATCATACGTATCTTTCTCAGATGATTGATTCTAAAGAAGCAACCATCATTGAAGACATGCCTATAGTGAGGGAATTCACTAATGTGGTTCTGGAGGAATTTCAAGGTCTTCCTCTTAGAAGAGATTTTCAATTCCCAATTGATCTTATACCTGGGGTGTTACCAATATCCAAGAATCCATATAGAATGGTAGTTTTTTATCTTGAGGAGTTGAAGAAATAACTACAACAGAATCCGGATAAAGGTTTTATACGCCTAATTGCTTTACTATGGGGTGTTATATTCCTCTTTGTAAAGAGGAAGGATGGGTCAATGCACCTTTGCATTGATTATAATGAGCTCAAAAAAATCACAATAAATAACATGTATCTTATGCCCCAAATTTATGACATGTTTAATCAGCTATGTGGAGCACAATACTTTCCCAAGGTGAATTTGCGGTTAGGATATTACCGATTAACGTGAAAGAAGAATGATATCCCCAAGATTTCTTTTCATACAAGGTATGGGAACTATGAATTCATAGTAATGCCTTTTGGACTTACAAATTCTCTATAAATATTCATGGAATTTATGGATAGAGTCTTTAGATACTACCTCAAAAAATTTGTGGTAGTTTTTATATATGATATTTTAATATATTACAAAACCAAGGAGGAGCTTGAGGAGCATCTAAGAACTATACAAAAGACCTTGCAAAAGGAGAATCTCTTTGAAAAGTATAGAAAGTGTGAGTCTTGGTTGAAGGATGTATAATTCTTAGTTCATATCATCAATATCAGTGAGATATCTATGGATCCCTCCATGTTAGCTAAAATTGATGGATGGTCGAGGCCAACATCGCTAACAGATATTCGTAGCTTCCTAAAGTTAACTGGATATTATCACAGATTTGTGAGACATTTCTCTTGATTTTACAACCCTGTTTCTAAGATAAATAGGAATGGAGTAAAGTTTTCATAGAGTTATGAATGTGAAGAGAGCTTCAAGGATTTGAAAAGGAGGTTTATTGTTATGCCCGTTCTCACATTACCCGCAAGTGGAGACCTTTTTGTGGTATTTAGTGATGCCTCGAAGAAGGGATTGGGTTTTGTGTTGATGAAAAATGATAAATTCATTTCCTGTGCTACAAGGAAAATAAAAGTTCATGAGAAAAAACTATCCAAATCATGATATGGAGTTGTCTTTAGTAATACTCACCTTAAAAATTTAGCGGCATTAACTCATTGTAGAGAAGTGTGAAATATACATGGATCAAAAAATCCTCAAGTATATATTCACACATAAAGATTTGAACATGCACCAATGAAAATGGTTAGTGGTGATCAAAGACTATGACTACTCAATCCATTACCACCCTGGGAAAGAGCACAAGGTGGCGAATGATCTGAGTAGAAATGACCCATCAATTCTGTCATTGATGTTAATTGAAAAGGATCCAATCTTATTAGATTTGTTGAAGATGGAAATGGGAGCCATAAAGAAAGAAACATCATCAATCCTTTCACAAATGATTGTTCAATCACCTCTTTTGGAAAGGTTAAAGGATTCTAAAAAAGAAGATATAAGAATTTAGAAGAAACTGGAAACTATTAGAAAAGGGAAATCCTCATATTTCAATTTTAATGAAGAAGGAATTGTGAGATTTGGGAATAGACTATGTGTTATGTCAAGTCTGGAGTTAAAGAAAGAACTTTTGGATGACGCACATAGTTCGAATTTCTTTATTCAAATAGGAAACACAAATATGTATCGTGATATTTGAGAGAATTATTGGTGGGATAACATGAAGAAGGATATCTATGAGTATACATCAAATTACCTGGTATGTCAGCAAGTGAAGGCTGAGAGGAATAAGTCTAAGGGGATGATGCAATTATTACCCATATCAGCATGTAAATGGGAGAACATCACCATGGAATTTGTCACTGGACATCTGAAAACATCCAAAGTAAAAAATGCTATCTAGGTTGTTGTGGATCATCTTACAAATATTGTACACTTCATTGAAATTCAAGAGGATTTATCATTGGATCAACATGAATGGATATATATGAGATAAGTTGTAAGGCTACATAGAGTACCACTATCTATTGTATCTAATCAAGATCCAAGATTCACCTCTATGTTTTGGAAGAGTCTTCAACATTCTCTGGATAATGAGCTAAACATCAGTATGACTTATCATCCCCAAACTGATGGACAATATGAGCAGACTATCCAAACACTTGAGGACATGTTGATAGCATTCTTGATGGACTTTCAAGGGGTATGGAATCAATATCTTACACTAGCTGAGTTCCCTTGCAACAAAAGTTTCCAACCAAGAAGCCAAATGGATCCTTATGAAGCCCTATATGGGAAGAGGTGAAGAACACAGACATGTTGGGGTGACGTTGGGGAGAGAAAACTCACAGGTCAAGAAATGGTCGAAGAAATGGTGGAGAAGGATAAGACCATCCAAGAGCACATTACTGCTTCTCTGAGTTAACAAAAGAGATATGCTGATAATTGTCGACGCAACCTAGAGTTTGATGTTGGAAACACAATATTCCACTGCATATCACCGTGCAAGAGGGTTATGAGATTTGTAAATAAGGGAAAGCTTATTCCAAGGAAAATACGACCTTTTGAGATCCTTAATAGCACTGGAGCAATGGATGATTTACTAGCACTCCCACCGAACCTATCTCAAGTACATGATGTATTCCATGTATCACTCTTGATGAAGTACATACCTGACCCATCGCATGTACTCACTCCAGAGGTAATAGAATTGGAGAATGAACTCTCCTATGAAGAGAAGACATGAAGATATTAGATCGTAGGAAAAACGTTCTACGAAATAAGACAATTCCCTTTGTCAAGGTGTTGTGGTGAAACCAAAAGTTTGAAGATGCAACGTGGGAATAAGAGGAAGTGATGAAGCATTGTAACCCACATTTGTTTTAGTGTGGGAAAAGGAAATTTTATGGGAAAATTTTCTTTAGGGGGTATGATTGTAACAACCCAAAATTTTATTAATGAAAATCCCACATAATCTAATTAAATGTCTTATTATGTAAAATGGTTATATAAAAATATTAAATTCCTTGGTTTTATGTTTTTTTATTTCAAAATACCATCAATAATTGTTACAATTACTAATATAGTCATTAAACAATTATCACATGATTAGTATAAATATAGGGCTTCAACAAATTTAATTTACATAGACAAAGGATGTGATGGCCTCATCCAGTAGAATATCTTCTTATGAAGCCCATTTGTGAGAGCTCGGAAAAGAGGTGGTGTCACTGGGCTTCACTCTTGACCAAGCTCAAGCCGAGCTTCAATACGTTAAGCTCAAACAGAACTGACTACGGGATACGTAGAAGTTGATAGAGATTACCACCTAAGAGATGTTATATGAGCCACCCCAAGATCATGTTACCATCACAAACCTTACCCTTACTTCTTATGCAAGTGTTTTAATGGGTTATGTAACAAGACCCTAGCACTATGACTTTGTAAATTATTTTTTGTATAGAGTATATATTCATTTTATAATTGTTACATTGTAAATAGTTTTATAAGAAGAAATATTTTGTTAGTTAATATTCAAATAAGAAATCTATTTTGATGAATTAATGGATTTTGGAATTAAATAATATTTTTTAAAAAATATTATTACTAAATTAATTTTTATTAAATATAAATGACTGTATAATTTTTATGAATACAATTGTAATTTTTATTGCGGTTTGAAAACTGTTTTTGTCAAACCCATGAACTTTTTATAAATGTCGGTTTTTATTTTGAAAGAAAAAAAATCACATATTTAGAAAATTATTTAGATAAAATGTATATTAATTTTGGAATCAGGAAATATAAATTATCCAATGGTTAATGTTTCATAATTTTCTGATACATAATTTTTTTTTGTAAAAATTAAATACCGTTTAATTATATAATGTGTTTTATTACATCATAATGACCCAATAATGATTTCGAAAAATACTATAAGTGATATAATATTTTAATATATGTTTTACCCTTCAAATAATTTGATTTTATATTAGTTTGATTAATTTTATGGTGCCTTAGTGGACCCTCCAAGACTTATAAATAATTTTGACTTTTTAAATTGATTTCCTTGAGAGTGTGACTCAACTCAACATAAGAAAGCCTAATATTTTAATAAGTTAGGTCATTTAACTTATAAAATAATTTATTACAGTCCCCTTTTACATGAACCATGGGAAAAACCATGATTTGGTTTGTGGTGTTTGATTAGTTTAATGTGTGGTGTCCAAAACCTAAATAATAAAGAATTCCCTCTCTTTTCCAATATAAACTCACCCAAGCACCCATATCCTATTAACTAAAAGCCTTTAGATCTAGAACCACCTCTTCCCTACTCTCTATATAATCCTCACAATGTGCCCCAATCTACCATGAAGCCTCTCTAAAGACCCTCCCAAGCCTTTGGGATCACACTTCTAACTAAGGGATTTCTTCATTTCTCATTTTTTTCCAAATTTCATTTTGTTGTTATACCCTTTTGTTTTAATTTAAAAATATTGTGGTATGATTTCACACCTCCTCTATACTGATCTCATTATATTTTAATGATGATATATCCCTTAATATCTCATTAAATCCCCCAATGTACACCCATTACCATGCCAAAATTCTGTAAGGTATTTCTATCTCCTCATTTACATTTAAGCAATTATTTTGTATTATGAATATAAATTCCATTACATATGTTAGGACACATTTCTATATGACCACCTTAATTTAAATTTAATGTACATATTATGAGACACCCATTCCTCTCTCATCAACCATGTTTATTAATTCTTATGTCTTTTCATTATGATTCCAAAATTTCACAGTGTTTTTCCTAGACGAAGTCATTGTGTAGTGAATACAATGCCCATTTATCTGTCAAGTGTATTCACATTAATTCAAATTTACTTATTTATTATAGAGTTTCATGTATGAATTACACATTACATTATATTGGAATAAATTCTGATATTTAAGGAATCCATGTTATATGATCCATGTGGCACACTTATGCATGAAATGTAATGATTAAGAAGGGTTTGCCCTGATAGCTCTCCAATGCACTGGGTAAAGATTATTATAATGATACATAAATTGAAAATAGTGTTTACTCATGCTAATTAAATTTCAATGAGGATTTACTCATTCTCCATGTTCAATGGGCCTTCACTCGTGCTAATATCATGTTAAATGATGCGGTCACATTTCTATTTTATGATAATCATGCTATACCATGACATTATGTTCATGTTTATCTTATAATAAATTGATATTCCAATTTCCTAAAATGTGTTTTTTTCATTCATGGTATTCCTTATTTTATCCCTTATTGGGATTTATAGCTTACCATTTTTACATGTCTCTCCTCAGGTTATTCAATTCAATTCTAGGTACGAGGGAATTTTGTGGTCATGTAAAGGAAGTTTTCAATAAAGATGTTGTATTTTTATGTCTTAAGTAGTCATGTAATGTACCTATTTCCCCAAGACAGTAGTCATGTTGATGCTCAGATTTCACTTAAGTGAAAGTTTATGTAATAAACCGGGTTTCAGTGTGAAATAAGTAGTAGGGTTGTTATAGGTTCCACTACTGGTGGAGCACCTCACCCATATCCTTCTATTTTCCTTTAAAAACACATCTTCATTGAGTCGTATCCCTAAAATTCAAAACATAGGTCTTTGAAATCATAACATAACTTTTTTTACATTAACATAAGAGGAAAATCATAACTGGTCACCATAAGTCTTTTCTGAAAAACCATTCCACGTGGTCATAATTGAGGCCATACTACTACCCTTAACCCTCCTACACATAGGTCTTGGTTATCAAAGGGTATTATTGTTATAATTATTTAAATTATATTAGAAACCAATTTATTCGTGTTTTTCATTATTTAATAATTTTACATCCATATTAGGAACCATATTCAATTCACAGTAAGGGAAAAAATAGATCATGTTAAACAACATACCCAGAACACATTTTCCAATGCATTCCTAAAATGATTAATGTCACAAAATAATCTTATGTTCCTTGAATTATGCATGCAGACTCATCTATCAATCTATATCGGTCCATGAGACATTTCTCAACAATTTTCAGAAACAATAATCACATCACATGACAAGTGTATCACCCAAGGTGAAATAATATTCAACTATAATAGAAAAAAGTAATAACAATAATCTCAACCTGGGAACCTCGGTTTTCCCCTATACATGGGATAAAGACATCCATTAACAAGCTCATAACCAAGGCCTGAATCTCCCTATTCCCCTTCATACCTTTCCTAACCATTAAGAATAAATAAAAAGAAAATAAAACAATCTCTGATGTCACTTTTTATTGTCCTGGCCCCAGTCCCACACACTGGTGCCTTGTGTCTGTTGATAACATGACCTCAATAACACCTCCTCATATAGAAGAGGATTATTACTAGTAGTGAGGGTATAATAAGTTGAAAATAGGGATAATCTGCCCTCTTTTTTCAGAGTAATACACTAGTATAAATAATAAACAGTTGAGGAAGAATATATAACCATAAAAATACCAATATTTCAATATAATAAATGATAGAAATACAATATCCAATTAAAAGATAACATTCCATTCTAATATATCTTTCATGTGTCTAAAATGAAACTGAAAATAAAGACATCGATGACCCCCAAGTGGGTTTCGAACCATGTATGGTTCCCTCAGTCATGCTCTATCCCGACTCACCTAACAAACACATGGTTTTTTCCCCAATAATGACCTAAAAAATAAATTCTATTTGGGTACTGATTAGGCTTCCAGAGTAGAGTGTGATTATAACTCCGTACGCCACCAACAACAGTATCTAATTTAATATATATTCAATAATAATGTATTTGGTTGTATACAAAATAAGTACAATTAATATGTAAATAAGTATTGCATTTCCAATTATTGTTTTATTAAGAAAAAATATCCCTAGATTCCAAGGACACCCTAACCTCAATACCTTACTTATCCCATGATGGAGTCTGAATGATTTCTCATTATCAATTCAAAATTCATTTATAATTTTGGATTTTATTATCCATTCCACTTAAAGTTAAAAATTTATAATTAGAACCATAGTCTAATGCCAACAATTTGGGTCATGGTCATCACACCAAGCACCCCGTGGGCTTGGGAAGTAGCAAACCATGCCCATTACATATTTTTCACTATAGGATATGGAAGTAGAAAACCATGCCCCAAACATATGTATTACTACTACAATATTTGGATTTAGTAGACCATGTCATACACACGTGGTCTTTGGAAGCAACAGACCATGTCCCACACATTTATATCAAACAATTTATCACTACGAGCATCAAAATAAACAGACCATGTCCCACACATGCTTATCAAATATATCCCAATATCATTGTATCAAATCAATCATGATTAAAAAACCCTAATCATCTCATAAAAATAAACCATTAATTAATTTAACAATTAATTAATCGTAGTCCATTAATTAATTAAACAATTAATTCATTATTCATGTTGTCCCCATTACTTTATTATCTAATTAATTAATAAAATATCTTATGTTAATCAATTAAATAATTAATTGACCTTATAAAATATATTAACTAATTCTAAAATTAATTAATAATTTATCATCTCAACATCCAATAATTAATTCATAAATTAATTATCCCCAAATTATCCTTTTTTTAACCATTCTGATATTGAACACAACAATTAATTATCCTTATTCCCTCAATCCAATATTCTGACAATTAATGTATTAATTAATTATAAAAATTCATAATTTAATACTTTTATAATTAATTCATCAATTAATTATCTTAATTCCACAATTCAATTATATAATCAAATTCCCAATTTATCAATTAATTAGTTGACCACATTAATTAATTCTATTTAATAATTTCCTATTTCTAAATGAACCTTGTAAATTCTACAAATGTACACATGAAAATAATAATAATGAATATTGGATTTGAATATCAGACCACCTTCTATGATTCTTTGGTAAATGATCACCCAAAGAAAATCATGAAAATTGAGTGGCATAATGGCGTAGAATGGGTTCCATGTTTAAAACCAAAACCAAAATCAATTCAATCAAGATATGTCTAATATTAAAGTATATTTAGAGTCTTATATCTGTATCAAAAATATTAGGACCAAATCTAATAAAAAATAGAGAATAAATTCCTTTAAAGAAATGAATAAGGATTGGAGATGAATGAAAAAGTAAGCGGGGGTAGGATCCTATTTCCATGAGAGGTGAAGATCATCAATATGGATTAAAATCCTGAAGAATAAAGGTCAAAAGACCTTGGAATTCGTCCAAAAATATTTGAAATCCTCATAAATTAAAAGGGTCTGATTTTGGGTCTAATGGGGGAAGTTCAGGTGTTTGGTAGATTTAAATATAATTTTCAAGCAATAAAAAATATCGTGCAAGGTTTCCTAGGAAGGGAATCATGGTTTTCTCTAACTTTGTGTCAATATTATGCATATTATTTTATGGGTCCATGGATTCAGCTTTTATGATGAATGGTTTGGAAAACCGTGCACTTGTGATGTGACTCCCCATTGTCCAAGGTAGCACAATATTTGCGGTTGGGGCACACCGTTTTCTCTAATCATTTACCAACTGTGCACAACCCTCTTTCCTTAAATGTTTCTCAAAATTTACCCAAACACACACCACGTTAAAACAAAATCTTAAATTACAAAACATGAGGAAAAAGAGTTCATATAAAATTTCCTGAGAAAACTCCCGAAATGGTAATGATCATACATCTGGAGACTCTTCAACATTTTGATGATGTGTTCTTCTAAATGCTTCTAGATGGAAATATTTAACCCACGAAGCATTTGATTAAACCAGAATACATTTCAATGATGATTATTCATTAACATTATGTGGTTAATTAAGATATAAAAAAATTCAAGTGACCTAAGTGCCTAGAGGAACTGTAGCTCTTGGGTACCTTAGTGAAGAATTGTTTCAAATTTCCAATCCTTCCACACTAGAAGAAAGTCAAAGGGACTCTACCAAAAACCATAGGAGGACTATATGATTTCTGATATTGAGAAACGCCACAAGGCTCATCATGATTTTTATTTCCTTTGATGTATCTCACAAAACATAAAATAGGAGAAAATAGAACTCCCATCAACCCTAAAATGATAGCTAGGTAACGCTCAACATTTAATTCCCTATCAAATATGTAAACATAAAAAAGAGAACTTTATTTAGAATTTCTGAGAATGAATATAAAGTCAAAAACTAATCTCATACCTTTAGGTCATCATCTTCTACTTTGATACAATCTCAGGTGAAAACTTTACATGCTCAGAAACGTTGTCTGAATACTCTATCATGTTCATATCAACCTTTAGAAGATTAAATGAATACATAGCCTTAGAAAGAACTATAAAATCAATATAGAATTGATCATTGAAAATAACCATGATTTCCTTACACTCTAAACCCTCATGATTCATCATTATACTCAGGAAATCCCATAATCTGCTTCTCTTTCCACTCAAGATTAAAGGTGGAATATTGCACCTTAATCAAATCAGATGTTTCCATGAAATCAAACAAAATCTCTATCATAATCAACCATTCCTCCCCTATTCAGGCTCATTAGATCCTCGAAAAAATAAACAGTTCTAGAGAAGGAACTCTTGGGAATGATTTTTATATTTTTCTCTCTAAGGATCCACAACTGAAGCCTGAACAGGAATGGGTGCAACTGCCCACTCTAGATCTTGGAAGTCATGTATAATAATCTCAATAATATTCTAGTCCATGCAAGGATTTTCTCACTGTTTGACAACATAAACATCCTTTGGGAACATATTCACATGACTTCTTGAAAGAAATATGTTTTACAACCACAAAGAACAACATTTAAGACATCATCAGTTTACTAAAATTAAAAACTCAAACAAGATCATTGGGATAATTAATCCCACCAGATAAGATATCATGATTTTTATATCATCCTATCCAAATAAAATGTTGGTAAAAGACTAAAATAAGATCAAACTATCCCCCATGAATCATTTCTCCAAACACCCATGTTTACTTAAGGATCACTAGGATGATATATTTACAATCACTCACTCAAAACTACCTCCTAAGTCTCAACAATATAACACAAACTACATATTGTCTTCAAGGAAAGTTGATCAACCTGTACCCTTGATACCAATTTTTTGCAAACCATCCCAAATCCCCTGATAACAAGATAACCAATCTTTCTATAATATAATTCATAAGGAATTATTTATCCCTAAGGTTTGGTAAAAAAGAACATATAATCATAAAAGATAAAATAAGGAATGAAATTTCCACAAAAAAACAAATGATAAATGGGTAGAAGTCAGGATTCTCTACAATCCAAAGGGGGAAATACCAAAAACGAAATAGGAATGAAAAACCCAAAATAGTACATCAATAAAATACTTTTTAAAAAGGAAAAATCGCAAGGATATATCATCAACCTAAGGTATAAAAGATCTATATCATCCACCACCTCTATGTGGTGGTTTCCCTGTTCTCAAACCTCGCATAAAAAAATTTATATATGCCTAAAAAAGGTATGGTGTGAGCTATAAATCTCTTTAAGGTCTCACCAAGTGATCCACAACAGATTCCATAATAATAAACCAAATCATGAATTTAATTTTAATAAAACTAGGCATGGTATAATATATCATGCACATATTTAAAAAATTCTTCTTTTTAAAGGATGGAAAACAATTCAATTTCCCAATTTTTCATTTCAAAGTTTAGATTCAATTTCAAAACCAAACATGGTTTTTCATCAATTCATTAATTTTCAATAAAAAACCAATCATATTTTTTCATCATTTTAATTCAATCCATTTTCTCAAATAAAATTTCAAAATAATTCATTAATTCCATCATTTACAAAATATATTTAAAATTCCTATTCCCTTGGAATTGGGGGTGTTCCAAAAATATATTCCACTTTAAATTATATAATAATATAACTTAGAATCAGGTTTTTATAAACCAGTTGAAATTCATTGAAAAATAAACAAATAAATCGTTCTTCTAATTACATGGAAAAGCTTAAAGTGGAACCACCTACCTTTAATCAAGGATGGAGAAACAACACTTGAAAATTCATCATCCAATGAAGAATGAAGGCATTAGAGATCAAGAAATAAATCCTATAGTCAAGATCCAATCAACAATTGTTTATATACATCTTTATCATGATGATCTATCAAAAAATAAGGAGCATAAAAAGAGATATCAGAATAAAAAATTAGAGAGGACATCCACTTACCAGGGGGGATTAAATATGATCAATCGCACTTCAAACCAGGAAGATAAGGTGTTTTAGGATCCAAAATGGCTTCTTGAGAGCCTCCTAAGATAAGGAATTTGAGTAAGTTATAATGGGTGTCTAATGAGGGTAAAATGTAACACATAATGTTTATATGGACCTGTTTTTTAATAAATTTAAATTTTCTTTTATATCATGAAATGAACTAAGTCAAAGAATCCTTTCACACAAAACTAACTCCGTATATATTACAAGCAACAATGACTGGGCATTTGTTCTATGCAACACTGACTTGGCGTAAAATGTATGCAACACTGAGTTGGCGTACTATACCAATAACATTGAGTTTCTGTGAAATATTTATTTTTATTGTTTTAATTATTTTAAAAATATAATTATAACATAGAGGTTAAAAATAGTAATATATATAGTAATAAATACTTTTCAAATATTTTATATATTTTGTTATATTTATAAAATATATTGATAACCCATGCATGTGTTCACCCATGATAAAACCAATATTAAAAACAAAAACATTCCATTTTCCAAAAATACATTTATCCCAAACATTCAACTTCTCAATTGAACTCCAATTTCAAAATTTTATAATGATCTAAAAAATTTACTATCCACCAAATCAAAATCAATTTAAATTAAAACTCATTATCAAACTCTACACATAAATTCTGAAATATTTCACCCATTTCAAAACACTTCCAATTCCATAACAAACCCCATTTTATCAATACCTATTTAATTTATAAGTAATTTATTCTCATTTATAACAATTTTACAAAACTGTATTTTGAAAATAAAACCCTATTTTATGAACAACCTCTTCTTGATAAACAAGAATTTTTATTATAAAAACCCAATAACATTGAAATAATTCTCGTTTTATACAAAGATTGTTTCAGGAAAATACAGTTTTCTAAAGTTCCCAACTAAATAATTCTGGGAACTCATTTTCCATCTTTCAAAAATAAAAAATTTCCACCATAAAATATAGTTCTCACATTTTTTACATAAGGGTTTTGATAATGACTTCCAAAACCCAAAGTGACAAAAGATGCTTCTCAAAGGAGGGAAACTAGTGCTGATGGGTGACCCAGATATATGGTTAGTGTTCATACGCTAGTCACACCACCGCCGAAGAGAGTGTTATAGGGTGTTCTCCCCGGCTACACATGGAATACTAGGCCTTGAAATATCACTAAGACCATTGGACAAACTCTAATTTCAATTACTAAACAATGAACAACCCTTAGAACCCAATGAACTGAATAAAACCTAACTTCCCCTAGTAACTTGAGTCATGTCATGAGGTGTACTAGCTAGGCACCTTACTCATAACCATAACATCATGTCTATCAATACTAGCTCCAGTATACCCAGACTCTACCCCATATAACATGACCCAAATGAGAATGCATGGATTTGATATAATTTTTTCATGAACCAAGCCAAGTTTTCTTATAAACATGAACCTGACCCGGTCTGTGGCATGGCCTGAAGGGTATTCCCGATCTCCTGGAGCAAGAAAAAAGTTCTTAGGTATCCATATTACGACATGGGGATGATTTAACTGAAATCATAATAATAAATAACCAACAAAAGAAATCAACTGAAACTGAAAAAGTACTACCAAATAGAATATAACCGGCTTCCAAAATTTATGATTTGCAACTTTAAAGGAAAACTCCAAAGATTCCATAATAAATTAGGACCAAAACTCTATACGAAGCCACCATGAATGAGAGGAGACACATCCTCAAGCCACCACCACGAATATCCATCAAATAATACAACTAGAAAACCAAATTTCAATCACTATATACCTTTATTTTACCTAGAACACACATAGAATATGGTTTATATACACCCAAAGGTGTATGTAGGGTTTGAAACAAACCCCAATAGGATTTAGGCCAAATAAAGGGATTACATGCAAAAATATTTATAAGATAATATAGCATGATCAGTTAAGTTAATGCATTTAAAACATTTCTAGGGGAAAAATTTGTAAACATTTTAAAAAGGAAATCTTCCAAGAAAATCCATTTCAAAACCATTTTATTAAAAAAAATGGAATTTATAAAAACACACACACATAATATAGGTCCACCATATACCAACGGATGGCCCCAAATCATGTTAGTAGAGCACCATGGGTAAATTAATTGGGACATTCAAGCTTGAGTGTGACACTAATGCCTCATACCTCGGTGAAACATGGATTAGAAACCATGAATAATAGTGTTCTCATGCATGAGCCACTAGGAGGGGACGACCCATGGGCCTAGTGGTCTCCAATGATCGTCGAAGTTTAGTTAGTGTTTTAAGAATCAATCCTGCTATATGAAATCAGGACACTCCACTTTGATATCATCTAGCATTCTATAACTATTCATCCCACCTATATACGAAATATTTACTTATTATAATGTACATGAACACATCTCACATATATCCCTACATTTACAAATTATCACAAGGAACCACCCTTTTTTCAAATAAAGAACCTTCCATTTTACAAACACCAAACCCATTTCAAAAACACACATTAACATGAATTGAACATTTCATAAAACCCCATTATGCAATATCACATGAAAATAATACAATTAATCACCAATACCATGGGCCATTACCCTTTGTAATGTCCTCACATAAACCAAGATCATTTTCAAAACATGCTTTTAATTATTTAAACAATTGACAGTTCATAATTAAAGGTGAAAAAAATACCCAACATTCCAATTTATTATATTTTTCCTTAAAAACCCGCTTCTAAACCCATTTTAACCATAAGATCCTATGAAAACTTGATTCACACCCTTCAAACAACCCATAAAACCTTTCCAGGAAACACCACAACAAAACACATACAAAAACAGGGACAATTTTCTTTATTAAATCCATTCTTATCATATGAGAATGAAAACCCTTGTAAAACACTTTTCTCACCACACATAGAAAGAATAGAACATATAAAAATTAACCAAACAACAAAATAAAATCATCTAAAAATTCTAGGGTGTGTAACCACTTACCTCATATAAAGAAACTTCTGGAATCAAGTGTGAAACCTCAATCGCACCTCCAAAATACCCTAGAAATGCAATATATAAACAAAAACATCAATATTGAAACCTATTAAGTAATAATAAATCATAAATTTCACTCCCTACCTGCTGAAAAAAAATGAAACCCCAAATAATAATCGAGAAACCCCTAAAATAGAGGAGTACAACAAGATTATGGGGACTTAAAAGAGGGTTCCTAGAAGAATACTAGCCAAATCACCAAGAAAGGGGATATCTGAGGGTGTCTTGGAAGGTGGAGGAGGTTCTTAGGGCAGTTGAAGCCAAGAGAGGATGAAAAATGGGGAGAAATGGGGGATAAAATCAGGGAGAGATAAAGAACCCCCCAACTTTTAAGGAGTTGGAAGTTCGCACGATTAGTCTGCATGGTTTTTCATACCATGTGGTGATCGTGTGACTACCTCTTCCAAGGGGGACACCTACCCTATTTTTTATCCACATGGTTTTACATACCATGCGTATGTCATTCAATCACTTATGACCAGGACCCCACACCACCACACGGTTCCTAGGTCATAGTGCATGGTCATGTGTTAGCTGTGTTGTAGCTATAGCCTCAACCAAAAGCTACCACATAGTTACATGGCTAGGGATCATAGTTACAACTAACTATGTGAAAACCAAGATCCATGGTCTTTATATCCATGAATTTTCATTTTTCTCTAAAAACTCAATGGGAACCTGAAGGAAGAAGCTAGAACAAGGATAAATGGGAAGAATGCCCCAAAAATTAAGACCCCTCACACCCAGTTCCTAATATAATAACCAAGAACCCATCCTAAACTGTAACAAATATGAATTAAAAAATATAGGTGTGACAATAAGAGTAATCCACCTTAGGGACTATACAAGTCACAATGTTGGGATAGTATATGGGTCGGGAAAATGAATCTAACATCGAACTAGATTACATGTGGCATGGGTGGTTGGTCATCCTAATTAGATCCTTATTTCTCAGAATCCATATATTATCTTTAATACTTCCTTATAATGACTATATTTGGGTGTGGGTCAGCCCAAGGTTAATACATGTATCCCCTCGTGGTGATCTAACTTTCTCAAACACATTTTCGGTGCTCTTTAAAGTATGTATTTTCGATTTGGATTACAAACATAAGGATGGATTTTTGTTGATTTATGTTATTCTTTCAACTTAATCATATATATATATATATGGGAATATATATATACACACATTTATATATATATATAATGTAACCTTTTCTAGTAGATCGGTATCATGGTCCGAGGAATCGATTATGGTTCACTTTATTTATTTTATTCACTATTTCCAACTGTATCTTAGCTAGGCTGAGCATATTTCATGAGAACAATCATATTATAGTATATTATAGGTTCATATTTGGGGGTGGCCTATTGATATTTACTTCTCACACCATGTATGTGCACCATGGTATGTGTGATAACATATGTCTAATTTTAAGTAGAGCCTAGATATGTGACAGATAGGGAAGAGGCCTATGGTTTCCTGATCAATTATAGCTACTTGGGTGGATTCTTATGATCATGTTGGAGAAGATATATAGTGTATTTGGCACTGAGTATGTTTTTTTATTGGAGTTAGTAGTAGATACAAGTACTTTTATTTTATTTCCCTTCATGTACTCCTTTTATGTGATCGACCCAATGAGTAATTAATGTTAAATACTGACATGGATGTTCAGGTAATAAATACATTCTTTTATTGTCATAAAATTCTCTTGTTTCAATTTACTTTTTTCTTCCACACTATGTTGATTACTATTATTCATGATGTTTTTTTATTTCCATTGTTTTCACACTGATATGATGGTATAGTCTCACCATGGACACACCCTACACCCTCACTACTACTCGAATGCCTCTAGCTTATAGGGATGTGAACTTGAGGCCTTGTGGTAAACTAGATTAGGGGACCATTTTAGTGGATTCTCATTCAATACATTACATAAATTAAAATGGAATAACATATATAAAATAATAGTATCCTTAAAATTAGAAAATCTCATAGATTACCCTCAACCGTAAGAATCGCCATTAGCAGAACTATCCCTTTTTGAGAAAGAAAATCATGAGAGAAATCATTATGATAAATCATTGAAGAAAAAAAATGGAATGGTAATTTTTATTTAATTGATTATAGTATAATATATTTATAGGATGTAATATATGTAATATATCCATTATAATGGGGAATATGGTCATTGGAAATATGGTTGATAGAAATATGATCATTGGAAATAAGGTCGATGGAAGTATAATTACTGGTTTTATATGTACCATATAGGTATGATATAATTTCATTTTATCAATGAAAAATACAAAATTATATAATGTAGAATTAATTAAAATGATAAGAAAATATAATATTTAATTAAAATAATTATTTATAAAAATATTTAAATTTGTTTAATATTTTTAGAATTAATGTATAACTTGATGTATTTATAAAATCAATAGAAATGTTACAATATAAATTGATTTATAAAATTAAATAGTAAGGATGTAAATAATTTATGTTATTTAGTAAATCTAATTATGTTTTCTTTTTCAAAAAAACTATTTTTATGTGTTGAGTATCATTATCTTAATAAAATTAATCTGTATTAAAGAACGATATAATATGAAATTTATTTATATAGAAAAAATATATAAAAATAAAATATATAAAATATTTATTACTATAAAATAATAAAATTAATTTATGATTTCTTTAAAATTATATTTTTCTATAATTTTTTCTATAAATTATGCATGCCTATATTATGAAAAAAAATCTCACCTCTAAAATTAAATATGATAAAATTATTGAAAGATAATTTTTTATTAAAGAAGGAAACAAAGGGGAAAATATAGAGGTTGCGGAAGACTAAAATGTTATAATACTTTCTCATCATTTGTTACAATAGTATTAAAAACATTGGGTAAAGAGATTGAGGATGAAAAAATGGAATGAAGGGATGATTCATTCCCAATATTCACTAAACTATCTCCTACATTGTTTCCCTCAAACTGGGTATGTTGTATTCTTGTAAAATGAGGGATAAGGTTTCTTAATTCACATATATTGTAAGTCATAGACATGTGAAAGGTTTAAAAAACATTCAAATAGTTGACAATTAAATAATAGACTAATACATTCAACAACATTAGTGTACTCCTTTTATTAGAAATAGAATGGTCACTAAATAATGATTTCACTTCCTCAATAAGAGGTTTGTATTCTATATAATAGGTTTTGTAAGAAAAAATGATGAACTAGATTGATATCAAATTATCCCCCTACCATTCATAATTACATTATAATAGGAGCTGTCTGAATTCAATTTCAGACCTAAGATTGGAAGACTCTAGGGGGCCTAGTTCCCATAGTAAAGGTTAGTGAATGGGGATACACTACTAATACCAAATAAAAAATATCTTTTTCAAACAATTACAATGTATAGATATATATGGAATTTTAAATAGAACCTTAATCATCATATTGGATAGACTGGTGGGCATATATTTGAATCTGTGGTCACCGTGAGCTTCCAAGATCCACCAAAATACAGCTTCCAAAGCCACTTTATATCCCATTTTGAGATCTTCATTACTTATGTCACCTCCAAACCATGATTCCATTAAATGTTCAAAAGATAAATATACTGGAAATATCTCAACCTTCCTACCAAGGGAGACTAGACATATTATTCCTTTTCACTTTGAAGAAAGATTCTTTATTGAATCAGCTTGAGGAAATGAGAAATAAAGACATTTAGAGGTGGGTTAAACTCCATTTAAATTGAAATCCATATATATGGGAATTTCATTTTAATGATAACACTATAACATAAAATTGAGTTTAGTAGATATAAATGAATGTTAAAATTTATTTCCCTAATGATCATTTATATTTGAAAATTTAACAAGCATAGTATAGAACATGAAGACGAAGAGCACTAAAATATCTTTAGAGAAACAGTAATGGTCAACTTCTTCAACTATCAACATGTTTTCTATATGGATTCACCATTCATTATATAGGACACCATTAGGATAAATGTGTAATATCTTGGCTATTTTAATTCTGATATTGGGCATCAAAGAATAAATAAAGAATAAGGAACTCCCAATATAGTTTTCCATCCAAAAAAATTAAATGTATCCACAACCAATCAACCAATGATAATAAACAAGAATATTTCATAGGGGACCTTCCAAACTTCTCCATATAATAAAGGAAAAAATATTTATACTTTGAATTTAATTTGTAGAGAAACCATTTTATTGTAAACTAAATCCTTCCATGTAAAATCCCTAATAATGTTATCCCGTGCATTTTTAGTGTACATTTCTTGAATGGTTTCATCCATTTTCAAAAGACCAATAGTAACAACATTAATAAGGTTGGAAAACCATTCGTAAACCACCCAATGGAATTTACCTTCTATTTTTGAGTCTCAAAGGAAGGTATTAATAGATTTTTCAATGTGGTAAATGACCCCATGGTAAAATTGATAATATAAATAATATTCACGGGAATATAACATAATATTGAAATGATGAGCATCATGCACCCTCCAAAAAATGGATGTTGTCTTTTATAGTGGTTAATTATTCCCATGATATTAAGTGTTGTATTATCAAAATCAAAAATAGTTATTATTACATATGTAAGAGGGGATACGTGATAATAAATGGGTAATGAGTTTCTATTAATTCCTAGTCTTCATTTAAAAACAATAGTGTGTTTATCCTAATAGGTGTCACATATGTAACACCTTCTATTATAAATATAAACCCATTACCAAAACAATTCTCATAATCAGTCATAATAATTTTAAATACCATAAATTACATTTATCTTTTATTTTTAAAAATATCTTGTCATTAACATAAAATAATTGAGATATTCTAGGAGTTACATACCAACATTTAAATGGGAGGATAAAACCAGAAACCATTATATAGGAAATTTTTCTACCATGTGATTTTAGGGAAAGGGATAATATAATAATGTAAATGGTTTATACCTATTATATACCTTATATATACTTTATAAAAAAATATCATTTACCCAATAATGCTATTGAGAACCATATAAAAGACTAACTATGGAAAAAATGATCACAAAACTACTCCAAAAATCCATATCTTCACATTATTATGATAATAATCATATACTAAACTATTTAATTGGAATTTTTTACTTTAATCATTATAAATTATATTATATACATCCACCTTCGTAATAATTTCAAGGATTATCTCTTATGACATTAGATTATCTCCTTATATGTTACTCTTTTTTAGAGAAGTTGTATAAGCTCACTGAGAGAAACAAACTAGAAGTTATTGTGTGCTTCACTTTTGAAATAAAATCAAGGCAGGTGGAATAACTATATATTGATTTGAGGGATCATATGATGTAAGCATTGATGGATCTACAAATATTCTCTATATTGATATCTCATTCTACCATGTATAGAGCACATTAGAACCCTTATGGGCTAAGTGCACTATCCGGATTCACGATCATAATAACTAGGAATGTCTATGTAATCTCTAGAGGGGATTCTAATCAGATATTATATAATTCACTAATGAATCATGTAATTTTCCAAGTTAATTACTTATTGGTCTTATCTCTAGGATAACCTCCCCATATGCTATAACTATACTCAAGAAGCAGGTTTTGGAAGTGATCGACTTTAATGGGGCCATAATGAATAATATATTTACTGAAGGACTCATCATATAATTTAATATAAATATATTATTATAGTTTCTTCCATTGATTCATGTATTGAAATAAGTGGATTTATGATATCCTTTTTCTATATTATATATAGGAGATCATACATGAGAATTTCTTCCAACTTCCAGTATTGTTTTTGAGTGAACCCTATATTTACCCATGAGGGAAATTAAGTGATCATCATAAAATTTGGATTAAAAGATAATATCCAATGATAAAATTTCATTTTTCCAACAAACTAGACCCATAAGTATGATTATTAAAGATATACGACTACTCATAAACTGCACCGCTCAAGATCTTAAGATTATATTGAATGATGTACCAATGTTTTCCACTAATCAATTCATCTAAATATTATTTAACCACCAAATTAGAATATAAAATTTGAGTCTAACACTTGGTAATGGTAGACATCGCCTAGTGGTATCCATATTTATACAATTAGATAATGAGAGGGGAATCATTTATGATGGGTCCTTCCAGATGAGTAATAGTTTCATGAGGATGACATAAAACCCCTTGAAGATTAGATAATCCCTTATCAATTCCAGTTAATATTTTTTTATTACCTTAATTATTCATGAAACCACCATATTTTATGCTATGGATACAATGTCTAAAATATTTTTTGAGACCAAAAATTGATAACATTTTGACAACTCTTTCCAAGATTACAAACACCCACATTTATTCTCTTCATTTTCCTAGATAGAGTTAATAAATACAATAATGATACAAGAAAAATCTCCTAGAATAAAATAATAACAATCTCACTATAATTATTCTTGATACCTGTCTATAAATTTGGTGTAAATTAAAGTTAATAGAAAAAAAATATATTGGAATACCCAAATTAACTCTAATGAACTGGGATGAGGAACTAAATAATTAAATAGTGTAATGTTTTTTTTCAAAATATCCAGATGTGCTCATTAGTTATAGTGGTTTAAAATTATTTCATAACTATAATCCTTGAAGAAAAAAATCTAAATGAGATAGGATTTTTTTCTTTTCATGAATGGTCATGATTTGGTGTTTTAATTCCTTCACTTATTTTAGAAATTTGTCACCCATCATCAAACACCATATACCTCATACATTCTATATGCAGATGGAAAATCTAATTAAGAGTGGGATTAGCTCTGACAACCCTTTCTAATAGAACTTTTATAGGAATATAACAAACCTCCTATAACATATTTATTATTTTTTATATCAATCATTCCACTAGATCCCAAGGGAGAGTAATAGATACTAAAAAATAAAAAACAATTAGTGTTTAAAATTTCATTTTCTTAAAAAAAACCTTTTTTTGTATATTAAATTTCTATTTTAAAGTTAATTTTATCATATTTAGAATTTTAATTATATAAATAAAAATCCATCATAATTACTTAGAAATTAGGTAATATGGGTTGTCTAATATTCTTAGAAAAAACATAATTACCAAGGAAAATATTTAATCAAGGTTAATGAGGTCAAACGGAGGTATCAAAAAAGTTGCTCGATTTTTTCTAAATGAACATAAATCATATACTATAGAGAAGATGATTTTATGGTGAAATATTAAATACTATATTTCCATCTAACATTTCCTCACTTGACTTCTATTTGATTCAATCTTTAAACCTCACCTAATATGGGATTCCAAATAAATTTCCATCTTTTCCCCAATAAAGGGAGATAAATTACACCCTATTCAAACCACTATATATCTTATAATTCTACTTGAATCAATAACAATTGAAACATCCCTATATATCTATTATATTTTTTTAAGACCATGGTTATAGATAATTTTCCAAGTCCTCTATTTCCAAGAGGCCCTTCAAAAAAATATTCAAGTCATAAATGTGAGTATTATCCACTCTCAAAAAATTTATTATTTATCTTTCTTGTCCACCGTATTCCAAAAAGACTCTAAAAATTATCATAAAATTATATAATTTTAATTAATATATGTTAATGTTATTATTTTTATGGAAAACAATTATCTATCACCCCCGCATCTATTAGAAATTAAAAACATGTCAATTTTTTGTATAAATAAATTCATAAATGATGTATTTTATCACTACAATACATAGATGATTTTAATGAAATTTAAAATTTAAATTTATGAAATGATTAATATATTTTAAAGACAAATGAGGTATTCTATGAATAATTTCAACAAAAAATTCAATTGCATAAACTGAGAATACTAAGTGTAAAAACAATATCTTATTTTCAAATAATAGATTCTTATCATTCAATTTCAATTATATTCTTCTTCCACTTCTTCCAAATTTGAGTTTTTGAAATTAATAAAAAATATATAATATAATTATAAATATTAAATAATAAAATAATAACCTTTATAATCATAGTCATCCATAAATTGTATTATTTTCTTGTTTAGGGTTGTTTAACCATTAACATGAATGATGATATAAATTTACAACATCAATGACTACGGAAACATAATTATTGCTAATATCAGATATTAAGATGTAAATAATGAACTTATTTTGGTTTTATATTGGTAATATTAATATATAATATGTTATTAATATAAAACCTTTTTTTATTAAAAATTTTGATATCAAGATTTTCATTTATTTCATCTTCATGAATCATAACAAAAAATAACATGGAATGAAATTAGAAATTTGTAAACCATTATGGAATAACTATTCTAGTACCCTAAATAGTAAATTAATGGTTAAATTGATGACATATAATTGTATCAACATCAAAAATATGAAACTTCTTAAGAGAATCGAGGTTACTAACATTTGATGATAAAATAAAAAATAAATAGGAAATGAATGTATAATGAATGATAATAATTAAATGTTAGAAAAGGTAATATATGAATGAGGTTATGAAATAATATTTTAATATTTTGATGTTTATTATAAAATATCTTAAATGAATTTTTTGATTTTATGAATAAAATTTGAGAGATATATTATATCAATTTCCATTCTTTGAGACGTGATTCATTTTCACTACTTGTTTTCTTCTGTGTGGTTTATATTCTATAATAGAAATTTATTTTATAAAGCATTTCATAAAATTTAAGTGTATTAAAAATCCCTTTCATGTTCTCACCTTCATTTTATTTTGACTCAAAAGTCCCACAATCCAAAATGGATTCTTATCTCAACTTACAATCTCTCTGAAATGGTTCATATTATAAAATAATTTTCATTTATATTTTGGATAAACTGCCTCTTTGATTTGTTATTTAATGATTATTTTTAAATTAATTATATTTAAATTTGTGATGACTAGGGTTCCACTGGTATAAATTATATGATATTTCTCTCTAAAACATCCTTCATTTTATTGTCATTTAATTATTTATGAGTTTTATATATAATTTTATTTCCACATGGATCATAATTTTCCCAATGTGATTATTGTAATAGAATATAATCTTACCTCTTCATTTTAGTGAAGATTATTTTTCTTCTAAGTTTATATTCTTCATTTGGTTTTGTATATATTCTTAACTTTACATCTATGATTTCTTAAGGTCTCTTTCAATAAACATGAACTTATTTAAAAAATAAATCCTATTTTAATTTTTTTATACTTACGTTTTCTAACATTGACCCTATTAATAAAGTGTAAAAGAAATTTTAATTTTAATTTTTTCCCATATAAATGCATTTTTGGTGTCATTTATAATTTTTTTAAGAGTCCTCCTCTCCATGATTCCATGGTTTTCTAAAGAAATCTTTATTCTGATTATTTAATAAAATATCATATTCTAAAATAAAAATATTCATAAATATAAATAGTATTTATTATTATTTATAAACATAAATGTTCACTCTCTTATATGATTTGGTTTTCATCTATTAAATATATTTCAATAATTATTTTGATTCCCTGAGAATATAATCCAATGATATCATCTAACTTCTTCTTCCAGATGGATTATGATAATATATAATGGATTTTCTCAATGAACTTTCTTCTTTCCAATCGGTTAATTATGTGATGATGTAATTAAGAATATTTCCATGTTTCACGCATATGTGTAGTTTTCATTTTGTTATCAGTGGTCCTAGAATTACATATCCCTATAAATAATAGGGTAAATAAAAGGCTCGATAGATGACTAGGATTGAGGAGTAATCCCAAACCCTTGTGGGACTCTATCCACTAAGTGATGGGTGGATATGAAATTACATAGCCTCTAGTTCATTATTTAAAGACTTATATCTCATTATCTGGTAAGTCATTATTGGGGAGAAAACCCAATCAGCTATGGTATATCTATTCACTTAGTGATAATGGTAATGTGAGTTATCTTAAATAGGAGAAATTATTTTCTATGGTTTTTTATTTATCACATTTCTATGTCTATGTTATGTTTTAAGGGCTTATGGTTATTCCCTCATTTATTCACAGTCTTATTCCTCTTATATTTTTTTATTCCAAAAGCCGTATTCCATGGAAAATGACTTGTGATATATTCTTTGTTTAGTATGATTATATTATTTTATGTTCATACACATTGATTATGTTCTCATACCCACATATTTATCTTATTCTCACCTTTTATTATAAATTTTTTCTCTTATATATACCCTTACTAAGAATCTAATCTCACACATCCTTATTTTTTCTATTCCACTGGTTATGATATGGAATATTATGATTGATATTTATAAATCTGTCTCACGTGAGCATCCTATTTTGGGATATATTTAATATGTTTTATAATATGTTGACTATGTTTCTAGTATCAAAATACACTAACCCATCCATTTTTGAGGTGTGTTTTAGTGTTAAAAGTAATGAATACTCATATAAAATTATTTAATATTCAATTAATGAATTGATAGGGTCACCTCCATCAAAATTAATATTATTTCTCAATTAATAACATCCATAAAATTATTATCAGTTCGTGAATGTCAGTTGGAGACACCATAACCTAATACTGAACCATTTTGAACTACACTTCAATATAAATATGAAAATTACTCAATATAATAAAAAAAATGACAAATACCATTTAAAATTAGAAACACCACCTAAATATAATTATCATAATGAGTTTGTCTTAAAATTTATTAATAACTTCATATTCATTATCATAGTTGCAAATATAGTTACTATAATCCTTTTACACATAATTTTTTTTGAAATTAATAAATTACATTGATATAGTTCTAAAATCATGTAATAATATTTTATAATTTTGTTCCCTTTATTGATCTTAAATTAGGTTTTCATGACATTGGACACTCAAATCATGATTCATTAGATGTAGTTATTTCTATAAAAGGAACTAACAACAAAATTTAATTTTTTTTATAGAAAATATCACCAAAATAATGAAATATATCTTGATTGGTTTATTAGCTAAAAAATAGTGTAAACTATTATGATCAAAGCGTGATTTTTTATTTGAAATAGTTTTTCAATTTTATAGTTCTATAGACACCATGGTGTTATTGATATTACATATCATTAAAATTTATATGATTGATTTGATTTATTAATATTTTATGGACTCATTGGAAACTAAAAATATATAAAAACCAAGTATTTAGGACCCATTATAATTCATAAAATTATTTATCTATAATTATAAATAATTTTTTTCTACTATTTTAAAAAAATTAAAACTAATTTGGAAATAATCCATACACAATATTAATCAAAATAAACAAACATTTATTCATTCATAGATAAATATTGAAACAAAATTTTCTGAAACCATGTATTAAATACCATGGATTATTACATATCATGGATGGTTAAATCCCTTAAGTGAATAAAAAATAGGGGGTAATAAATAAAAAATAATAATATCTAAATAATAAGGAAATCCATTAGATCTTCTTCACACTTTAGAATCACCATTGGTTTAAGTAAACCAATTATTAAAAAGAAAATCATCAAAGGATAAATAATTATGTAAAATCCATAATATGGGATGATAATTTTTATTTCAGAATTGATAATGGAATGAATGAATAATTTTAGTTTGGATATATATAGGAATAATCCTAACCATAATAGACATAGTCATATGAAATATGGTCATCATTAATATAGTTATAGAAAATATATCCAATAGACATATTTTCATTGGATATAAATATATCCAATATCCATACTAAGGTTATATATTGTTAATAAAAATAAAAAAATAAATTTTAAAAATTTTAAAAATATAATATTTAATTAAAATATTTATTAAAAAAATTTATGGGTCGAAATTTTATTAAAAAGGAATAATATTATAATATTAAAATAAATATTTTAATTTCAATATACTGATAAATATAACTTATTAGAACATAAAAATATAATTCTAATTATTTTTGGGTTATGATCATTTAATATAATGGAGGTACATTTAAAGAACTATATTTTTATAATTGTTGTACATTTTAACTTAATAAAAATTCTCTAAGAAATAATTATTTTAATGAAATATAATTATAATTCATAGATATAAAAAATTTACATTCAACCAATAGTTTTTACAAAGAATGTAATAAGTATAAATCTGTTTTATTCTTAGAAGATAATGTTTTCAAATAATTGTTATTTAGTGCTCCATGAAATTATAATAAGAGTAATTTTTTTAAAATCTAGAAATTATTTATAATAATATGATTATAATATTACTAATCATAATATACAAATACAGTAATAATTTCAATTTAATTTTTAATAAAAAAAATAAGTTACCCGAATAAATATCAGTTACTAAGATAAAAATGTTATTTTTCGAAGAGTACTTTTAATTACCATTGTGAAAATTTCATAAAATAAATAAATATATTTCAAAACTTGAAATTAATATGATATTAAATATATATATATATAGTAACACTAATTCAATTAGTAATTAATAGAAAATGCGAATAACAATAATTAATGTATAAAAAATCATTTTTCAATATATAAACTTTTTTCTATATATTATGATTTAATTTTAAAATAGCTATTCGCAATTTTAAGAATTAAAATATATTAAATCGATCCAAAATATTGAATCATTATGTAAAAATATGGTAATAAGGTTCATAGTATATATTTAGGAATAGAATAATTAAAATGGTAGAAATTTTAATAGGTTAATTAGGGTAAAGAAAGGTTACTTAAGCTTGTTTTAATTTCAGTATGTTTACATGATACATGGACATTATAAAAGACTATTGATTATTTATAATGACATATACACAATTATCAGAAACCTTTACTCACCTAATTCACCTAAATCTCATGTGATTCCATCTTTACCTCTCACCTAACTATTAATTCCGAAGAAATGTTCTTATTTTTCACCTATAAAAGATGTCAATTCCACACAATTCAAGCCATAATCATTCTTGGAAATTTACTTAAAACTATAACAATATTACCTCCCATGTATCCATCTTAATTTTTTTTATCCATTTATTAAAACAAAGTTCTTCACATCCTCTATTTTCAAGGGGTACTTTAACAAAACATTCAAACTCTCAGTGTAAGTATTATCTAATACCTAGTTGTTTGTTCTTTATTTTTTTTATCTCTCATCCAAAACCTATTTAAACCACACTAATATAATGAAATAAATTTAACTATTATACTAAAATTGTATTATATTAATGTAACATCGATTATATATCTCCCTCTCATCACTTCGAAAAAATGAAAATGTTATTATAATTACATGTGGACTACCTCCTCCATGAATGATATATATCATTTTTCATTACAGCCCTTGGTGGTTGGTTATGTAAGATTTTTTAATTAATAAAAAATTTATTTATGGAATTATTAATATTCTAATAATTTCATATAAATATTTTAACTCATTATTAATATACCACCTTTTTTCATTAAAAACAAAAAAATAAGATTGTCTCTAAAGAATCTTTTAGGAACAACAGTGAACCCCTGGGGGAGAAGGATTGGGGAAATGACTCTCTTGTTGCAAAAAACCATCGACGCGAACCCTAATTTGGAAATCACTGATGATGTTTAATCCTTTCCCCTCCAAATCTTCTCGGATATGGCATCTTTAGATCCGAGTTGGGAGTGTTATACTGATGAGAAATACAACAAAGGGATGGGGGAGAAAGCTCCTGAAAGAATCGATCTGTCTCAAACATCAAATGCAACTCTGAGAGGTATCTCTTTTATTTAAGCTCTTAAAGGTTCCTCCTCCACTTATGCAGCATTGAAAAATAGATTTTTGATTAAAAGACTTGAGGATGGAGGGTTCCCTGTTGAGGCTGACCCAGATGCAATTTGACAACGTCAAAATATTTCTATGTTTTCTATTATGGGTCAAATTTCATATGCAAAAGTTGATAAACCCTTGTTGTATCATGAACTAAAAAAACGTATTTCTATCTGCTAGGGTTTTCTGAACTAGAAATAAATTCCCCTAGGTAGAGAGTATTTTCACATGCTTTTTAACTCGCAAGATGACCTTGATAGTGTCTGGAGATTAGAAAACCTATAACTTAGGCCTGGTTTTCTTTGAATATCAGAATGGGATTTCAATTTCTATCCAAATACTTAAAGGAGTAAATCATCCCAGGTCTGGGTTAGATTCCATAACCTTAATTGGTTCTTTTGGCATTTGAAGATCCTAAACAATCTCTCTTCTTTCATTGGAACTCCTCTAAATATTGATGAAAGAATGCTAAATGCTGATCTGGGCATGTTTTCTAGGATATTGATTGAGATTAATTTAGAAACCAAACCACCTCAGTCCATAATCTTCAATTC
Source organism: Viscum album (assembly GCA_963277665.1). Taxonomy (NCBI): domain Eukaryota; kingdom Viridiplantae; phylum Streptophyta; class Magnoliopsida; order Santalales; family Viscaceae; genus Viscum; species Viscum album. Next base: position 1,210,606,509 of record OY728160.1, read on the forward strand.
TAATGAGTATAAGACTGAGGTTAAACTACAATATGAGAAATTCACCCCCTAGTGTGACTTTTTTAAGATTGTAGGACATTCAGTCCCCAGTTGCAGAGTGGTAAATGGGGTCTCTAGTCACCACAATGCCTCATAATGGACAGAATTGAAAAAAATATAAGAAGGATAAAGGCCCTACCCCTAATAAACCAAGGCCCGCCAAACATAAAGATGAAAAATGGATTTTCAAATCACATCTTGTGCCTGGAATTTCATGGGCTGACTTAGTGGAGGATCATGATAAAGAAATAGACGAACAATCCATTAGAAACAACATTGAAAGTGAGATTCTTAAAATTATAGAACAAATAGAATTGGATTCCTCAGATAAATCCAATGTCATGTCTTCACTTGATCTAGGTGATGTCAACGAACCTGACCTCACATATCTTGCCCCAAAGACCCAACATGAATTGTCAAACGGTAAGAGTATCTTCAACCAGAGTGTGGCTGGGACTATTTCTGGGGATCACTCCTCTCTTCCATCCTCTATCAATACGTAGACATGAAATTTTACTTCTGTGCAAGGAGATATTCCTTCTGATAATTCTCCTCAGAATCTGGAAAAAACATCTCCTAAGGATAAGCAATCCAGCTTCATCCTGGAAGACCTGAAAACTCCCCCCTCTAAATATGATCCCTCTGATAGTTATGTTGATGCTATCAAGTGCACTGAAATCCCCCATAAGGGTATTGAAAAACCTGGCACTTTTAAATGCCTTTCTTCATCCATCTCTCAGACCGAAATCATACCTAATGAAGGAGGAAAGGCCATCATATACCAAGATGCTTCGGTCTCGGTCCCCATTGAAACTGTTACAAAATTAGAAGCTGTGAAATAGTACAACCAAGACTCGCCTCCTTCCAGCAGCCTTCTACATCCTATTCCATCTGTTTAAACTAATGTCAAGGACGGTTCTTCTGAGCAGAATATTGCTACTAATTTAAGTAAACTGGAGAAACATTGCACACATAACAGAGATTTTTATCCTAGAAGAACCAGAGGGAAAAACATTGGTGGTAAAAATAAAGGGGTTTCACACCCCAAAAAAGTCTTAATGCATCTTTTGTTTTGTAATTTTCAGGGTATTGCAAACCCAGAAACCCTAAATTTTTAAAAAAGGATCATTAGCATTCGTTGTCCTAAAATTGTTGTGATTTATGAACCTAAAACTAATTTTACTCATAGATTTATGCATATTTGTAATCTTGGATTTTCTTTCTTTGGGTCATGTGACAACTACAATGCCATTGAAACTCTTCGGGTCTTCTTTCATTCTTCCATACAAAATGTTAAAAATTTTAGTATTACTAATCAATCATTGACATGTGAATACTAATTTGATCACACACACATATTCAAAACTCTTGTTTATGCTAAAAACAAAAATTAGGATAGAAGTCCCCTTTGGCATAAACTCTCCCACCTTAATAACAAAATTCAATACCCCTAGATTTTGGTTGGTGACATTAATGTTATTCATGATCCTATAGAAAAACATGGTCCTTGACACTCCAATATCTCTTTAAAAGAATGTAATGCCTCCATAGAGGATAATAACCTTACTAATGTGAATCTCACAGGTTCAAAATTTACCTGGTATATACATAATTAAAATAGGGTTGTGGAAAGAAAACGTTATAGAGTTTTCACTGATGAC